>JAOUZG010034892.1:2797635-2843388 GCA_026289955.1 Argiope argentata
ACACACACACACACACACACACACACACACACACACACACACACACATTGTTTGTTAACTTGTTTTGTTTTTGTTATTGTTTAAGCCCATGAACATTAATCTGATTGGCAAAACGTGATTCTCCACTTTTTTTTTACGAATCTGAAACATAAACATGGGTGTGTGTTTTTATCAACAAATCTTTTTTTCTTCTTCTGTATTTCTGTTGGAAGCGCGATTCTTCTCTTCTGGAGGCGTCAAGGTTGAGGGAAGTCATCCAGGATGATATTTCATCAGCCTTTGACTCTTCCCTTTCACTTCGTTCGAGATTTGTGTTTATTTCCTGGCACATATCGCCCTGTTGTATGGTATGTGCAGCAATACAGAAATCCTTGACACAGATTGTTCAGCTAACAGGAGAAGAATATTTCCGCGCCAAACGAGTCCGCGCTCTTCATCAGGTGCAGAAACTGAAGACGGATTTGATAACAATTTGTGTTCTCTTTCATGATGATGTACTTTCGTTTCGAAATCAAGCGGATGTTAAAAGATATGAGTTTTGTCGCCGAAAAGATACATCTTGAGATTTGCTATTTCAGATTTGTTTATCGTTGTGCTATGCGTTTCTTTTGGTATTTAATTTCGTATTATAATCTTGTATTCAATTCCATTTTTCTCAGAAAAATTAGAGTAGAATAATATTTTGTAGGCTATTTATCAATATGACCCCCCCCCCCCTAAGGAGCACCTCGAAATGAGGATGAGAAGCTTCCGGCATGGTGGTTGGATCACACCACCCTGGAGGGTATACTAATAGGTGGGGGTTAGACTCCTCCCTTCGATGCTGGGGCGTACTTCCTACGGGAAGGGTTGTACCGTGGCTGGTGATGACCATTAGGACTCAATCACAGTTCCCGCCAGTGTTGCTTTTGCGGGGGACCGGTCATTTAGGGATTTAAAACCGTGTACCTTCGGTGGTTTTGGGATTCTAGATATGACTATAATAATATGACTTTAATTTTAGAGATGAGAATCTTTCCTCCCCACCCAAAAATAAAACAAAACAAAAATTTATTCTTTTTACTTAAAAAACTTTGAGTTTAGTTTTATAGTAAAAAGGTCTTCATTTAAAAACGTATAACCTAGTTTTACTGATTTCGTGATTAAGGGATCTATTGTTTTCATAACAAATGTTTAAACTTAAGTTATGTGATTTGCATTCTAAGGGTTTTTTTCGCATTGGTATATTATGCAACCGTTCCTTTTCCCACAAAACGCTTTGATTAAATCAAAAGGAGATAAATTTGGTGGAACTTTTTCTAAAAATACATACACCCGACCCTATTGTACATAAAAAAGAAGGAAAACATATATTTCTCGGATTACTTTATCGAATCTTAGCTACGCTGTAAATTAGTGCTGCTCTATATTCTAACCTGTGACACACATTTTTTTTTCGATCGTGTCTTTGTTTCTTATCATTTTCAAAAAAAGAAAATTATTTGGGTCTTCTCAGGCACTCCACCTTTAAAATAAGGTGAACAAACACAAGACTAATAAACAAGCATTCTACCACATTAAATCAGTGACACTTGCCGATAAGGGAAACCTGTTTAGCTCCCTCCCCTTCAATTCGTCAACCCAGAGGAATAAATACCCTAGAATTCTTCGACCTGTACTCCGAACGCATCCTAAATAAGAAAGGTTATAGCACCTTGACATCTAAATTGCTAGATTTTTTTTTCTTCTTCTTTTCCTCCCTCCTCTTGCTCTCACAGCTATCATCTCACCACTCCAAGGTACCCGGATGTAAACGGCACCTTCATCTATATAAATATCGCTCCCCCCCCTCTGTACCTGCATTATCTTCTTTTGACCCAAATACCGTTTGGAAGTAATAACTGAAAGTAAAGTAAAAAAAAAACTAGTCTTCACCTTGGAGGGGTGTTCTGCTGTCTCCTTCCCCCTCCCACGCCAAGAATAAGGGTATCGGTCGGAGCGGTATCTCTCCCTCCCCCCAATACATTTTTACGATGCATTTCTTTTCGAGCGCTGGGCGTAGCCGTTTGTTTATATATAGAAGATTTTGGCGTCCATCGTGGAATTTCCCACGCTTTCTTGGCTGAGGTGCGGTGTTAAGTGGGTCATTCCTATAGACATAATATGGGGAGGGTAGGTCGACGATCTCTACTTAACTTTCTTGGAATAATCATTGCAAGAATAGATCACACTAATACGGTATTCTTTTTGTCTTTTAGTTTTCAGATTAAGTCCCCCCAACAAAAATAAGATTCTTTTTTCTTTCATTGTCACTGAAATTTATGACAATTACTACTCTTCGTAATGATGTTATATTTATTACGAAAACTCATTTAGTCGGATTATAAGTTAATTTTTGCAATTTATTCAAAAGGACAACCCTGGTTTTAGGTGTCCGACTATTACAAACGAATGGTTCCAGCAAATTTAACATTTTGTTATTTTTATAATAACAGCTGCCAAAAAGGTGTTAGAGTTATTGCAAAATACAAATGTCGTTAATTTGTTAATATTTTATTACAGAGATGATTAAATGCTGAAAAATTATATTTATATCACTATAAGTGGAGATTTTGAATTAATTTGGGACTATCGCTTTTATTTATCTGTCGTTCATCATATAAAAGAATTGTGTAATATTATTTTATATTTTTAGATAATATCATTGTTATATCAATTTATAATAACTTTTTTATAGAACTTCTTTTAAAGGGAATAAATTATTGAAATTCATTTTTTTTTCGAAATACCTATGAATAATAGTTAACTGTTTGTTTTAAATTAATGATTTATGATTAACTTTTATAGGAATGACCATCCAATCTATTTATAAATCATTCTATTTAATTTATTCCAGTATTTCGATTCAATTGTCAAATTATATATAACAAATTTCATTCAAATACAATTCAGGTTATATATAAAGAATGGATATTTTTATTTAAATAATACTTCTAATTTATATAACAAAACTTTCTCTGACTGTCATGAAAAGCCCGATTAGTTTATGTGTCAAACTAGTTAGGCAATTTGCTAATCGTATTTATCCAAACGGTTCACAAATTCTATTCATTAAAGTGGCTATGAACTTCCTCGAACTTATATAAGTCTAGATCAAAATAGTTATTCACAATAAAAGGGTTATAATTCTGCTCGCATTACGCAATCTTTTGTTTTTTCGCGTGGATTTATAACGCTTAACGACAAACCAGGAATGATACAAACTAGGCGAGGCATTAAACAAACAGCAAGAGAGGGAAAGCAGTGCAAACCGCAGAGAGCGAACGTTCTAATTCAACCCGTTCTAGAAGGCACAAGAGAAAGCGCTCACCTAATTTTAATTCCCCACCGAAAGAGCGTTTCTTCCTCGCCACTTTCACCTATTCCCTTCGCTTAGCAATGCATCTGGGTCGTTGACCTCGGAAATGGACATCCTCTGTCTATGCGGATTGGCCGTGGTCTCGCATTTATCCGTCCGCACCACAACTGGGACACCCGATCGCTCGCTCTTATCGTTTGGCTTATTTTTAATACGAAACGCCGTTAAAAGCAGTTCTTTTCGCCAGCATTAATCGGCGGAGTCGTACGTGATCATTAAAATCAGACAATTCGGGTGGCAACAAGTGACGTTGCCTTTCTTGATCGATGCTGAGCCAGTTCCCGCGAAGCTAATGTGCAACTAATGATGGTTGGGATTTGTGAATAAATTCGAACAGCATATATATCTGTGCTGGTTTTTCTTTTCATTCGTAGGGGTACAGAAATAATGGTGATTATCTTCGAATCTATGTATCCGATTGCGATTAAAATTTTATTTACTTTACGGCTTTTAAAAAACGATGTGTTTGAAATGAAAAGGCGGATTTGGTAGCGAAATCTGCATCGACCTTTTTTAACATAAGTCTTCCATTTTATGACATTAAAAGGTCTATTCATGATCATTATTTTTCTGTTTGGCAAAAATCATGGGATCTTCAAGTCGGAAATAAATTGCGTTCTATTAAAACTGATATTATTTTGTGGCCTGTTCATCCTAAACGTGAGATGGATGTTAAATTGACTCTTCTCCGTATAGGTCATACGCGCTTCACTCATAAGCATCTTCTTTTGGGCCAAAATTCGCCTATGTGCAGCAGTTGCAAGGTAGATTTTACTGTTCATCATATTTTAGTTTGTTGAATGTCCAGTTTTTAATTCTTATCGTCCTTACTTTTTTAATTCATTTTCTCCAACGTTACAAGACTTGGTGGGTGTAAAATACAACCCAAATACTTTTAAATTCCTAAGAGCTATTGGTTTCCTTTCTTGCATATAGCTTTTTTAAAAATTATTTTATTGCTTTTCCTTTTGGGGATTTTTATATTACATTATTGTATAAAATTTTCATGAGTCAGTGTTTTAAATTCAAAGTTGCTAACATATATTTTTACTTCCTGCTTTCTCAATTTTATCTTCACACCTCTTTGACTATAATGTAATGAGTGTTTTTTTAATATATTTTATACTTTTACCATTTGAGTGGCGCAGTATGGCCAGATATGGCTCTTGCCCTACAAAACCAACCAACTTCGAATCTATAATGAAAATGAGAAAATCGAGTGACATTAAATCTATAAAATTAACATTGTATTTTTATAAAAAAAAATTCTTATGTAAATTACAAGTAATGACAGTTTAGTGCTTTTTACTTATTTTTATTCACTCATTTCCAGGTTATATATTTTTCTTTTATAAATTAATTTTTTTTCCTACTTGACTTAGGATAAAGTCCAAATTTTACAGCGTAATAGTCACTTAAACTAGATTAATAGACGTTCAAAAGCAATTTATTTTCCAATGTGTTAATTTATAAAAATCTATTTTTTTCGACCGGTAAGTTGAGACGCATTTAACCATCAAGGGAATTTTAATGCTTCCACTGAAAATAAGCAAATGTTTTTCTATGCTGCTCTGGCTTGTTATAAAACGTCATTCATCCATAAAAGTAGAAGTAGTGTTATAAGAGGATTAGAAATTTTATGGCCCTTTTATAGAACACAGAGTTCCTGTTGTCGCCACAAGTATGAGACAAAAGACTTTTCTCCTAAGATGTGAACGAACGTCTTAATTTATTCAACTGATTGTTGCTGATTGAAGATAGAGGCATGTTTGTCAAGACTAAGAAAAGAAGCAGAAATTACTGTAAAGTAATCAATGTTTTTATTAACGTCTGAGCAATTAATTATTTGGAAACTTACATGAATGAAAATATTTACATTTGGTCAAAACTCATTGTGATATTTATAGGAACTTTAGTGACAGGCAGCGTAGGCTTTTAACTTTTAATATGAAATAATATAAAATCAAAACTACTTTGGAACCGGAGTAGCAAATTATTTAATATTTTTATTTAGCGAGAATATTGATTCCTGTTAAAATCTCATATGTAGACACACCAAAACTGAACATGGATTCTTCAGGCACTTTTATTTCTTGTTTAATTTAATTTTATATCCGTGAAAAATATACCTTGTCATTTTAGCAGCTTTTATTTTTCACAAATGCAATGCTTTTTGAACATCGTGATTGATTTTTTTATTGCCGTTTTCTGCAAATTGAACAAAATGATGACTGCGCCAAAAGTCATATTCATAAATTATTTCCGCTTCAAAAATACTAAGTGTTATGTTCGATTATTCTTTTTTTATATAAAATTATCTGCATTTTGATGTTGATAATATATTGGAAAAATTCCACCTGCAAAGTTAATACAAAAATAAATATGTTGCAACGAGTGAACAATACTTTAAATTACAATGTTAAGGCAAGTTAAAAACTAGTTAATACAGAAAAGAACCACAGGAAAAAAGAACTTGTCTCTAAATTAGATATTCCCACTGAATTCACTTCTGATTTCTTTGTCACGTGGGATACCACCTGACTTGTTTTTCTCATACTTGTTTTTTAAGAATAAAAAGACAAGATAGAAAAAAAATTATTAAAAAAAAGTCTAAGTATATTAGGTCGTTCACATACAGTCAAAAGCAGATGATTGAAATGTGACCTTGAAACAGTGAAAGGTAAGTTATTATTACACAGATGTCTCCGTCCTTTTATTGAGTTAGGGTTTCGTGCTCAAACATAAAACGCGGGCAAAAAACCGAACTACCCGTGTTTACAGCTGCCTGAGTGTTCGAACTATGCGATGCCGTTGCATTAGATATCTCTGTCCATTGTTTCCAGGAGGACTGATCAATGAGACATTTTTTCCACCCTCTCGACTCTTTGCAGTTTCAGTGCATTTTTTAATGAAGCTCTATCGTGGATGGAACCTGATTCTAGAAAGAGTTTTTTTTTTTGGAAGAAACCAATTTAAAAACACATTTTTAAACATTTATTCTATGACTAGATGTTTATGTTCTTTTTGAGAAAGAGTCAGTTGGTGAACTAGTTGATACCGAAGTAACAGTAGCATTCAGTCTTTGCACGAAGCTGTTCACTGAATGTACGTGTGAAAAACGCATTAAAACGTGTGTTTAACTATTTTCACATTCGGTCTTTGCATGAAACTGCACACTGAACATGTATTTTTTATTGAAACTTTCTATTATGAATGGAATCAGTTTTTAGAAAGATTTTTTGAAAGTAACCGATTAAAAAACACATTTTTAAACATTTATTCTATGACTAGATGTTTATGTTCTTTTTGAGAAAGAGTCAGTTTGGTGAAATAGTTGCTACCGAAGTTACAGTAGCATTCAGTCTTTGCACGAAACTGTACACTAAACGTGTGATAAACACACGGAAAGGTGTAATTTTTCTTGAATCTTTCTATTATGAATGGAACCTGTTTTTAGAAAGATTTTTTGAAAGTAAAATATATTTTTAAACATTTATTATATGACTACGTGTTTCTATTACTTTTTTGGAAAAATTAATTGGTAAATAAGTTCCTACAACAGCATTCTCAATTTAATCACATTTATATTTGATCTTTGCAACTTCAATGTGTTTTTTTAATGAAGCTCGATAATGTATGGAACCTGATTCTAGAAAGAGTTTTTTTTTGGAAGAAACCAATTTAAAAACACATTTTTAAACATTTATTCTATAACTAGATGTTTATGTTCTTTTTGAGAAAGAGTCAGTTGGTGAACTAGTTGCTACCGAAGTAACAGTAGCATTCAGTCTTTGCACGAAACTGTACACTGAATGTACGTGCGAAAAACACATTGAAACGTGTGTTTAACTACTTTCATATTCGGTCTTTGCATGAAACTGCACACTGAACGTGTGATAAACACACTGAAACGTGTATTTTTTATTGAATCTTTCTATTATGAATGGAACCTGTTTTTAGAAAGATTTTTTGAAAGTAAAAATATGTTTTTAAACATTTATTATGATTTATTATTTATAATAAATTAGTGTCACAAAAATGATACTAATTTATTATTTTACTATTTTGTGATACTAATTTATTTCAAAAACCTCTTTTTGGGGGGATTTTTGGGACACGAGAGATCGATTTTTGACTTATTGTCAGATCTCTCACAGAAAAAGTCCCTGGTTTGAATCCCTGCCTGAGGGTGACCTTTGAAAAAGTCTTCAGGTCGGATTCATTGTATTATTATTATTACCTCTCCTTTTGATTTCAAATTTTTGCTAATATAGTGTTTTTAGATTGCTAATGCATTCCCCCATATTATTTACTGTGTAACAACAGTAAGTTAATATTTAAATTCATGTGGCATTGTTAATTTTTTAAGTGATTTGACGAGAATTCTTTCATTGTGATGTAACAATTTTTGTCCCCCCCCGTCCCTTCGTTTCAGAGTATAATGCAAAAGAATTTTTTCGATATGTTCTCAATAAATTCTTTGTGGAATGTTGTAAACAAGCGTAATGATACTGTTTACCTTTAACTGTTTTGCAATGTATTTATTCGATTTCTTAATAACTTTTTTTTATTTCTGCTGTCATCATTTGCGTCGTTCACCAAATTGCACTATTTGCTGCATGTTCATAAATGTAATGCTTTTTACCGCAGATCAATTCGACCTTGGAGCGAAGTATCTGTTTCGTGATAACACGAACAGTTAACCTCCTTTTTCTCTTGACAGTCCTCGATTTCTTTTCTCTTCTTTATGATAAATACAACCTTGTGTTCAATCCGTTATGTCAATATCGCGCCGCGGCTCATTTTCCTCGACGCCATCAAGAAAAAAAAATTACCACTCAATCGCCAAATTTTCCACTCTCCGGAATTTCCGAAATCGACAAAAATTATTAGTTTTTTTTTCCTACCTCAATTGGAGAAAAGTTATTGAAACATGCGATTATATTTTCAAGCTGCATTAAGCTTGGGATATGCGATGGCCTTTTTCAAAAATTTAAGAAAAAAAAAATCCTTGAAATGACTTTTTAAAGTGTGTGAAATATTTTATTTAAAATCTTTTGCGACCTTCTCATTTGAAGGCTTGTTTAAACTGAATCTTTGGAAATAATTATTACGATCTTGAATGACTGTCCTTGAAATAACTCAAAATCCATGGAACCATTGTGGTTAAACGTTACTTAACCTTACGCTAATTATAGTACACTTTCTCTTCTCTCAACGC
Source organism: Argiope argentata (assembly GCA_026289955.1). Classification (NCBI taxonomy): domain Eukaryota; kingdom Metazoa; phylum Arthropoda; class Arachnida; order Araneae; family Araneidae; genus Argiope; species Argiope argentata. The sequence goes on from JAOUZG010034892.1 coordinate 2,806,254, forward strand.
TTGATTGCTGTGGTTTTTAGAACACCGTAGACAGAGCTTCACCACAAATTGGTTATATGGGCGTTAATATGTAATGGCATCATGAACCAAATATACATTTTGAGGTTTACCTCCGGTCTTTTGAACTTACCCGCTGTGGATTCGTATTTTACTTTTGCTTCTACCAGATCCTTCTGCGTTACCTGGTAAAATGTATTGCTCATTTTGACTTTCTGAATAATATCATTGCGATTTTAAACTAACTATATTTGATCTTTGGTCAATAATGTAGTCGCTTTATCGTATTTTTGCGAGATACCCCGGTTTCATATTCAGGCCGAACCCAAGAATTTTTTATCCTCAGAAGCTACTGCAACGCTCCTTCCATTGTAAAGCGAAACACGAGAACAGCAACAATCGTATTTTTTTATTTGCATATACATTTATAGACATAGAAAAATAACTTCTTGCTCATAACTCGAATTTCGTAGAGGGAATGGAATTGTAAATGCAGCAAATTTAAAAACTCAAAACCTAACCGTTTTTTTTAATTTTATGAACAAAATTATAGCTCCATATTGCCTGCTATTAATTACAGCAGTCCAAAAAATTTTGTATTCAACAGAGTGAAGTTAAAACAGTTTTTCTTTACAAACTACGACTATTAAAGTTTTTCTATTATAATAATATCTCTTAGTTGTGGCTAAATCTTTATTATTTAATCGCAAAATTCTAATAACAAGAAATTGTAAGCAACAAAGACATTGATAAATCTCGAAACAAATCTGTACGGACACCACAAAGTAAGCATATTACTTACTTTACAAACTGGATATAATCAAGGAAGAAAGATATTTTGCCTCCGGCGCAACAATTTAAATTAAAATTTCCATTTGTGTTATTATTAATTACAAAATATTTCATAATTTACATACATACAATGGCATTTATATCTACCTGATCTTCTAATGAAAGTCATTTTTAATTCATATTAGTGGAATGTTTGCCATTTAACTTCTTTTTTTCTACTAGTAATGACATTAATTAATCTTTGCGAAGCTTCCGAAATGAATATGAAGAATGGATCTTTTTTATTATTATTTTTTCCTCTTTTGATATTATTCTTTGGCTGATAAATGTTTCCCCCCTTCGGGTATCTTAATGGTTGTTCTCGGTTTTACTTTCGCTGTTCGGTAACTTAACCTAGTTTTTTATTTCTCCCAAACAAGTATCGCTGCGTTTCCCCTTTTCTACTGCCACCTTTTTATGCGACACGACAGAATCGTGTCCTGCTTTTTCTTTTCTTTTTTCTTTCATTCTTTGAATACGTGACTCACACTTGAAATATTCTTTTTTTTTTCCCGCGCTCTTCCCTTTAAAAAAAAATTTCGACCACCATACCATGAAGTCGATTTTTTTCCGTGGTATGTCCTTGTAGGAATCTTGCAGATGAAATAGACTGCCTGGTGATATGATTTTTATGTCACTATAAGTCACATTTTTTTAAGATGATTATTTCTGTACTATTGGAATGACCTCGACATTCGAAATCTTGTTGGAAATTGGAACACTTATGAAATTTTATTTGCAAAATTAAGAATACTTTTTCTGGAATCGGTTTCCAAATTGATACTTTTAGATGAAAAAAAAAAAACTTTATATCCAATATTTAATCATACTTCCTCCATACATTTCTAGCAAATAAAATTCTTTGCAGGTGTCAGGAGATTATTATTATAAAACAATTACTAAATATATTATACTAATTAAATAATTTTAAACTATAGAACTACATTTTTCTACGCATTCCTTTTTTTTTTTTTAAAAAAATGATCTTTTCCGTTTGCCGGGCGCCATCGAAAAATGACCAAAGAAATTTAGCGGAATTTTACATTATTTGGCAATTTTTTACTTTAAAATCTATGTAAGAAATTTGGCGGAATTCTACATTATTTGGCGATTTTTTACTTTAAAATCTATGTAAGAAATTTGACAGAATTCTTCATTATTTGGCGAATTTTTCGCTGATGCCTTTCTAACCTAATAGTACCAAGAAAAATAGCAAGTGTAAGGACCAAACATATTATTGAAAAGTGTCGCCATTCTAACTATCAGTTTCTGGTCATAATGAAGCAATTACGTATATTAACAACAAATTATTATAATTGTCGTTTTAATAGTTTTTTAACGACTGTAATTATTGTATCTATTTAAGTTCTTGATGGACAGAATTGTTAGTAGGTTTTTCTTTTTATGGCGCTGTTTTGAACATTGTTGAATTAAATAATTAAAAAATGTCATTTGCTTGCATCATAGAATGCGCTGAACCAATAGAATACTTGTCTTTGCTTTGACGTCACTTTTCTCGTTCTTTGTCTTTGTGATATCATGACTGATTTATTGAATCAGCATGCTCATATTCATTTTCTTGATCATTGCTGCACACGGGCAATTTAACTCATTTGCTGTCAATTTATAAGCTCACCTTTTTGCATTTACTTCTCGGAACCCACGCTCTAAAAATATATTACTTCGCTTTCTGCCTTTTTTCAGGGATTTCACGGTACACTGGAGATCACTTTTAATCCAAAAGAAACTACAACATTTAGGAAAATAAGCACAAACTGGTTTGCAATTATGTGCATTAATATTCAAAAGAAGTGTGCCCCCCTTTGCTCTTATATGTTTCCTTAATTCTAACAATTTTTGCATTTAATTCAATAATAATTGAATTAAAATTTTGTATTTAATTCGATAATTTTTGCATCTAATAGTTAAAAATTTTTGCATTTAATTCAATAAAAAACTTTCAATGCTGAAACAACCATATCTGTGTAATTTTCATTAAATTATTTTTGCTTTTTTATCATGTCAGAGGATGATGTTGTTTTGGGAATTAGGTTTGTGGCGTCAATAATAATCCGTAGGCGAAAATTTGAAATTTTTTTTATCTGCACGAGCATCTAAAAAAAAATCAGCTTTTAATAACGCGTTGTCACTGCATTTACAATAGCTCTGATTTTTTAAAAAATAAGTTAATGACTACAGCAAATAAAACTTAGAAAAATGTCATTTTGACCACATGACTATGTAAAATGAAATAAACAGGAAGTGTCATATATTTTTTTAAATAATAAAGGCGAGACAAAGTTTTTTATGTTCTTTTCCAATACTGAAGTGACTCATTCAACGAAACCATTAAAATGAATAAAAAACATAATTTAACTCGCATGAGCACGTGGTTCAAGAAATCATGTTTCGACATGATACATTGAAATATGCATAACACATTTCATTTTAGTTTATATATTTTTAATTCTTATACAAATGAAGAATATTTTTTAACCAAGACTTATGTATGCATTTTTCTTTCTTTGATAGGTTAAAACCAGAAGAAACGTTAGGACAACTAAATGGTTCCGGAGAAGGCAGCAACAGCCCCACTGGCAGACAAAAGCCGGTGGAACTGCTCTTCAAAGATGTGTGTGTCTCCTATGAAGGGAAATCCATTCTCAGGGATGTCAGTGGAATGGTTCGACCTGGAGAACTGCTGGCTATCATGGGCCCAAGTGGTAATTAAACGCTTTTATTCAACTTGATTTGTTTCGTATTTGTAAAGACAGGATATCGAAACTCGTCTATCACTCACTTCCTGTTGTACTAGCATTTTTAAATTTTTGTGTACATGTTTATTCTTGCTAATTTTACACTACTATTATGTAAAAAACAGAATCGATTGATATATTTAATTTTGAAATTATATGAATGGCGCCATCCATTAGTGAATATCAGATAGATTTCAATCGTCTATTTAATTAATAATAATAAATTATAAATAGATTAAAAAGCGAAAAATAATTAAATAGATTATAGATTGTCAAATAGAAGTTAATTTAAAACCTGCTTTTGTTAAATTTGTTGCCATTCGAGTCATCATGCTGAGGTGTTTGATGGTAAGGGTTGTTTTGTTCATCAGTCTCAAGACTAACCAGGACACTGATTTATTTACTCATTTGAGAAATAACAATATTAAGTGCCTTTATTTTGCACCCAACTGAGTTTGAAGATATGTTTCTGGTTAAGGAAGTGTTTGAAAAGGAATAGAGAATGGAAATTTTAATATTCGTATTTATACTATCGAATCCTGATTATTGTTACTTCCAGTTATGGTACAACTTGGACATGTGTTGTCAAATCGTAATAGTTTTTATTTCTTTTGAAGTTTCTTCTTAGTGTTTTTCACGCTCTTATAACGCATTGCGTTTGTTTAAAACATCTTCTTCTATCCAGGTTCTGGGAAGACAACATTGCTTAATGCCATCGGAGGGCGAACCCCCATGGACAGCGGAATTGTGACTATGAATGGAGAGGAGCTCAACAAGCAGTTGAGAAGAAAGATCTGCTATGTCCTCCAACAAGACGTCTTCTTCACAGACCTCACCCTCAGACAGACTCTCATAGTAAGTTCATTACACTTTTACGGGAATCATCGCGCTTGTTTGAGGCCACAAAGAAATAAATCTCTGGCCGGCTGTCGGTCTTCCTGTATACAAAACAATTTGTCATCGCCGTCGGGGGACATCAAATCCGACACCTTGTTTCTGTCCGATCCAAATAGCCGGAAATTCCACATTTTCTGTTCTCGCCCCCTACAGAGGTCTTTGCTTGACGAGACGTACTGTTATGTTTATTTTCTATGTATTTATAAATAGCGGTCCATCGCGGAAAAAAATAGAGAGAAAGATTATGCCAACTTTCTCCCGTAATATGCCGTTGCGAAGAAAAGCATCACAACAGGGAAGGAGAAGGAGGAAAAAAATAAGCATGAAAAGAAAACGAAATAAGAAAATGAGAGAGAGAGGATCCGAAACGCCCTTGCTTTGCGGGAAAAAAATGGACCTGGCACTTACGGTTATTTTTAGAAATCCTCATAACAGGTGATTTTCTAACTTATACCAGTACTGTTCGCTGGGCGGGTGAGGGGTTAGTCTAGCCTCGTGACCTTAGACCGAAAGTGAGAGGAAAGCATTCCTTTGTGGGATGTAATTTTCTGGATTCTGTTTTTGATTCTTTTATTATTATTACCATTGCTCTCCCCCGTCTCTTATTCCTTTTCTTGTTCCGGGGGTTGACTGGAGAAAGTTTTGGTCGAAAAGGAAGGGAATGCCTCCCCCTTTTGTCGCCCAAGAGGGACGGGGGATGTCTTCCATTGTCGGGGACACTGTGATAGCGAGGGACCTTGTTGTTATTGTGCTGTTGTTACCCTTGTTGTGCCATCGTTGCCGAGTGTGGTTTTTTTTATCCCCCGACAGGTGACCGCTAGGTCGTTGACCCATGGTCCATTCCTCAGTTGATGGAGACGTATGTCCCCTCGACAATGGTCATTGATACTGTACCGGAAACATGAGGCAAAATTTTCAGATGGCGGAATAAAAAAACAGATAAAGGAGAAAAAAGTTCACAGCGGAAAATTATGTGATTTCAACGCTGCAATAGATTTCACACTCTTGACAGCGAGTACAAGATATGAAAAAAATAAACAGCGACCCAGCGAGCTTTATTGTCTGGTACAAAGCTATAATCTTCTACTTAAAACAGCTTTAAATATTAAATCAATATTATTATGTTTTATTAAATGAATTATGGTTTAAATTAACGTAAGACATGGATCAACTTGTAAAAAGTAGTATTACAAGCATTTTTTATTGAAAACTCTTTATTAGCTTAGAGGTTGTAATTTAATAACAAAAATAAAATTAACAATGTTTCCAATTGAGTCAGGTCATAGGTCCATCCTAGATTGTATATAAAAATTTAAAGAGGATTTACTTAAATAAATTTTAAGAAAATACAGCATGATGTTAAGGCTTAAATAGTTCCACGGTTGATAACCTCTTTAAATTGAATCTGTCAGTTTTCTTCTTTTTTACTACTAGCATATTTAAATTATTACTTTTAGTTTTTAAAAACCATGAATAGTTAGTCGTAAGTCCTCTTTAACTTCCTGACGAGCGTATTGTGGATGTGAAGGTTTGACTTAAGAACATACCTCCCCCCCTGGACTAAATTAAAATCTCATTGGATGTTGTAAAAGCAAATAATTTAAAGAATCACTCCGTGTCAGTAGTTTGTTGCCAGTCATAATCTTGTTTCTGTGCTCGGCTTGCCACCAAACTAGTTTTCCATGCCTCCAGGAGATTGCGTAGTTAGGTAAAATTTCATTTCGCTCCTCGGTTAGCGTGTGTCTCTGTGAAATAGTAAAGGAAATAAAAACAAAGATTTGAACATTTCACCAGTTCTTATCTGCCTTTGTTTTTGATTCAGATTTCTGAGTCTTCCTGTCTTTTTTCGTTTTGTTTTAAATGTTAAGTGTTAGCCTGAGTGAAATATAAATTATAATTTAAATTTAGTATGAGTATTATTATGTAGTTGACTAAAATTATTTACGAAATCGTTCTTTTGTTCGTTATTCGATAGAATTTCCTATGAGATATTGTAGGAAAAACAAAAGATTTCCGATCGTGTAATACATCGTAATTACCGTCATTTTAATGAAAAGATATAAACTAAATATATTTGTAAAGTTGTGCATATTATCTTTCTCAATGAAACGTTCAGACAGATTCTAAATGATGATTAGTAGGTCATAGATGATGGTAAATAAAATTGCGTATCTCATTTCTTTTACATACTTAGTCGGTCATCTTTTATAGTCTTTGACGAGAATGAGTTTATGTTTGACAAGTCTTTTTTATGCCCAATTCTTGATTTGAACCTTGTTTTCCTTGAAAATAACTCCTAACTTCCATAACTCCTAACTTCCACGGAAATAACTCCTTAATGTACGATTTCCCTTCTTAAAATTAATTCTCCGTGGCAATCTCGACTGTCTGCACATTTGATATCGAAAAGATGTTAATTACATCATCATGGTGACTTAATTCTGTCATTTTCTTACCACCTTAGCAGGTGTTAGTGTCACGAAGGTGGTCAAAAGTATAACTTCAATAGATTCGAAACAAAAAGAACACGCGGACCTTTCCTTGGTGTCTGATGCAGCGGAGGTGGGCGTGGTTAATTCTACTACGTCTATGAGAATAGTTGATAGTTGTTAAACTTTTTTTTTTCTTGAAGAATAAAGTGTGATGGATTATTGGCGCACAAGGTGAAGGCTGGGGAGAGTTAATCGAATTTTTTTCATTTTCAGAATTTTCATTCTCTTTAACCCTTGTTGGGTAGGGCCCGCATTGAGTTCAGTGAGTGCAAATCTTTGTTGATTGTCTTCAACGACCTTCTCGGATTTTGAATACTGTTGCCGAAATAATTTACATTTAATGCTTTCGTAAATGATAATCCCACCAGAATTTCTGATCATTTGAATTATTAATGGTTCAAAACGCTTTCTTTTTTCTTTTATTTGTATACGTATAGGACTTTCACGAATTTTTTCTTTTGATTCATTGAAATTTTTTAAACATTTTGAAGCAATGTTTACTTTTATATTGTGATTTATTTACTTCTTTATAAAGATTGTGTTGATTTACATCTGGTGAAAACTTTTTATAAGTTACAGTCAATTTTATTTTATTTATATTGAATATAACTCAGCTATTCGTTATTTAGGATGTCTTGGAATTTCTGATTTACTTTTCCTTTAGCCGGGCGCAAGCGAAAAATCTCTAAAGACATTTGGGGAACTGTACATTATTTGGTGGTTTTCGCTTTAAAGTTGCTATAAGAAATTTGGTGGAATTCTACATTATTTGGCAAATTTTCTCTGGCGCCCCACTAACGGAAAAAAACCTTTCTGATTCTTTGAATTCTCATATTCTGGTAATTTTTTGACTTCTAGAATTCGATTATTTTTTAAAAAGTTGGCATATTTTCTTTCTTTTTATCTACCTTTATCATGATCTCTTTTCCTTAGATTCCTTAAAAAAAGGTTTTCTTACTTTAAAAAAAACAGTGTTAACTTTTATATATAGTTTATTCGCTGCTTCAACAAGGCTGTATTGATTTATACCTCGCTTTTTCCATGTTTCCGCCATATACCCTTTATATTAAGCAATTTTATTTCAATAAAAAGTTATTAAAATTCATTTTACTGAGAGAAAAAAAAAACAATTTCTTATGAATGTTCTTAAAATCATTCATTAAAATGCTGAAAATATATCATGTATTTATTCCATAGTTTTAAACTTGCACTTTTCAGTGTCTTGGCTTAGGAGTAGCTGATCTTCCAGGTGATCTGGGCATCCCGGGTTCGAGTCTCGGTTCGGGCATGGTTGCTCTTATGTGTTCTATCAGTGACGTGTGTGAATGTGCCCCCTTGTAAAAAGGGGTTGTGCTAGTGAATGTGGCTAAGTCACACTCTTGTCCCTGGTTGGCGCTACTGAAAAACAAGAGACGCAGATTAGACTTAAAACTCGCTGACGGCAGTATTTACGCTTATCCACAGCAAATGCAATTAGAAAAAACAACAAACACTTGTAATTTAATTTTTTTTCGTTATAATTTCACCACAGTTTTCCTTTTAAATCACAGAATAATTTTACATTTGCTCTATATTTTTTATCCGAACCGTTCCTAATTCACCGTGGAACAGATTCCCTTGACCTTAAAAAGTGCCAAAAGAAAGAAGAAAAGAACACACACAGACTTTCACCGAACATAAATTGGACCGGTAACATTTAATAACTGAAATTGCCGTACAACCACGCGGGTCATCAATCAAAATGCTTATACTCTGTAGCATTTGGAGAACGAGAGCACGTGACGGGTAAAAAAGACGGGGCAGATGGGTTCCCTTTGGATGGCGGCCAAGAACAACATTGTCCAGAATTTCGTTACTAAGGTGTGGGTACTTGTACTTGGGAGAGAGAAAAAAAAGAACACCAGTGGTCCAGTCCTGCATGGAAAATGCGGACGATCGGTCACTCGGTTCTGTCTCCGAGTCCCACTTAATCTGATGAGAATGTCCGTTTGAAATATGATTACATGTCGGTCTGTGCTTCGTACAGCCTGGACAAGGTCAATGTTAATGCCATCTTCTTGCGTCAGGATTTGATACAATTAGTATGCAGAGCACTTCTTGTTCCGTGCAGTTCTTTTGTTTTTTTCATGCAAATGTGGATCTCCTCCCCCCTTTCTACATCCTTTTTTTTATATTTTTCTTTCTTTTCACTTCGTGCCCAGTGAGCTAGAGTACTACATGGAAATAACTCCTTAATGTACGACTTCCCTTCTTAAAATTAATTCTCCGTGGCTATCTCGACTGTCTGCACATTTGAGTGACTACAACGATAATGGCACTATGCTAAGATCTCAGTACAAAAGTCTTTGCTGGTTTTATAAAAAAAACATACGTTGATATTTTAATTCCGTATGTTGTATGTATTTTGTTTAAAAAATGATAAACAGGCAATGTTTAATTTTTTAAACCTTTCTTGCAAGCCATATTGTACTTTTTTGAAGTAAGATCAATTTACTATATTGATTGGGATAGTGATGATTAATGTTAATGAATATTTACGATTATTCAGATCAATAATTGACGGGAAAATGCATTAACATTAACAATGCAATATCTGTAGAGCAATTTTCTAGAAACGTCATCTAGCTCTGGTGCTGTATCAATGAACCAATCACATCTATCTTCTCTTTTATGTTTATATGTTAGCATTGTAATAAGCCTTTTATTATTTTTATGTTCCCCTCCTTTCGTGTGAAACAACATAAATAAGTGTTATATCATGTAGTTGTACTGAGAAAAAACAAGAAATATTTTTAGGCTGTAAAATTCTGTATATTTGATTTTTAATTATTAGTTCATTAATTATTATTTAAAAAAAAGAACATTCATTGAAGTAGGTGACTTACTGATGTTAAAAGTTGTTTAATTGATTAAAAAATTTCATAATTGTTCAGTTTGAATTGCACATAAATTAAAAAAAAGTAGAAATAAAAATGAAGACCAGTAATAAAAGCGAACAATTTCGTGAAATTTCGAATTTAAATTTTAAAAAGAGAACGCGTCGTTACCTTCTTTATGTCTGTCATATGCCGCCTATTGTTAACTCGATTTCCGTAAAGTAAGATGTCTTCGCAAAAATATAGACATGTACATTTTGCCAAGTTCTACTGACTTACAAAAGTTGATGTGTTTTATTAGAAAGCAAGCTGAAAAAAAATGGCAGGTTTATTGTAGCTTTATGCCTTTTTTTGTTGTTGTATTCCATGAAATGACATTTCAATGGCGTCCTTTCAGATGTGCTGTTCTGTCGGTAATTGTTCTGTCGAGAAGTAGTTTGCTCCTACCGCAAAGGATTCTTAAAGATGATGCTTGGGAAAGAATCCCTTTGTTGTCTTTGTCATTTTTTTCTACATTTTTTATAAATTTTGTATTTTTTATTTAAGTGTTTCGATGAAAATTACTCGGTTACTATGTTCTGTATCGGCATGGCTGTAAAGGCATTTTTACAAATATTAAAACATACTTTCCTGAATTTGTATGTACATTCTAACATTTACTGGCTCTTTCTAAAAACTATTTGCATATATTCAATTAAATTTTTTCTTAATTTTTTTAATTCGCTGTTTTTATACCAAGTGTTAAAGATTATGTAATAAATTTGGGTAATAAGATTAAAGATTTTTTCGGGCGACATTGTTTCCTCTCTTCAAAGTGGAAATAATTCATTCATTCACTTATTATTGTTTCCGTTTTATGATACATTTTAATTATCTAACATGTATAAAACTCAAGTTAGGGAATTAATAATGGGATAGAATAAAAATCATTATGATCCGTGCCGTGGAAGTAAGTGGACTTATGTTTTCGGGAATACTTCTTTAAAGATCACATTTCACACGAAACAAACATAAAGAAAAGACAAAACAAGACATTAGTAGTATAATGATTAAAGCGACTTAAACATTTAATATTTACAGTTAATTTACATTTAAAACATTTAAATATAACGACCAAAGATAAACGGAAGTAACGCTAAAGCGTATATCAAATTTTTCGAACATCAGCCAATCAACAATGTAGAGTTGAGTTGTTACACAACTTCCAAGTTCAATAATAATATGTTGTTTGCTTATTCGATGCACCAAAGCAGAATAGCATCTCATCTTAGTATAATAACAATCACAATGCACTGTGGGATCTGCACCTAATTATGTTTCGTCATCAACTATACAAACGAGAAGAGTAATTAATGCATCTGCTACACTAAAGTTTTTCTCTACATTGTAAAATGATATTGTCCCCCCCCCTATACATTAGAAATCTAGTTATATGTATCACATATAATTTCTTTTTAAGTAGCAAGAGATATGAATGCATATTAAATATATTGAAATAGGTAATATTTATTACTGAAATCGGACCTTACATAAGTTACTGCTTTAGATTCTCAAAATACTGTACAGGTTTTATGATTTCAGAGTTTTAATGGGGAAATCTAATTTTCTTCTCCTTGTTTTAGATTTAAAAATAATTACTGCCATTATTGATATGCATAAGGATATGTTGACCTTCCTCTAGGACTAAATTATTTATTATTTAAAAAATGAATCTATATGATTGCTTTCTTTTTTTTTCAAACCCATTCATTTCCATTTACGATGTATCTCGTAGGAAACTGCTGTAAAATTAAGCGTTTATAAATTTCGCTGGCAGTGAACGGGTTAAATGCAAGGTCTTTCTTTTAACCTCGAATGGCAGTTACATAATTCTCCGTAAGAATACTTTTATATTGCTCGTTTATATTTTAATTCCGATTCTTAATATCCATCATTAATGATAATAACTTCTGCGAGGAGTTTATAAAAATAGAGACATAAAAATAGCGAATGCTACTTTTTATAAGATCAGCGTGTTATTAGAGGAATAAAGTCATCAGCATTTCATGCGCCGGAGTGAAAGAAACCGTTCTTTTTATGAGTTCCTCTCGCACGTCATGCCTTGGTTACGCGGGGGAAACAATGGCCCAGAAAAGGTCGAGATATTCTCTCGCTCTTTCAAGGACGCCATCGGTACAATCTTCCAGAACGAATCCGACATTTCTTGTGGAGCATGAATACACTCGTTTGGGTCAGTGGTCAAGAAACGGGCAGGGATTTATGGAATAGCCGCGACTCCCTGACGCCACTGAGAAAAAGAAAATGACGCAAAGGAAGCAGTGGGGAGGGAAAAGAGGGGGTGGAGGGGGAGATGAGTAGAAAAAAATATAAAAATATATAAAAAAAAATAAGAAAATTTTCTCTGTCTTTGGGCTCTACCGTGAAAAAAAGAGTAAAGTAAGTTTTCTCCAATATGACAGCTGTAAACTGGTTCCCTTTTTAAGATTCTGTTAGAAGAAACCTAAAGGAACAAGGGTTGGCACCTAGGGAGAAGCAATGATACAACTTTTCATTGTAGGGCCAAGAGACACCTCCCCTTTTTTTCATTTAATTTTACGATAGCCATTAGTAACACTGAGTTGCCTAATTGACTAAAAATAAAATAAAGAAAAAAAAGGAGACAAAAAGAAAGAAAAACCTAGTAACACGTTTACCAATTAAAAGTGAAGGCGTCACGCAATTTACGATGCCTACCATCCTAAAACACAGAGAGCAATGTTCTTGACTTGCGTAGCATGACGTTGGCGTTTCACACTCGGGAACGGAAACGACACTGGTGTGGTTTCCTCGGAGAGATCTCCTGAAAAGAAATACTATTATTGTGTTGCAATGCCGTGAAGAGCGCAATAGCGAAAAGGACAGAGGTCAGCTGTTTTAAATTGAGCCGGGAAAGAAAGGAAAAAAAGAGTTAATTTTTTTTTATTTTATACTTTAAAAACACTTTTAAAGTTCATGGTTATTCTGTGATAAAAAGAAATAATTATTTAACAACTTCTATTGCTAATGCATGGAATAAATATCATCCTTTAAATTAGTTTGTAAAAGAGGATTTTTTTTTTTTGAATTTTAGGTTAAACAATGCATTAAATAAATTAAAATATTATATCAAACAGATGTAGCAAATAAATTACTAACTAAACTTTAATAATTAATTGTTAATATTTGAAAATTCTTGCTCATTTAAAAGATATTAAAAAAATGTATTGCCTTATAAAAACAAGAAATAATTCTTTATAAATCAGAAATTTCTGCGTTTCTTTTTGAGTTATACCTATTGCGTTGGTGATTTATGAAGGATATAGTCTTCTTTTTGAAAGAAAGAATATTAAATAAAAAGCTTATATGAATCAATTAAAAATTTATGAATAATTCGTATGATAGTATGATTGTAATCACCTCGAATAACAATAATATAAAAAATTGGCTAACAGAGATTAAATTTTTAAACCGCGATCTCCTTTCTTTCGATATGGATTTTTAGAACTTGTTTGAATTCGTAAAAATTAAATCTGAAAGGGCATCTTACTATGTAATAGTATATTTTCAAATTACTTTATTATTTATCAAATTTCTTAAATATCTTTCTTTCTATAGATAGAATTATGTGCCTTCTTGATTTTTACTGTTTCTTTTGCTTTTCTTTTGAAGATGCCTTAAGAATAATTCTCTCGTAAGAACAAATAACTTTCTGGTGCTATTACAATCTTCTTAAGTATCGTCCTCGTCATCTGACCGTGGTTTAAAAATTATGAGGGCCGTCTCGAAATAGCCGTAGTGTTGCTTTAAAAACGGGGCATTAATATAACTAAACTACATTGTCATTTTTTTTGAGGTTCTAAGGCAAATGTTTTTGAATGAATGTTTTTATTGCGTGCCTGTTGTAATTGAACCTGACACTAACGCACCGTCTTGTCTCCTTTGCAGTATTCCGCCCTTTTGCGACTTCCCGACAGCATGCCTTATTCCGAGAAGATCCGACATGTGGAGTGCATCATCGAAATCCTTGATCTCAGGGGATGCCAAAACACAAGTGAGTGCGCTGTTTGTTGCTCTTCACCCACCGCACCGATGTTTGCTTTTTTGGGGGAGAAAATGTTTTTGGAGTTGTTGGGTACTTTATGATGTCAACCTTAAGAGCTACTATTTGCCAAAACAAATTTTTAAAAGCATTTGTTTGCTTAAAGCATATTTATTTACTTTTGTGTTGAAGAAGAAAGCAGTGGATGAGAAATGCCCGGTAAAGTGATTTTTCTTATCGTTTTGCACATCCCGTTTTTATTATTTAGTGGCTGGTTTCAGAAACATTTAATGAATAATGTGTCAACTTTGATTAAATAATCAATTTATGGATACGAATTTACTTTTTTATTGCAATAGTTCTAAGATCAAATTTGGATGTACACTCATTTTTGTAATTGTTTATCAAAATGCCAGTCAGATCATTATGACTCTATAAATTAAGGATTTTAATATAAATTAAATACCTAAATAAAAGGTTTTAACTAAGAAATAAATATTTTAATTAAATTTGATATGCTTAAACTTTGGAGCAATTTTTTACCTTGGGTATTTTTTAAATTGCAAAAGAAAGCATACCTTCGTTATACTAATTTTGTGCCATAATTCCATCGGATCTTTTTAATTAATAAATAAAGTATTTCATTATAAATTATTTTCTTTAACAACTGATTTGAATAAAAATTGAAGGTTTAATTAAGTCTAATGTCATAAAATTTTCGTATCCTGTCATTTGAAACATTTTTAAGAATCCAGCCTTTTATAATACTTAAATTTCAAGAGAGGGGGTGAAACTTAAATATCGACTGTCTTCCGGCCTTTTTTACATTAAAGACTAGGAATTTTCTTTGTTTTCTTTATGAATATTTTAGAGACGAGGCAATGTGAAATAAATCAAGAGGCCACTAGTGAAAATCAAGGCAGTTTCGTTTTATGTCCATTTTATTGCTAAAAATACAAGGACGAAAGCATTAAAATGAAATATATAATCACTGCTACGAATTTTAGTGGCGTCGAATTTCAATGAATAAAAGTGAGCTGTATGGATTTCAGCTAGTGCACTTCCCTTTTGTCCTTTGAATGCAAAACCAATGATTTCTACATGAAAGACTTTCTTTTTTTTTAATGGAGCATTCCAAGAAACTACTTCTATATGAAAGTAATTGTGATACATATTTCCCACAGTTTTTGGGCGAAAATACAATTTGAAATTTTGGCTTTTACATTTTTTTATATTATTTTAAAGGTCGTTTTCTTCGTTGGCCTACTTTTACGGCATAATAGAACAATGTCGCCTGGAATTAGGAAGTGTTATGTGCGGTTGACTGCTTATGAGTCAAAGCTGAGTGAATTGGTCCATGCATTCGAATTTGTCATCGGAAGTGATTATCTGTGACCTAGGATTTTAAATAATCGCTCGAAAACAAGAGCGCATTTGATAGATGTTATTGAAATGAAGGGCTAGAAATCAATAAATTTTTTTAATAAAATTGGTATTTGAAGGAAAGAAAAAAGCTGGGGTAAAATATAATATTTTTCGTATTACAAGAGAAATTTTTATTAATTTTTTAAAAAGATTTTTCTGCCATCTAGAGAATATTATATTAAACTCGATTGGAATAAAATTCTATATTCAAATTTAATTTTGTCTGTTAAGCCTAATAACAATAAACATTTTTTATTGAACTTATTTTCAAGGGTTAATTTTCCCTTCGTTGGCACGCATCAAAATAATCACACTACTAATTTGAATACCACAACCAGTTAATCTGTAACAGAAACTGACTTAATGATGATGATGCAACGTTTCTGGACGCGACAATTAGTTTTTTTTTCTTCGATTGAGCGGTGACACATTTATCATGCAAATGAGGCAACCCTCTCTTTTCATTTAACCCTCACTGAATGAATGCTTGTTGTACCTAGCATGGCAATCATCCCCCCTCTCACTTTGAGAACTGTCTTCTTGCGGGATACTCACACAGATTCTCTGAATGCCGAGTAGTGGTGCATTAATAAAAAAGGACCTTCCCTGTAGGGTTCAAGGCGCCACAAAATGTCCACATTATATGCTCTTTCCTTCTAAGAACTCGTCTTAGGGACAAGTGTGTAGACAGCCGAGCTCTCCCGTAGATGGTGGGTTCAAGGACAACCGTAACGGCTACTTTCCGAGGAAATGAAAGGTGTGCGATTGAAGTAAATAGGTTAGATCTCGTAGATCCCACTGCAAGTGTCACATCGACCGCACATCAATCTGACGATAAAAGTTCCCATTAATCAGATTTTTTTAGAAGTCCTTGCGCAAGTGATTTTTCACGCCACTCCTTTCTCAGGTGCTTTGTTCAGGTGCTCCGCTGATTTCTCTTTCGACGAAAGTGAGAAATCGCTCCGCTTTCCAGGGCGCATTCAAGGATAGATTGTGTGCTCCGAATTGCGACACGTTCGTAAGGAATCTGCAGAAGAGAATGAGAGTTATAAATTAGATTCCAGAAGACTCGGAATGAATGAAATTCGAAGGTCTGGATCTTAATTTATGATACCGAATGCTTTCAGTTCGAAAAAGTGTTGAACACGGGAATGAGACATCATTTATTGTTTTGGTGTGTAGGCCTCCATCCTAATTATTTTCATTCTGTGTTCTTTCCCCATGGCCAAACAGTATTCATTGCTGATCACGTTACTTTTTAGTTTTTGATAAATAATGAAACATGCCTCTTTGTCAAATCAATCAAGATGTTCTGTTCCACGTGTTAAAACCGGGCCTATAACTCTCATGTTTAAGGTTTAGATGCAAATTTTGAGAATGGATTTATTTATGTTAGGCTATTGGATTTTATTTTTTGCTTTTTCAAGTTCCTCAACTTGTCAAGTCCCGACTGCTGATATAATTTGTTGTTATAGTTTATTATGGCTCTTGCCATGAACAAGCTCGTTGAGATAGTCAGCGATTTAAACCTAATCAGCGTCTCTTGTTTTGTAGTAGCGCCAACTAGGGCCAAGAGCACGACTTTTGCTACTCACTCATCACATTCACTTGCACAGCCCCTTCTTACAGAGGGGCACATGCAAACACCTTACAGATAGAAAATAGAAGAATAACCATACCCTTATTCCAGGACAATGGCAACAGATATTACTTCTAAAGCCGATTAGATCTTTTATAAATTTCTCATAATTTTTTTAAATGTTTGCAGTATCAGACATGATAAAGCCGAAGGGAAGTCAACTCCCAATATTAAAAGTTTCATTTCAGAAAAGGTCATTGGCTTAGTGGCGTTGATGGTTAAGAACAAAAAAAAAAACGAAAGTGGAAGGGAAAAAAAACTGATAAAGGTTTCTGTCGAGGCATGTAATGAGTGAAATTGGCTTCGAACGTGGGAAGTGACGCACAGGTTCAATGTGTCCACGAATACTGCTGGCGCTACTTCTCGATTTCTTTGCGTGTTAGTCACACCGCAAACAGCGATGGTCGTAATAGTAAGCGGGAATTCTCTTGGCCTACGCGTTCTCATACCTGTAAAACTCCACGACTCTCGCCATAAAAATAAGATGCGCGGAGAGAGAAATAAATTGTTACATCAGGGCAACGTTCTTTGGAGTTCTTGGAAAAACTTCTGAGCCAGTGGGCACACGAAAAACCGCAATTTTTTTTATGCCTCCTCGCTTTCCATCTCTTGTCTTCTGCGATGCTAATGACCCGTTGGTTGCAGTTAATGCTTTGTGCTTACACGTTTCTGACTTCCCAATTTCCCCCCACCTAGGGCTGAGAAGACCTTCAGAAACATCCCTGCACCCCCCTCCTTTTTTTTTTCTTCTCGCCATGCTTCGCGCATTTATAGAAATCCAAGTTTTCAGGCCAAGGTTTTTAGGTCAAGCACGTTCAACTTACTGGTTTCGACTTGCTGTGGTTTCGAACCACCTTCGTCTTGCACGTCTTCACGTCCTACCTGTGGCGATCAGTTTCTCTTTTATCATCTGCTCTTTTCTACTTCTTCTTCTTCTTCTTCTTTTTTTTTGTGGATGAGATATTTTATTATTATCTTCAAGACTGGGAAAGTTTCAGAAGTTTATCTATGCAGAGTTCTGATAAACATGCAAATTGATTTTAAAATCTGCATTTGCAATCGCTGGTAATTGTTTTTCTCTGTCAATTTTTCTTCCTACTGTGGTGACCTTTCAGATTAAGTTTACTTTTTTTTTATATATCTTATACATATTTGCTACAAAATGACATTTCTGAGCGTGAATTGCAAGAAAATCTTGTCTAATTATCTTCCGCTCAAGTATCTCTTGTTGAATCTTGCAGATTTTGCTTATGATAGTCTTAAAGTTATGCTTTTAAAATATATATGTGATGTAACATGAAACTAAGATCAAAATCATTCGTTCCCCATACATGCCTAACTTAATAAAATGACTCTCTCTAACTATGAATAAAAATGCAAAATTAATTTACTTTCAAATTATGTTGTTGTTGATTCTAATGGTACTTGCCATGGACAAGCTAGCTTAGGTAGCAGCGATTTAAGCCTAATCAGCTTCTCTTGTTTTTGTAATAACGCTAACTAGGGTCAAAAGTACGAATTTTTACTCTCTCATCACATTCGCTTGCACAGCCCATTTTTACAGGGGGGGCACATTTAACTGGGACTCAATCCGGGACGTCAAGATTGCCGGAAAGACTTGCTGCCCCTTTGCCAAGACGCCGGCAAGTTGTTCATAATGAAAAGAAACAGCCAGGATGATATATTCTTTAATTTTGTTGCATTGCTGAAATTTTTTTGAATTAAAATATAATTGCCCATCTTCATACAGTGCATCGCTTACATTATCGCGTTGAGCGAAGGACTTAAAAATGATGAAACCATATGTCGTTAAAGCTATCTTGACTCTGAAAAAACTTTGGAGTGTTGCTTAAAGGGTTTCTTTCAGCAACACCATGACGTGAAGAACCGTTGACTTCCTTTTACGCAATAGCGAAGGAGCAATGGCTTTGGTTAAGCGACTTGAAACGCTTTCCGTTCAGTGTTGCTTTGCTTATCTTTTAGCCATTATTCGTAACTGCTTTTACTTATCTCAATTACTCTTAAATGGAAAAAAAAATTCTTTTTAGGTGGCAACTTTGAGTCCAAAATGAGTTGGTATTTATGCAATTTTAGTGGCATTTAAAAACTAATTTTGAAGTAACTTGTCGAAAAAAAATTGGAGAAGTATATTTGAATACTGCAATATAAGGACTTAATAAATACTAAAGATAGCCTTATATTTTGTAGTTTGTGAAGTTATTCTAAAGATTATTTCATGATATTACTTTGGTCTAGTGAGGAACTTTGCTTATCTGTACATAGTATAAAATGAAGTCTTCTAAATACTTGGAACAATAAAACTTCCAAAAATAATTGGCGGATATTGGAGATATTAATACCATTTTGTAGATCTTTTATTGGATAGGGTTATAGTATATTAAATTCATATCAAAATAAAAAATGAAGTTTTATAATCGCAATTTTAACTTTGAACTTATCGACGTGTGCAAAAACCTCAAACTCTTGTTATTTGCATGTGCAAATAACAAGATCTGTGGTATGCATATGCGATACATTTCTTTAGTCTGATTTTAAACAGCGATTCAAAACTCACTATACACCCCCAAAAAAGGAAATTAAATATTGGCTAGATGAGGAAAGAAATTTTCGGTTAGCGAATATCAGAGAAATTATGTCCTCACTAAGGGAAGGAGAGTTTTTATGATAAGCGAAATTACCGTCTTTCTTTAGATCGCAATGCAACTGAATTGTGGGGCAGAATGAATTCTCTGAGGAGCGAAATGTTCACATCTGTTACATCTGTTTTGACAACGGACATATATTTTAACGTTTTTAACTGTCTAAATATTTCTGAACGTGTGTTATAAATATTGCTTTGTAGCTATTTTTGATAACTTCTAAATATATTTTTTTTGTTTGCTTGATATTGCGTAATATGCAAATGCCCTATCGCGTGGAGGCTAGACTTGAGTTTAAAGCTTTTTTTTCCTTTGATGCTATGCCGCTGACAAATCCGCGTCGGTACTGCTAGTGATTCTTAATTCTTTCTTATAATCCTTATAAACCAGCAATATCCAAGATATCAGCATACGACTTTCAGTTTAATCACAGATCAATACATCCGAACGTCACTATTCGTCACTATTTTTTTAAAAATTTATTTTTCTATTGGCGAATGATGAAATACTTCTGGCCAGTTCTTTTTTTGCGAACTCCGAACTATTTATATTTTGTTTCTCTTTCGTCTGCTGTCATTCCAAACTTGACGGATGCAAATCGATCGATTCGCATACGTCTCTGTCACTCTCTTTCCTTCTGGAGGAGGAGACACGCAGCCACACTTCTGTTTACAGCCTGAGTGAAATTGAAGGCTAAGATCCAAGTTTCACGAACTCTGAACGAAAGGTTAGTGTGTTTTTAGACTCCGTGTAATGGCGTTGAGGTGGTTTGGCATATCACCAACCTCATGCTCGTACCGTCTCCATTTCCAATGTCGTGCCGTTGCAAAAAGTTTAAACAAATGGTTCTTAGGCGCGGGCTATCCATCTTCTTTTTTTTTTAATCTTTTTATTGGATGTCACCTTTGTCTGGGATGGTGAAGACGTAACTCCATATTACATTCGTTACTCTCCCATCTCGCATTCTTGCCTGTATTACAATGTGATGTTTGCCATCAGTGGCCATTCTCATATCAGAACTTGACATCGTGCCAAACCCACACCAAAAAAAGTTAAACATTGTTTTGGTTGATTCGAACCGCGCATATCGCGGTGTAGAGACTCTATCGGATCCCATCTTGTCAGCCTGTTTGCGTCAGAGGTGTCGTCCAGGGTTGAAAAACATAATTCACTCCTGATGTCTCAAAGAAGACATCAATCCGGAGCTACTTGTCATAATGCCAGGAATTCCTTTATATAATAAAACTGGAAAAACGTGCTTCTGGCTTTTCAGTAGTAGCTTTAACATTTCTTATTTAATAATATTACCTGTCTAATGACTAGTATATGACATTTTTTTCGAACTATTGTAAAATAAGAGCATTTTCAGATATTCATTTGCATATTATTCTAGATTTCAGCTGAAAACTGATTCATTTCGAATTTCCCCATCAGGATTTTTAAATCTATTATTTAATTTTTTAACCACAATTGTATTGTTAAATTAGTTTCAAAACTATATATAAATTAAGTTGTTCAAAAAAATATGGTTTATATTGAAATATTTTACAAATTTTCTGCATTTTACACTGCTTAGAGAAGGAAGATATATTCTTAAAAGATAATCAAACATTATATTGGTTTATTTTTTTAACAAAGCGATTGGTAAATATTAAACAAGTTTTAATTTCAATTAAGAATGCAGTGCAATTTACATAGATAATCTATATATACATATAAAACGCTAACTTATGTAACACAGAAATCACTCTTATTACTAAATGCTGGATGGCAATAGTTAAATTTAAAACAGAGTGATTCATTGAATATTTGAAGTTTTACTGAATTCAAGGCTTCGTATAATAATAAATGGTATTGTGAAATATTATTAAAATTTCTAAAGTTTAGATTGTCAGATAACTGAAAACTCCATTTTAGCCAGAGGAAAGAAAATGTAAAACAAGGTTAAATGATAGATATCATTGTCAAAGGAAGTTTAATCGAACGCGAAAGTAGGCTTAACAATCCTCAAATGGATAAAGGGTACGACTTGTCTATAGAAACTGTTATCCATATTTTCCAAAACTTTCTTTTCACTAATATATTTTCGCATTATCTTAAAATTCCAAGAATTATTTTTGTAATGATATCTATTTTATTTTCGTACATTTTTTAGAACATATACATTTTTTAAATTTGCTTTGGCCTCAATCTGAAACAATGGTATTATGAAATTCGAATTCATTCATCAAAATCCTCAATCTTATGCTTTTGCCTACTAGTAAAATTAAGATTAAAACGTTTTTCTTCTTTTGATATTATCTTGAACTGTGATTTTCATTTCTACTTTTATTTTATAGTATATAAAATTTTTAATAACATTTGCTCGCTAGTAATTTGTCTTAAACCTAATAAATTAAATTCATATCTTTCAGTCGTATCAAATAATAAAATAAATAAAAAATACACTTAATGTGGTTCATTTTCTTGTCTAAAAATTCAATAGTCTGGTTGCCAAAGGTGGCAAATTTTCAATAAAGTTTCGATCTAATAATAATATCTATATTAATTAATTTATTGCATTTTTGACCCTAAAAGTTATATGATTGTATTTAATAATTTTGATTGGTTTTATTTCAGTTATTGGGGATATGATGAAAAGAGGATTATCTGGTGGTGAAAAAAAACGAGCTAACATTGCCTGCGAGCTTCTACAAAACCCTTCTCTCATGTTACTCGATGTAAGTGCACATTTAGGATTTTTCTACTATTACTTTCATCAAATGATTTCGCTACTTATTTTCGTCATGACTTCGAGCGTGTTTACGTCTCTCTTTACTAATGAACCCCTCTTGTAGGAGCCCACTTCAGGTCTGGATTCGTGCACCGCTCATTCCCTGATGCTGTCTTTGAAGAGACTTTGTGCAGAAAACAAGTCATTAGTGGTAACTGTCCACCAGCCATCCAGCCAAATTTTCTACATGTTCGACAAGCTGCTGTTGCTATGCAACGGACAGGTCCGTGCCTTTTCCTTTGCTTCTTGGGCTTTCCGCTCGGCGGAGAGCGCGTGTTTTTCATTTGTGGTCGCATGCCGGAATACCTAAATGATTCACTCTTTTTTTTCTTCTTCTATTTCTAGGTGGCTTATTTTGGAGAAGCTGGGAAGGTTGTGGATTTTTTTAGCACCCTAGGAATGCAGATATCCGCTCATTATAATCCTGCCGATTACATCAGTAAGTGCCATTCCCCCCTTTTTTAATCTTTTTCTGCTCACACTTTGAATACCATTATGGCATAGAAAAACATACTAACAAGAAACTATCATGTTTAACAGAGCAATCTTCTCTACTAATGTCTTCTTTATGTAAATATTTTACATCAAATGCATCATTTTCAGAGTATATATTTTTTAGTTGTTGCATTTCAAGATGAAACAAAAATATATTTCTGGTTATTAATGATTTGGAAATACATTTTTAATCAATGCTCAATTAATTAGCTTAAATATTTAATAATTTAAAAGTATATTTTTATTTTAGTGGAACAAGTAAAGAGCAGCCCCGATACCCAAGAAAAAATTATCAATGCAGCTATTAAACAAAGGTAAATATTCCTTTATTGTCAAAATTAAATGTAGAAACTCTAATATATAGATATAATATAATAATTATTTCATTAGATGATTCGTCTTATAACTGATCATTAACCATAACTCATTATGTAATCTAACATTTTCAAATAACTATAAATCACTTTATTGCTATCGTAGTCTGTGTGTTTTTGTAGTTAAGATATCTAAATATTTAAGAATTTTAACACCATTTATAGAGAATTTTTGTAAATTTATGTTTAAATTAAACTTTATTTTTGTAATTGAATTTATGCATATTAAATGAGGTATGGCATTAAATTGAAATTGATAAAATAAAAGTTGAATACCCCGTTTTTTCATTATCATTTTTTCAATTTCTACTATAAGCTCACACTCTCCCTGTATATAGTTATTTATCTTGTTCAAATTTTCAATCGCTAATTAAATACATTTATTCATCTACATGAGTTGAAATAACTTTTTTCTTAAACTTGTAGTGGATGAGACTCAATGTTACTATAGCGTTTTCAAATATTAATTCATTTATTAAAGGCGATTAATTTTTAATACTCTAAATAGAATTTTTATCAGTTTGTAATAAAGATTGACATCTACAGGCAGTAACTTAATCGATGAAATGCGAGGATTTCAGTATTTTTCACGTGAAGTTGAAGAATGCGAGTTCAATTCTTGCAAAAATCAATCATTTTTTGATAAATTATTTATATTAATTGTAATTATTTAATAAAAAAATTAAAATTATATTTCTCTTTGTTGACCTAACTAGGAATTGAATATTTTATTTAAATATTACTTGTCACCAATAATATCAAAAATGCCCAATGTCACGAAAAACAACAAGAAATAACCGTTTTTTTTGATATTCGGAAGGTATTAAATCGTTATTTATTACAAAAATTGCTAGATTTTTAGTTTTCTTTTTCATATAAATAAATAAAAATTGTATTCCAGGAAAGACCACGACTATCCCAAAGAGCTCCAAGACGATTATTACTGCCCATCTGTGGTCATTGAATCCTCATCCCCTTACGAGGGAAGCGGTGGCAAGTCCGTGGAATGCGTCCACTGCCACAGACAAATGTGGCCTGGTATCAACCACAGGTAAGTAGCATATTATTTATTTATAATCGTAAATATATTATAGGGTATCAATCGTATTTGGCCATCAATTTGTTCGCCAAATTTCTTTAAAAACATTTCACTTTGTAATTTGATGCGGCTAAAACACTTTAATCCAATTAAAATAGTTTGCTGCAAATTAATAAATGTATATATCACGAAATAAAAACGGAAATAAAAATCCTAATACTTATTAAAGGATTGGTAAAGTTCCATTGGCAACGATTTTTCGCCAAATATAATCGTGATATGTTTTTTACAAGCATTTCTAAACAATCAATTCAACAATCAATCAAATCTTCTTCAATCAATCTTCAATTCTAATAATATTCTTCAATTACATCGAAATTTGGTTTGTCCAAAAACTTAAGCTTTTGAACGATTAGTACAAATGTGATGAGTTTTATTGTGTGTTAACCGTACCTTAATCTTAAGTCTTACCGCGTTTACTTATCGGGCAGAGATTAAGCCTATTTTTGCTTTAATTAAACTTTTTATTTGAAGCCTGCTTCTTGATTTCTTTATATCTTCTTTCCTCTGACTGAATATCTATTTGATCACATGGTGAACTGTTTCTAGAACCCATTGAATACTTTGCAGTTCCATTAATTAACCAAGCTAAGTTTTTGACTCAGTTCCGCTGTCAAAATGTTCAATGAATGATGCCATATAAAATTCTTATGAAATCTTGTTTATATTTGATTGTTGCTATTCAATAATTATAATAAATGATTTCTATGCCACATACGTTAGCATTATATATCTACATCTCTCTCTCTATATATATATATTGACTCATAATACGAGAGTTTTTTACTAATTTCAAAAAATTTCGCTATATTTATTTGCTATTAATGCATTTGAATTGTTGTTTACAAATGATTTTTCTATTTTGAGCAGAAACGATGAGAGGTGCGAACCCTGCGCACATTCCTTAGTATGGAATATGTCTCAAGAATCCATGGATCAAGCACAACCCGTCGAACTCCGCGTGATGATCGATCCTGATAAGAAGTTGTCTACAGTGTACAGTAAAGTTGGTAAGAAACTTTCGATATTAAGACGAAGAACTAAAGTTTTACTTATACGTTTCTTATTTTCTTAGTAAGATTTAGAATGTTTCATTAGGATTTTAATTTTGCTGAGCTTAATAGTTGATTGAATGTTTCTTAATAATCTTAAAAATACAAAAAAAATTATGAATTTTTTAAAATTTGGTTTTCGATAAAAAATACTTTAATGAAAAAAATATTGATTTTTTAAATAATAACTCATTGTTAATTTCAAAATTGAATAATTTAAAAAAGTTTATGAGAAATTATCAAATACTTAATTGGTATTAAAGAGAATCCAAAGATTTTTTTTCTGTATTTTTAAATTTCAACTTAAAAAACTTGAGTGTAAATAAATAAATAAATAAATAAATAAATAAATAAATAAATAAATAAGGATTAAATTGTAGTTCATTCCTCCATTACTGGACTGAAGGTAAGGTTGTCCTTAAGCGTTCGTTTTCTTTTACTTTTAAACATACATTTATATAATTCTCCATAATATTAAAAAAAATACTAGTAATTAACAGTTTGATACGTTTACTTACAAAACTGAACAGTTTTATTTGTTTTTAACTAGTCATTTTTGACATTATTATTTCTTTACATAGTATTATTTATTAAGTATCGTAAATGTTTAAGAGTAATATTGTCCTCTTTTATACCCTAAAAGCACGCAAATATTTTTCAGTATTTGCAATATTGTATAATATTGTTTAACATCATACATTATCACACGATATTCTACTACCTTTGTTACTTCAAAGGAAATATGACTTTAAAAATCAAAAATTATAATTTATTAAGTTTCTAAGTGAAGGCTTAAAAATTATTTTTAATTATAAAATCGTCTTAAAAATAAGAAAAAATATATCTGATTAAAACTAAATTTATTATTATAGTTATTGTTTTGTTAAGTTTAATACTTTGTGTTAATGTTTGCATGGAAGTGTTTCATAGTTCCTAATGTATGCTTATTGTTGTTTAGCTTTTTGTTTTGTTTTTCTTGTGTGTGTGTGTTTTTATCTTTACTTTTTTGTTTTTGTTGCATGCTGCTTTGTTTGTGTTGTGTTTTTATGTGTGGTGATTGATCACTAAATGCACCCTGTTTTGTTTTAATAGCAGGTATTTGTATTAAGTAAGAACAATTTGCTCTGTTTTTGATGAACTGCCGAAAGAAACTGCGTCATGAAGTATCTTGAGCAGTAGAGCAGAGAGCACCCGACGGACTTTATGGGGACAATTATGCCGTAGATTAGCTGTAGATTCCTTATAACTGTTTACTTAATTGCATGCTGAGTGTCTTTAAAAACTTAATGTCTCAGAGGGTGAAATTGATATCTTGTATTGTTATGAAATTCAATTGTCTTTTTTTTTCGATGCATCAAAATTAAGTTTAAATATTTTTACTAATTCTCCTGTCTCTGAATAATTTAGCCTTTTTAATTTCGTAAAAAAAAAGATGAATGATTTTTTGAATGACTTGTTGTGCTTTTGTGTTATTATTTTTTATTGCTTGCAAATGTTTGGTTATAAAATAATTTAAAAAACCATTTAGTTTCTAAATTATTAAACAGATTTAGTTATTTTTTTATGTTAGCTTTATAAGTGCAAAGTAAGTTGATATATGCTGTCTGAATCTATCTGTTATTTAACACCTGTTTATTTCATATATAAAACTTAAAACAACTTTAACTATTAATTTTACCTTTTTTGCATGTTTGATTTTTTTTATTCATGTAAAACTGTGCAGTTTTGTACCACAAAGATTAAATTGTTCTTAAAATTAATCGTCTGCTCAGCAATAAATACGTTATCTTTGATAGAGCTCAGTTGATTTCTTTATCTTGTTGTTTTCTTATATTGAAACATATTTTTCTTGCAGAAACTAGAGATGATGATGATTCTGGTCGTTCTTCTTGGTCCGAGGTGGCCAGTTCTACCTTCAGCAGTGAGGTAGATTTGAAAGAAGAGAAAAAATGGCCTACCTCTTTCTATACTCAGATGAAAGTGCTGACCCAAAGAAATTTTATGGAAGCCAGATCCAGAATGCTTTCAAAACTCAACTGGGTTCAGACTCTGGGATTGGGGCTTATTTGCGGATCTATCTGGTTCCAAATTCCCAGGGAAGAATCGAAGATTGCTGACATCAGAGGATGGGTAAGATTATTTACTTTTTAAAAAAAATGTAGAATGCTGGTTTTTTGAATAAAAAAATATTTTCTAGCTTTTTTTAATGTATTGTTAAAATTGTTGTTTATTTTATTTTATAGTTGTGTTAACAGTTCTATTCTATTTTTCTTATAGATGTTCTTTAGTACAACATATTGGATGCTTTTCGCTCTTTTTGGAGCTCTGATTTCTTGTAAGTATAGTTTGTAAATACATTAATCTAATTCTAACGTCAAGTTTTATCTAAATATTACCTAAATATGATACCAAAGAAAATACAAAATTCAATAATCTCTCCATTTTATGGCATTTCGGTAATCCGGTCCCATAGGTATTCGCAGAAAGCCATGGCCATAATCTCTCCATATTTTACCATTTCGTCACTCTGGTACAATCGGTATTTTCTGAAAGGTAAAAGCCAAAATGCAACAAAACCTTCATCATCTGGCATTTTGACGATCCAACCTCAATGGTATTTATAGAAAGACGTAAACCTAAAATACGATAGTCTACCTATAATCTAGCATTTCGACAAACCAGCCTCAATAATATTTTCCAAAAGCCGTAAACCTAAAATGCATTAGTCTATCTATATTCTAGCATTTAGACTATCCAACCTCAACAGTCTATGCAGAAATGCGTAAACTTAAAATGCCATAATTTATCTATATTGCAACCTTTCTGCAATCTGGTCTTACCAGTATTCTACCCTAGTAGCACACAAATATTGTACAATATTGTATGACGTTGATTAATATTGTTTTATATTGGGGAATATTGTTTAATATCATATAATATCTTGCATTATTATACAATATTGAGCAACAGACTGTACTACCTGGGTAAAAAAGCGAAAACTTAAAATGGAGTAGTCTCTCCATAATCTGGCATTTCGGTTATCCATTGCCATAGGTACTTTCCATATCCTGGCATTTTGGTAATCCGGCGTCAATTATATTTGCAGAAAGTCTTAAAACTCAAATGAAAATTTTTTCTATATTCTGGCATTTGATAATCCAGGATCATCGGTATTCGCAGAAAGAGGAGTAAGGAATATTAAAATGCAAAGAAGATAAAAGATCACTAGTGCCAGTGACATCGGCACTAAATAAACAATAGGTCGTTGATTACATTTTGATATGTATGCATAAATATATATCTTCTGTATCGGTGCAAGTTAAAAGCCTTGAAAGCGTTTTTTATAGAAGTGTCTCCCTTTCTCTTTGCAGTTCCACCTGAGAGAGAAGTGATAAACAAAGAGAGAGCGTCTGGAGCTTATCGGTTATCTGCCTACTATCTCGCCAAGATGATAGGTGAACTGCCTTTGGTGATGACACTGCCTACTGTTTTCCACGTTATCGCCTACCCAATGATGGGCTTCTCTTCTTTTCCAACCTTCTTGAGTCTCTGGGGGTTCCTGTTGTTGAGTACAGTCGTTGCACAAGTAAGTAGTGGAGTCGGAACGACTTGGAGAAGTCTGTTTATGTGTCTCTAAATTTATCTGCGATGGCGATATTTATGGCGCTTTTTTCTTTCCGATACAGAGTGTTGGTCTATTTGTTGGCGCATCCTGTGTCGATCTCCAAGTGTCTGTGACAGTGTCTGCCTTGTATTCCTTGTCCACGATGCTGTTTGGGGGATACTATGCTACTACATTGCCAAGCTGGCTGCAGTGGTTGCAGTATTGCTCCATGGTTCATTATGCTTTCCAGAATATGCAGATGGTAGAATTTGGCGGTGGACCCCCTATAAGGTAATGAAAAATGTGCAATTCATTATAATATATTTAGTTGATAAAAACTAGAAAAATTGTATTAGAATGCTATTCGTTTTTATAGTTTGTGATCGGGCAACTAATGGAAGAATTGGCTAGTATGTTGTAAATGTGTACAAAATCTGCTAAAGCAGTTTTAAGTGAGTCTTAAGTAGCTTAAAATGATATTTCTTGGAATAAGTAGTGTTGATTCATGGATGCATATGGATCTCATCTAATTATAATATTCTTCAAAAAGCAAATGAATCTGCATGAAATATTGCCTTTTCCATTAGAAAAAGAAACAACTAATGGCATTTATTAAAATTTCTCCTAGTAGAAATGCATTAATTAGGAAGGTTTCAGAAGTACAAAGTTTTTTTTTAAACTTTTTTTATTTATACATTAATAATGAAGTTCGAAAATTTATCATTATTTTTTTTAATTCCTACTATTAGCACCTGCAATCATTAATAAAATGCTTTTTATTCATCCACTCAAGTTCTAGTACATTTTTTAAAACTTGTAGTGGATGACATTTGATGTTAATAAGTATTTTCAAATATCAATTCATTAATTTTATTATTAATTAATTAAAAACTAATTTTCTGGCCAAACATCTTCATTTCCCCACCGCCAAATAAGCAACGAATTCGGTTTGATTTTTTCCCATGGTAATAAGGTTAGGCTTATAATGCTTTTGGCCAATTATTTCAAACGATTCTATTCATTTTCTAAATGCTTGATGCATTTAAAACTAAACGTTCTTAATGAATCGATTTTTTCGAATTCATTTGATGTGTTTTCGAATTAAAATAATATAGAATAAAGAAAATTACAAATTTTTAATCTGTATTGCGTTACTCAAAATGGCGCAGAAAATTCAACGCCAATTGAGTGTCT
This sequence comes from Argiope argentata, assembly GCA_026289955.1. Taxonomy (NCBI): domain Eukaryota; kingdom Metazoa; phylum Arthropoda; class Arachnida; order Araneae; family Araneidae; genus Argiope; species Argiope argentata. Next base: position 2,836,475 of record JAOUZG010034892.1, read on the forward strand.
TCGGAGTCTGTCCTGATTTATTTTTAACGGATACGAACTTGATTTTTTTTGGCCAGATACAATTTTTTGATGAATTATTTATATTAATTGTAGTTATTTAGTAAAAAGTAACTAAAATAAAAAATTTCTTTGTTTTAGACATACAGGAATAGACATATTTATTTTTTTATATTCCGTGTTCAAATGAGGTTTTTAAAGCTTACCACAATTAATTTTTCTCCCCCAATTCCTTCCAGATGTGCCGAAACCAATTCCATGTTCGAGATCTGTCGACAGAGCAACTCCACAGTCTACATCCCCTACGAGCAGATCATCAGCCAGTCGGGCGAACCACTGCCCATGTGGGCGAACTCAATCATCCTAATCCTGTTCCTGGTGGTGTTCAGATTCCTGGGTTATGCCGTCCTCAGATACATCAGGAGACCAAAATAACCCCCCTCAGCTATCTCCTCCACGAGGAAGGCAACCCAGCAACCACCGAAACATTCATAGGTCCTCCATCCTCTAGTACTTGCACTTCGACCCCCAACAGTCAAGAACTTTTCCTGGACTATTTCTATGCGAGTTTGCGGCAGGCTGATAACCTGGATGATCCTCATATTATTTTACACAGATTATATATGTATATGTATATAACTATCCTTAAAGGACGCATCTGGTATCAGTTTGTGGCGCAGATTTCACCATCAGGGTTACCAACCTGATAATGTGTTCAGAAGAAAGAGGTGCATTTTCAGTAACTGGAGTCGTGTGAGGGTACACCACTCACATTCTTGTGTTCACTGAGTGAACAATCACCAATATCTCTCTATAGCCAATGTGATTCTCTTCTTCATTTGTACATAAACTAGTGAACAAAGCAAATAGTGAAATTTTATTAGATAATATCTGTACCTTGTGCCAAATGATTACAAAACTGTCGAAAGCGGAATAAAAAAAAAGAAGGCGTTGGAGAAATGAGCAGTGTGTTGTGCGAGTGACGTTTCTTACTTGTGACAGAGAGAACAAATGTTGATTGTGTTGGAGGAAGGCGCGAAAAATGCCGAGCATTTTCGAAGTACTCTTTTGCTTGTTCCATCCAGACTATAATGATGCTGCATTTGAGTTGAAGTGCGAAAAGTCACGCTGTATTCGATCATGTCACATCTGTTCGTTCTTCTTTAAATGAAAAGAGGTTATTTTTGTCTTTTTTTAAAAAAATATATATATGTTTGAGAATATATTCCATCACTTTTCACAGAACTCTCTGAATGGATGATTCTTCATGCACAAAGATCCGTTTAGATTTATTTACTTCACTCGTAGTTGTGCGTTATGTGTTGATAATTTTATGTGTGAGACTTTTATCATTATCTCATAGCGTTGATAATTTTATGTGTGAGACTTTATCATTATTTCATGTACATCTTTTTTTTAAAGTTCAAATTGTCATCCATTTTAGAATGTCATTTTGCACGTCGTATCATTATCAGATGGATGATTTTTTTTGCATAAAAAAGGTATGGACAAAAAGGAAGGAAAAAAAAAGATCATAGATAAATGAAACCCCCGATTGGGTATATAATTATTTTTGTCTATTTAAACAAAAAAAAATGCAATTTATTACGACATTTGCGTTAAAATGTTATTTTTATGTAATTTTTTTCATTTATAAACTATGAGTATTTATCCTTCAATTTTATTGCACTGAAACGGTGTAAAAATATAATCAATGAATGTTTTTTTTAAAAAAAGATATTTTTATCTGAATTTTTATTTAAAAATTCCATACGTTTGTCCATACCTGTACCTAGTTTATATATACCATTGGTTTTGAAATGTGTTTTTTTTCTGTTATGAGAGAAATGAAACGTTTTAGTTTGAAAGATAAACATACAGAACATCGTTTGGAAAGTTTATGATTCTCGATTTCTGTAAGTATTTCAGTGTTATTACGATTTATGTGGTTAGTTTGCGTATGCACGATTTAGAGTATATTTATAATTGATTGCTAGATTCTTTAGTAGTAACCAACAGCAAGTGCCTACTCCGTGGGGGTGGCTTCGACCACCCTAGAGAAGTTTCATGCTTTCTGTCTTTGTGGCTACGCACTAACTGCAGCAAACGTATTTGTAGATTGAAAAATTTATATTTTTATAATGTCTTGAATGATATATTTATTTGGCTTTGTATTCGTTTACGATGGGAAAAAAGTATGGTCGAAAATTATGTTGAGAAAAAAAAATTACTGCATATTTATTTATTCTTCAAGTTGAATTATTTATATTATATTTTTATTATCAGATTATTAGATGTAGTAGCAATGGATAAAATGCATTTATCTTGAAAAATTTCATCGTCTATACAGAAATACACGTTCTGGATAGAGTAATCGTTTGTTTTTACAGATCTATTCGTTATTGAAATATAATCTTGGAAACTTTTTTGAAAACTGCATTTAAGACAAGATATTCATTCGTATAAAGAGAAAATGATAATTTAAGTTTGCAACACAGATTTTAAAAATCGTATGAAAAGGTATGTTTTTGTAACGTTTTTATATTTTCGAAACTAAATTTTTTTAAATGGCTGAGCGATTTAGTCGTTATAGGGTTTTTTTGTGGAATTATTAGCAAAAATAGGAATCCAATTTAATTAATATTTGTGTTACTAAAAATGATGCCTTTAGCATTTCTACCTACTTGAATGTTGGGATATGTATCTGAAAAGGTGTTCATTTTTATCCATAAAATACTGAAGTAGAACCTCGATTATTCGAACGTCTAGAGTCTAGAATCGACCAGCCGAAAATTAGGTTAGTTGAGCCTAAATTTTAAATTACAATTTCCTTGCTTTTAATAAAGTTTTATATTTGAAATTATAATTAATACGTAATCCAAATATGTAATATTTTAGCAATTTTCTTTTTTTATTATTTATCAAATTTCTTATTCGAGAATTTGCAATCGTTTTTTATTTTTACTTTCTCCTTTCCTTTTTCATAGCAATTTTTTAAGAATATTTCTTCAAATATTTTTATTTCAAAAACTTTTTTAAGAATTTTAAATTTTTTGACATATTTAGAATGTTATTTTCCCCCAGATAAATGTCTCGAATTAGTTGAGATCACTATAGGAATGAATGCTAGGAATATAGCTTAAGAATGAAAATATGTGTTTTTATAAAAAATGTATTTAATACTCTAAAGTTCTTTTTGAATTTGAATGATCATCTTACAATAAAGATCTTTTATTAGTTTTTTGTAGGTTAAACATTGACACTATGGCGTGCTTTGATTCTTAAATTTTTAAAATTAAATTCTTAAATTTTATTAAGAATATAATTGTTTCGATTTTTTTTGCTATGAGTTTGATTATCAAAGACGTTAATTGGTAAAAATCCGAATAATTGAGGTTCTACTCTACAGCCTCCTTAATAACTATATCGCTTCATGTTTTCATTCGAAAATTACTCAAATTTTAAATGACTCATTTTTATTAATTTGTTATCATTCGGTTTACAACTTGAACCAAGATTGTCAATTCAGATCTGAAGATTATGTTCAAAACGAATGATTACTTTATCGTGATAACACTTTACGTATATTCTTTAAACTTTTTTCCCTCATTTTCTGAAACTCTTCTATGCTATTATATCTAATGTAACCACTCTCTTGTAATCTTATTTTATAGAATAAGATACAACTGGTAGAAGCAGTCTCTTTTTTTATACTACGTTAACGTTCCTACTATTGTGATATCACCGTTAGAGGTGCTAATTGAGACTGTTCTCTATTTATTCCAAAATCTTATGCTAATAAATTTCAGTAGAGACTTTGTGATCCTAATGCAGCCTTTCACAGTGTTTTTATTATAATTTCTTTTTTTGTTTTGTGTCTTATATTTCCTATAATTTTTGTAAAAGACATAGTCCTATCTAAATCAAAGATTGTATATTAACTTTTTGGTTCCTGTAGAAAAATTTAGTGTTTATTTTTATTTTCGAATGTTCTGTTTGATTTTTATTATCTTTAGGGTTGCATTATGTCGCAGTTTTTTTTTAGTGGAATCGCTAATGATAACCACATTTTTTTTGTCAATTAATTGGAATTTTTTGTATGGAATAAAAAGAAATTCTCGCTGTACGATTTTTAAAAATCGTTGGTAAAATTTGAAACTTGATATTCGTAAATTATTTATTATGTGTTTTCGTAATTCTTTTATTAATTTTCAAACACTTTATGATTTTAAATTGGGGATTTCTTTTATGATTATTTGAATCCCTCTCTTATTTATCTATGTATGTATCTTCTTATTTTATCTCTTTTAAAGTGTTGTTTAAAATTCAGTATGATATTCTTTTGAGATATTATATCTTCAAAGAAAAATCTATCGCTTTTTATTAATATTGCGATTTTTTTAGTTCTTAAAATATTAATATTTTATCATAATTATAGAGAATATACCTGATTTTTATGCAGTTTTTTTCCATAATTTAAAACTTGGATTGTTACAATTGTTCTGGTGATTCCGGACTTGAATGTACCTTGTTGATTCTTATTGAAAGCTAAAGATGGACGGTTTTGAAATTTAGAATTTGTATATACTGCCTGTTGAATGCTCTGGGGTATTACCTAATGGATGTATAAACTTGAGAATATTTAATAATTATTTCCTTTCTACAAAACAATTTTGCACTGCCAACAATTTTTACACAGTTTTTATTTCGAGGTTTTATCCTTATGTGTGTTCTGCACGTGAAAAACTGCAGATCTGTATTAATTTCACAAATTATCGTTTCATTTTAAATGTAGTGTCTCTTTTTGAAAGAATTTTTGTGAAAAAAAAAATGATCTCCAAAACCGATTCAAGTATTAGAATGTTTTTATTACATCGTGATAACGTGGTCATCAATAGTAGCACTGTCATATATTGCATTACCTAACTTAATTTACTGAAAGAAATCTTTAAACTGAAACATAATAACAAAAAGAGTACAATCCCATTTTTTGTTAACAAAAATACGTGTTAATTTGTGTAAGAAATAAACATATATTTCATATTTTTGTGAAAAAAAATTAATTTTTTCTTAATAAAAATAACCAATGTCAAAAGTAAACACAAATTTTCTTAAATTTTTAAAAATATCAAATTAACTATTAAAGAAGGCTCAAACTCCATTTTGGAAGAAAACAAAAGATATATATTTTATATGGAAGAATATTTACGTGTTTATTGAAAGTAAGAGTAACTGAGAGATGCAAAATTGTACGAATTTTTTTATTATTATTGTATTTTATGTATTCTTTAATTTCCATCATTTATCTCATACGAATGTTACTTTTTTTTGTGAGAATTCACGATGACGACTCTGTTTCGAGTGGAAAGAAAGGTCCAAAGTTTATTTGTGAAAAAGATTCCGTTCCACTTTACTCTTGCCACTGCCTCCGAATGAAAGGCCAGCCTAATTTATATCATTATGTGTTCTGTGTACGTTCTTCATCATATCGATTTTTTCGTTCTCTTTATATTGAGTATTAAAGTGCTCTTACTTCATCCACTTGTTTGTGTCTCTTTATTTCCCTTTTTTAATAAATATTTGTAGTAGCAAACCGGTCATAAAATTTCCCATAAATATTTTTTAATAATTCCATTATACATTTTAATATTTTAATTTTTTTAATGATACTAGTAATTTTCACTTAGTTGAACACAATAATAACTCCTAATGCTATAATTTCTCTGTAAAAAATTATGAATTATAATATACATGCATTTTGATATTTATACAATCAATGTAATGCAGCTTATAAGAGTTTTTAGTAATAGAGTTAAATATGGAACAATAATTTACTTGAATTCAGTATTTTCTTGTTGTAACACCATTATTGATTAGTTAAATCATTCGTTAATCATTAAGTATTCATTAAATATAAATGGTCAGTTGTAGCTCTATTATAATAATTAATTAAATCATTAAGTTCTTAATGCAGATTCAAAATCATTGAGTGGTTAATCATTGAGTATTCATTATTTATTAAATCATTAAGATCTTAATGCAAATTCAAAATCATTAAGTGGTTAATCATTGAGTATTCATTATACATTAAATCCTTAAGTGATTAATCACTAAGTATTCATTAATTTTCAAACCATTAACTGGTTAATAATTCATTCAACATTCATTAAATCATTAAGTGGCTAGTTGTAGCTCTATTAATGGATAATTAAAATCAGTAAGTGTTTAATCATTAATTATTCCTCATTCATTAAATCGTCAAGTGGTTATTATAGCTCTATTACTGATTAATTAAAATCATTAAGTGGTTAAACATTCATTATTCATTAAACAATTAAGTGGCCAATTGTAGCTCTATTATTGGTTAATTAAAATCATAAAATATTCATCATTAATTAAATCATTAAGTAGATAGTTGTAGCTTCATTAATAATTAATTAAATCATTAAGTTCTTTATGCAAATTGGTTTAAGCAGAATAGAACCGAATTTTAATAAGGTAAGATCCTATCCAGGTAATCGAATGATCAGATCATTGGATAATTAACAAAAACCAATTTATAAATGTTTTTTACATTTTAGAAAAGAGTATAATTCTCGTTTCCCAAATTCTCTGAGTTTCCTTATTTTGAAATGATTCATAAACAAAAGAGGGAAGGGGAACGATTTATATTTGTTATCTAGACATGTAATGTAGACAGAAGTTAAATGATGTATGACTTTACAATTATCATGTGACTGCGACATCGCGAAAATTCCTAAAATCCAATCATTATGTATGCACACATCGACTTACACAACACAGATTTATACAAAATAGACATTAAAAATTTTATGTTTAGCCGAACACCCCACGACCTCTTAACGACAGAATAATTAAATGTATTCAGGATATCATCTGTATATACTTATTAATAG
>JAOUZG010034892.1:2853033-2877583 GCA_026289955.1 Argiope argentata
TCTGCTTATATTTTAAAATTTGATGGCAATGTTGTAATTATTATTATTATCATTTTACTTTTCCACTTAACTTTTTTGGGGGGGGCTCATTAATATATGTTATAATAGTGTATATACATTGTTTTCTGAATAAGTTTATTAATATTTTAGTTTTGATATCAATCCGTGTGGTCCCCCCGTGGGGGCACCTCAAAATGAGGATCAGAAGCTTCTGGTAGGGTAATTGGATTTCACCTCCCTGGAGGGTACACTAATAGATGGGGGCTAGGCTCCTCCCGTTGATGACGGGACATACTTCCTACGGGAATGGTTGTACTGTAGCCGGTGAGGCCCTTGGGACTTAACCATAGTTCCCGCCTTTATTGCTGTTAAAGTGATCCGGCTATTAAGGTATCCGACTGGGTAAAAATCGTCAAATTTGACAAAACTAACGAAAATTTTTTTCATGCATAATATTAAAGCCTGTTCTTTTTGCTTTCCAAATCTGTCCATTTTTTTGTTCTACCTACTTTAGAAATAAAGTTACGGCCGTTTTAAGTTAGCATAGTATGACAAAAGTGAAACCGGAAATGGCATTTCGAAACCGGAAGTTGATGTAAATATTGCAATCTATCAAGGAATTTCGATGTTAAAAATTATTAAAAATGACTAAAATTATTATTTTATATCTTTTATGCCTGATAATAAGTATATGTAGGTATTATTTCAAAATTTGTCTCATTAAAATTGGCAACAAATGTGCTGTACTGAAGTTCTGTTTGTTTATTTTCTCCACGTTATTGATTACTTCTCAAGTGCTCTTTAGTTAAATCCTTGTGTTCAAACCTTTTCTGCGTTTTTTCTCAGATATTAATTGGTTCTTCAAAACTTTGGATACTAGGGGACAAAGGCCATAGCAGCTATAAGTCCCAAGATTTGAAACCAATCAATCAATCAATACTTCTCAAGTGAATCATTTACGAGCTTTTTTCAACTTCAAATAACTTTTTTTGCTATATTCTAAATCTGTTTCTGGTTTTAGAATGCCCAAAACGAGATCTAAACGTTCCAAGAAACGCAGTTTTCATGGAAATAGATTTACTGAAATTGATGATGTGAGTGCATCAACTTCAAATGTCACTACTGCTAGCACAGCGAAATTGAACCTTGACTGCTCTTCTTATGTTGATATTCTGAAAACTGATATCAACAATAACTTGACAGGAAATCGCATAATTGATTTATCAGTTTTATTTAATATATTTTCTGTCCTTTGCTGTCCTGATTGCTTCTCCAATGGTTTGCATCTCAGTGAGGATTCAAAGTTTGGACTGTGTTCAAATTTTGTTTTGAAGTGCAGAAATTGCCCATTCATGAAAGGTTTTTCATCTACACCCAAAACAAACAAAAATAACAGTATAAACACATTTATTGTGTTTGGATTAAGGTTGATAGGATGTGGTTACACTGCAGGAAAGAAACTTGGTTCAACTCTGTGTTTACCTTTTTTTTATCTAAGTGTTCATTTCGTCACCAAAAAAAAATACTTCTGAACACTGTTGAATCATGTGCTCAACTGAATTTGAATTCAGCTGCAAAAGAAGTTAGAGATATGAAAAAGGCCAATAACCGAGAAATAATCAGCTGTGGTGTTTCAGTTGATGGCACTTTTCAACGTCGTGGGTACAGTTCATTGAATGGTTGTGTCAGTGCCATTTCTATTGATACTGGGAAGATTTTGGATATCGAAATCTTATCTCAATACTGCCGTGTATGTCAAACCAAAATCTCTAGGTGCACTAACAGTAGTAAAACCCACATATGTTCTAATCATAAAGGGTCTGCTGTCAATATGGAAGTGGTAGGAGCCTATCGTATATTTGAACGATCAGAAAGTTTACGGCAATTGGTATATAGTGAATATTACGGTGATGGGGATTCCAAAGGTTTTGACTCTGTAAAAGATATATATGGTGAGAATTCGGTTAAAAAACTTGAGTGCATTGGCCATGTACAAAAAAGAGTTGGAGGGCATCTCCGTAAATTAAAAAAGAACACAAAAGGGCTTAGTGGAAAAGGGAAATTGATCGATAAATTTATAGATAGACTGCAAAACTATTATGGAATCGCCATTCGCAGTAATGTGGGAAATTTGGAAAAAATGCAAAGTGCCGTCATTGCCTCTTTTTTTCACTGCTGTTCCGGCACCAATAGTCCCATGCATCGCCAGTGCCCTGAAGGACCAAATAGTTGGTGTAAATTTCAGAGAGCCAGATTTTCAGGCGTAGAACTTCAAGAAAAGAAACCAGGCCTATCATCAACTATCATAAATAAAATAAAAGGATCCTATATGGAACTGTGTGACCAAAAATTATTGCAAAAATGTCTGCATGGAAAAACACAGAATTGTAACGAAAGTTTTAACGGTGTACTGTGGAATGTTGTACCCAAAGAAACATTTGTTGAACTGCAAACTTTTCGCTTAGGTACATATATTGCTGTTTTAATTTACAATTCTGGATACACTGGCTTATTACCTGTTTTTGAAAAATTAGGTGTGCCTATTGAGCCAGAACAAGTCAAAGGTTTCATCAACATTGATGATAACAGAATAGCCGATTCAATTCGACATTCTTCAGTGTCTGTAAAACTGTCCAGAAAAAAAAAAGAAGAGCATCTAGAAAGAATAAATCAGTGAAGGATGATATAAAGGAAGGTCCAACTTATAAATCAGGAGAGTTTTAGACTTGTTGAAAGATAATAATTTTGCTTTTTTTCAAAATGAAAACTTTAAAAGCCTTTTCTGAAGAATTCAATTTTTGCACTTTTTGCATTACCGTAAACACAATATCTCAATATGTTATGAATATATTCTTATGAAATTTTGTAGAATTGTTTAGTATAATATTTTTAATGCTCTGAACTAAAAACTAAAACATTACTGCAGTTTTAGGCATTTTACAGGTATTCATAGACAAATTGAGCACATTTTTTTCAAAAAATTCTTGTTTATATAATTGTTTTAGCCATATCTCAGAATATATCATACATATTCAAAAGATTTTAGTTCAAAGCATGCATATTGGTTATTACAATGTTATTCTAAAATATTTTTGATTTCTGATTGTAATTTTTTTCTCTACTACTGTTGGCGTAACAGTTAATTTTTCTGTTTTTTAACTACAATTTTACCTTTTTTTTCAAAATGTTATGAAAATATTTTTTATTTTTAAATATTTTTCATTATTCTGTTACATATTGAAACTTAACCTAGAATAATAACAAGCATTTAAAGCATATTTTTAAAAAAAGGCTCCGAACCCAGTCAGATACCTTAAGCCCTCGTGGTTTAAATTCATGTGAATTCGGGCGGGCTGGAGGGTCTGGTATGACTTATCAATCTGTGTCATCCCCTCGAGGGGCAGCTCGAAATGAGGATGAGATACTTCAGACATGGCGGTTGAATCTCACGAACCTGGAGGGTACACTAATAGGTGGGGGCTAGGCTTCTCACATCGATGACAGGACGTATTTCCTACGGGAATGGTTGTACTGTGGCCGGTAATGGCCTTTAGGACTCAACCCCAGTAACCCCCCAGTGTTGCTGTTGCCTTTTATCCTGTCGATACTGCTACATTCAGTGGTGGCGATATGGTTGGCTGTTTACAACAAGAGGAAGTGTTACTGTTGCAGCGGTTCGGTCATTCAGATTTATGGTTTATCGATGTGCCTAATGGGGGGGGGGAATCTGGTATGACTTATCAATCTGTATCAATACAGCTTAAAAGCTATTAGGCATATTGATACGATTCATGCAAATTCTGCCATAGCAAGTTAATGCTGAAATCAAAAGCTCATTTCTGGCTCTACTAATAACAAAATTGAAAGCGTGTGTCAATGTGAACCACACAGATCAGTTTGAGTTAATTACGCATTTCAGTTGATCGATAAAATTAAAAGTGAAGTTGCTGTACTTCGAAATTCTTTAATAACGCTATGATATTTTGGGACTAGTTTCCATTAAGGAAGTTAATGCACATATTGAATAGAGCATATGCACAGTTATTAAAATAATACCGTTTTAATATTGGATATTTTGACAGAGTCATAGACATTAGGTTATGTCTTAAGCAATCAGATAGAAGTTAAATATAACAAATAAATCCTAATCGCCCTGGTGAACCCACTGGTCGTCGAAAGCTATTATTAAGGAAATAAAATTACACATTGAAAAATTATACATGTGATAAAGTGGATTGTTGGGATTTTTATATGATTTGATGTTAATTTCACTATGAAGGTTTGTGCATATAATGAACTGTAGAGGTATTTGATAACTTAGATAATGCTTCTTAAATTTCTATTTAAATTTGAAAAAAAATCTGTTATTGTTTCTAATGGCACTTGCCATGGACACGCTCGCTGAGGTAGTCAGCGATTTAAGCCCAATCAGCGTCTCTTGTTTTGTAGTAGCGCCAACTAGGGCCAAGAGAACGACTTTTGCTACACACTCACCACATTCGCTTGTTCAGCTCTTTTGTACAAGGGGGCACATTTACACTCCTTACAGATTGAGTACAGAAGAACACCCATGCCCGAACCTGGGATGCCCAGATCATGGGGAATACACGCTACCCCTAAGCCAGAATGTATACAAAGAAAACTATACGTGGATCTCTAGGATTTCTACATGATTTTGGCATGTAACGTAATTTCACTATGAAAGTTTACACACGCAAAAAACCGACAAGATATTTGATAAAAGATAAATCTTCTTAAATTTCTATTTAAATTTGGAAACATCTTATTGAAGGATCCGGGAATATCAAGTTATAAACAAGAATGTTTTAGAAAACAAATATACCTGGCGAATCAGTTTTTCGTGAAAGGTGGCTAGCCATAAAAAGACAACTATTTTACTCCACTTTTTACTGCAACATGGAAGTTTTAATGAATTTTACTGTTAAGACAAAGCTCCTCATCTAAATCTATATTTAGAACCACCCGAAGCTCTCTTGCGAATTAGCACCGCCTAAAGATTCTTTTTAAACGCCGACAAAAAAGATTGCTTCCATTTACTTTCTATTTTTCTAATAGAATTCCTCACCGTTTGGCTTAGAATCTAAGCTGCGAGCGAAGCCTTAATTGCTAACACAATATTTGGAATTTTTCCTTTCTTCTTGACGATATTCATTAGCGAAAATGAAGGAGAAGTAAATGGCGAATATGAAAGGAAAAAAAATCCTGAAATGTCCTTGAGCAAAATAGAAATGGCTTTGAAATCATTATTAAGGTTTGTTTCTTTATTAGTTTAAAGCTTCTGTTAACTAAAAAAAATTCCGAAAACAAGGCTAAACACTTAAAACGCGAGATGTCTTCTCATCAGTCAGTTGTTCCCGCTAATATTTTTCGACAAAGTCAAGAGGATTCGTAAAGGAATTTAAAAAAGAAGAAGAAGAAGAAGAAGAGGCAATTGAAAGAAACGGGAGTTTTTGTAAGAGGATGTCTCAAAAGTAATTTCCCTAATTAGGAGTTGTTTTCCTTAATTGTTTGATTAATGAAACAAGTTGTTATTAAGACAATTTGTAAATCCACTGTGTTTTTTAGCATATGTCGTGACTTTATTTCGAAACCAGTTTTCCCTTTCTTTCTAGTAAAGAGAAATTTTATTTTGACATGGAAAAAAATATATAACAAAGATTTCACTTGTTTTAAATTCTGATTTCATTATTTAAAGCAGGTTATGTTGCCTATAGACACTAGGAAACGTTGCCAAATTTGGGAGGGGGGGAAGGTGGTGTTGGAAACTGAAACTGAATTTTCGTGGTTAAATTTAATAATCCAAGAGAAAAATGGGACTCGGTGTCCTAGTGGGAAGATTTTGACTTCAGAACCTGAGGCTTCAAGCCTAAACCCCAAAACACCGAAGAATTAGTTGCATTAGAGGCTCTGGCAGGTTAAATCATCCTCTCCACGTTAAAACGCTAGTGTGGTGTGGAAATTTGGTGAAAGCACCAGATCAAGTACCCTCCTCGTCATCTGACCGCAGCTCAAAATTAAGAAATACATCCAAGACAAGCCATAGTGTTACTTTAAAACGGAACTTAATGCAATTAAAGTAAAATTATAGAAAAACTTTAACTTAAGAAACTGTGGGTGTCAAATAATTCCTTAAAATTAGCAATCGAATATTAAAGTTAAAAAATTACAAACTTGGAAAATATTTTTAATTTTCTAAAATTTGTATTCCCACTTAAGTATATATTGCAGAGAAGAAATTGATAAAAATATCAGATCGATTATTTTGTAATTTTTAAATAATCTGATATTGTTGGGAAAAATAAGTTGAAATATTTACTTAACAATTTTCAATCTATTCGGATTCTTAAAGATAAAAAAAATCCTTTTCTAAAAGTTTTCTTTTACAAATTCAGATTATATTACAATAAATATAATTTCTTCAAAATTTTTAAAAAAATGAATTAAAAAATTACTTATAATATTCAAACTTTTTCTTGATAAACTTTAAAAAATAGTGTTAGCGAACGGAGCTATCATTGGAAAAAAATTCTATCCTATTAATTGTGACAAAATATTAAATTCCAAATGTATTTTCACGACATTCCTTTTGAAAAATCAACTATTATGACACCATCTGAAATGTAGAAATATCAAGATACATAACTTTAAAGCAACATAAAGAAATTGAAGTTTTTATTCTTCAATAATCACCGAAAATGGACTGGACATTTACTTTTCTATTTAAAAAATAAAATTTAAAAAATATTTCGAAAATACTAAAAAAATAAAGAAAAAGAAAAACGATGTTATTAAAAAATTAATGAAACAGAATCTTCTTTTAATGATTCTTAAATTTCCCTCTATCAAAGAAATAACGGAATGTATGTCTTATTTAGATATTTATACATATTTTTATTCGCAAGGCCTTTCAGTATTCAAACATATTTATTTTATGTGTTTAAAAATTAATACATCTATTAGAAGCCGAGATTCCTGGACCCTTCTAGAAAACTCCATTCTCGGTCAGTGATTTATAAAAAGGAAATCGCACAAACGAACGATGATTACTCTCATAGGTAGATATGGCTCGACATTTTCCTTCTTTTACATGAAAATACTTTAGAACTGTCATTTCTTGAAATGTCTTTTTCTTTATTTGAAAGTAGCCACTCTAAAGTGGTTTCATAGAACTTCTACTCGGAGTCTCATGACAGTTTTTTCAACCTTGATTACGAGGTTTCACCATTTCAAGATTGAACTCCACAGTAGATTTGCCTTGCACCCAGACTTATTTTATGTTAAATCAATTGAAAGTCATTATTCACTTCATTTTAATGCGGAATGAAAGTTTTCAGAAGAAGCTATTATTCCGTCATCAGATGAGAAAATACATTACTTTCTAGTGAGGATATATTTCATATTTTTGTTCCCTTGATACATAAAATTAAGTATAATTAATTTATTTTAAGCTAAATTAAATTATTTTCTGCATTATTTTTTGGATTATGGTTAATGAAATGAAGAACATGAAGAATGAATTTATTGTGCCGATGGCTGAAAACAAAAATATGCGTGGAAATTCAAGAAGTACGTAATATTAGAAAATCATCCAGCAGAAATACGGTTAGAAGTCTCAAAATCTCGATAAGGTTTAACGGTGATTTATTCCAAAATAAAGCACGAATCTCAAAAATCAAAATTCATACTAAGCTTTGCAATGAAAATCACTTAGAGAAATAAAAAAAACACATGCACATCAAAGAGCAGCCCCTAAAAAACACATGTGCAAATAGAAAATTTTGGATAAACAGCAAAACAATGCTCAGACAGCAGCTCCAAAGTTTATTTTGCAATCAATATTCCAAAGAGAGAATCAGCACTCTTGTGAGCGCCTTCATTTATATAATCTCCCAATAATGAAAATAATTTTCTAGAAATTTCGGAGTTCGATTCTTAGTAGAGATAGCGCCAAAAATCTTGCGTTTTCGTTTTCGGGGTTTTTTTTGTAATTCTATAGATTTATTGACTTAAATTGCATTGACTGAAATTGTCACTGACTTTAAATGCAGTTAGTTTTTACAAAGGATATAAGTAAATATTTTTCCAGCAATGATGCTTATATCCTAGGAGATCAAGAAAAAAGGTTCTTAAAAACGGGATAATATTCGTAAACATATTTAGCATTGAGAAGTTTTCTTGCTGATTAATTAATATTCTTTTGTAATAGCTAGTCCCCATAAAAGATAAAAGTGATGCTCTAGAACGGCACTCTACTATTCGCGATGCAATGAAGCGAAAGACATATTATAGAGTATTTTAGAAATGTGCAACAAAAATATTCACCATAGAACTCTTATGAACAATCTGTGCAAAAACACATTAAACAAAACCATTTTTTCCATACGTCGTTTCTTAAATAAAATTTTAAATTCTTAGCTGTAAACTTGAAGAGAAATTTGGATTATATGCATCTTTTGTTTATTCCAGAATATTTTAAATTAGTTTCTGTTTTTTAAACAATTCAACAAACTCCTAATAAGCATAATTAGAAAAAGTTTTTAAATTCAAAACTGATGGATGAGAATCAAAGGCTAGGATCTAATATATTTAAAAACAACTTTTTTCTTATAAATTAATTCAAAACAGATATTTAAAGGACATAGTTCCGAAATTTAAAAAAAAGAAACATTTGCTTCAAATTTTTTCCAATAACTGAACTTTGAATATCATTTGTGGAGACAAATTTAATAACATCATACCTCCACTATCTTCCAGTCAGTGTAATTGAGTTATGAAACACGATATTTATGTCTCTTAATGTAGTTAATTTGGCTTCAGGTTTAAGAAGATACGGTGAATTTTTACATTCAGATAACAATAAATCGTTTATTATCCAATTAACGATATTTCATTCTTCCTGAAATAAGATTAGATCATTAGCTTATTGCAGGAAACGCGATGTATTTGATATAATGAGATCAAATTCAGTAAGTTTCATTTTAGAAGTCTGTTTCTACATTTTTTCTACACAAATACAAAATCTGATTTCGTATTTAGAGTAATTGCTGATCTCTCTTAATACGATAACATTTATAAGCTGGCATATTATTTGTAAATTGTTCGAAGCTATATGTTTTTTATGTGGTATATTTTAATTTGGTTTTTCATTAAATCTATCTAATTTTTTAGACTTTTAAGAAATAATTTTGGCATAAAATATTCTTTATCGTGTATTAAAATTTTTTTTAAAAATCATATATATCAATTCAATTATTTTTTTTTTGAGTTTCAATAAATCATAAAATTATGAATTGAAATATTTTACTACGATAGATTTCATTATAACTTTTTTTATTAGCTCGCTTACTTGTCCTTTTTTTTGTACATTAATTAAAAAATTATATAAATTTTGCAATCAGATTTTAAACCAATCTAATATTATACAATTTCATTTTTTAGCTAGAAACTTCAAACTTAGTTCAGAATTAGATGACAATGCTTTGTTATCTCATTTTTCTTTTAACTTTATATTTCCGGTTCAATTTTTTTTTCACCTGATAAGCTCATCGAGAAGTTAATTCAGAATAGAATCGCAAAATTTCACAAACACAAAACTTTTTTAAAAATATTTAAATGTCTTTTTCGATATACTCCTTTAAAAATGTTCTAAAAAGTAAAAAATAATTATAGCACTACGTACAGGTTAGGAATCTGGAGGACAATACAATATTAACTTACTTTCTTATCCGTTAGTTTTGAATTTAGTCTTCAGGAGCTAATTGAGAAGTTAGTTTAGAATAGTTTGCAAAATTTCATACACACAAGTTCACAGTATTCTTTAATGGATTAAAAAATATATGGATTATATATTTACAATGGATAAACATATAATGGATTAAAAAATATAAAATAATCGTAATATTACGTTAGGAATCTACATATCACCAAAATAAATTATTTTAATATTATTAGTCCGTTTCAAATACGTGATGTATTGAATATTTTCTGTTTAATTAATTGATTTTTAGTAGCTGCATTTATCTTTACGCAACCTGAGACGACATTACATTTTTTAGTAAGCGTAATTTTTGCTATAGAATTAAAATCCGATGTCATAAATAAAGTGGAAATAAACAGTTCATGCAATAAATATTATTATATTATTATGCTCCAAGTGTGAATATGCTTATAAATTCGAGTGTGAATATGCTTATATATTTTTGTCGCCATTCTGTCATATCTTTAAATAGTTCTCTATTGGGAACTTGAATTTGTATATGAAACAAGTAATATAAAAAAATCAAAGTCAATTCCTACTTAGGTAAACAAAGAATTTTTTAAAGATACTTATGCAATATAATTTATTAAATAATTACAATTAATATAAATAATTTATGATTTTTCGCAAGAATTGAACGCGCATTCTTCACCATCCCACGAAAAATGCTGAAATAATTAATTTGCTGTAAATGCTGAATTTACTGATTGAGCTACTGCCTGTTGATTTCTGTTTTCATTCAGAGCTTATAAAACTCTTTTTAAAGTTATTCAAAATCAATTAAATTTAATGAATGTATCAATATTTGTAAAAAACTTTCTTAACATCGGTTGTCCTCCTCTAAAAGTTTGGAAAAAGGTATTTGAACTTGATTGGATGAATAAAGTGTATTTAAAATGTATTTATTAACTATTGAATATTTGAACAAGGTATATAAATATCGGAAGATTAGTAGTAGTAGGAACAAAAATAAATCAGTTGAATAGACCTCGTTAATCTTGGAATTTCCTCACATGCATTGGGTGAGGCCACGATTAACTTGCAAGTACTGGTGATAGATATTTACGTAATATAGATGTTTGGCCTTAATTTACCAATTATACTGAATCTATCGAGAGCATATTTATTTTTGAAGATTCTTTGGTCGCTGATTACCACCAAAATTGGACTCAAAACTACAGTTGTGGTCCTATATAACATACCGAAATTTATTAATTTATGCCCTTATGTGCATGTAGTAATTG
The DNA here is from genome assembly GCA_026289955.1 of Argiope argentata. NCBI lineage: Eukaryota > Metazoa > Arthropoda > Arachnida > Araneae > Araneidae > Argiope > Argiope argentata. The sequence goes on from JAOUZG010034892.1 coordinate 2,864,056, forward strand.
TGTTTGCATATATGCAAAAGTGCAGAAGGACAGGCGGCCAACTGTTTGACAGATATGATTCAAAATTTGGTAGGAATCTATATTTTAAATTCTAAACCTTGGTACCAAATTTTATCTACATATATCTTTGTTTTTTAGAGTTATCGAGTTCATGTACACTAACAGCAAGTAGACAGATTTCCTTTGGAGAAATTGTGTTCAAAATTTAATAGAACTTTATAAATTTGTCAGTAATTCTTTATATCGCAGCTATCTAGCTCAAAACCTTTTGTTCTCAGACAGACAGAAAAAAGACCAAAATTGTGGTTTTAGACAATTTGAAACATGAAAATTTGTCAAAACTTTGAGTTCGAATTTTTTGACGATTACAATAATTCCTCTGTATATCATGTATGAGAAAGTAAAAAAAGAATTTTTCTTCCCTTACGAAAAAGTAAATATGTCCCACTTTGCATAGATCCGAAATTAAAATAGTAAAAAGATGCAACATAGGAGATGTGTTGTTTGCCATTATTTTCATATTAAATTACATTTCACCCTTGTTCCAATAATATTGCGTTCATCTCCATCAATGACTGACAAAAAAGGGGTTACGGATGCAAACTCTCCATTCTTTCGGTCAAAATCCGGTATTTTATCCCCCTCAACCAGCCTCTCAGCGGTGATGACCGGAAGTAATGACCACAGATAAGAAAAACCATTCACGTCAGACAACAGTTGTATCTGCTCACCGGAACGTAAACTTGGGTGAATAGATACCCATTATTCTCAGATGTTTTACAAGCAGTTCTGTCAACAAAGCACTCCGAAGTGGAGCACTCTTTAATTTACTCTTATTTATTTTCATCGATCAAAGATACGAAAGAAAACTAAGGAAGAGTAAGAATCAAATGAATAAGGAAAATAAAAAAAAATTAAGTCAATAACTATTTGGGGCAACAAAGAAAAATTTAATTTTAGTTACTTCGTATTAAATAGTTAAAATTAATATAAATATGTACATACACATGACAGCATCACAATATTAAGTGGCAAAACAGAAAGTGAATTTCCTCGCAATTTTCCATTCTTCTCGAATTTCCTTCTAGACACGCAGCTCAAGCTTAAGATTACTTAGGAGAAGCAACCAACAATTGATGAATAAGATTTTATTGAGAGAAATCGGAATTAAATCCACAGCTTAAATAATCTTTTATTGTGCTTTTTGAGAAAATTCTACTTTTTTACTACTACAACTACTACAACTTTTAAGTCACTCTCGAAAATCATTTTATAAAACGTATACTTATAGCAAAAACTTGTAAAAGTTTATAAAAAAATGCTTTTCGCAAGAATTGAAATCATGTTCTTCACCTTCAAGTGAAAAATTCTGAAATCTGTGTATTTTACCGATTAAGTGACTGTCTGTTGATTTTTTATCTTCATTTCAAACCACTAAAACTCTATTTAAAGTATTAAAAATTAATTAATAAAAAATTAATGAATTAATATTTTTAAAAAACTATATTAACATCGAGTGTTATGCACTTCAAGTATAAAAAAATGTATTTGAACTTGAGTGGGTGAATAAAAAGTATTTTATTAACATTTGAAAATTTGGACAAGATATATACGGGGAGAGTGTGAGCTAATAGAAGGAATCGAATAAATATCTATTAAGAAGCAGCTGTAGAGATCTTCTCCAAAACATTCTTACATACTCTAATAAAGACGTTATCCCAGCGATCACCTGGGACGTGGTGGCCTGATGGTAAGGTCTCACTTTCTGAGCCGGATTGTTTCAGATTCGAGACGCGGTTCCCCTCGAAGAACCGTTGTGTACGTGGGTCAAGAGTGCGTTCTCTTTTTTGGTGTGGTACAGAAGTCTGGAGGGGAGGGGAGGGATATTCCACTTCAGATATTATCCTAGAACACGACTCTCAAAATTACGAGGTTGTCCTAAAACAGCCCTAGTATTACTTTAAAACCGGCAAGTTCATTTGAAACTAACTTAAATACAGAGAAAGCCTTTCATGGCACTTGAGTACAATGAGAATCTTTGATATTGGACCATTGTGCTTTGGAGTACCTTTGGTGTGAATTTTCCATATTTTATGCGATTCCTGTCGATAAATTTCTAGCATCTGGTTAATAGTATCCGAGAATCAAATTTATATTTTAGGAACGTTTTCCTCAATGGACTAAAACCAAAAATTGACATAGAGCAATAAATGTAATCATAAAATAAAATACCAAATTTGAAAGATATGTCTTTAAGTTATAGTACTCACATGCTTCTGAAAGAACACACCAACAGACGGTGAAGCTCTGAATGGATTTGGCTCAAAATTTGATAGTTAAATGTTTAATCTGTGCGACGAATTTTATCCATCCAGCTGTTTACATCCAGAATCCAACAGGAGAGGGGATAATTGGAGCTTTTATCTAAGGTCTCTCCAAACGGCTGAACTTTTCACTGTCTCCTCAATTTAGCTGCCTACTTACTACCACACGTCTGGGTACTCCATACACGACACGATGCTGTTTGCATTATAGTCAACAGGATTCGACACATAGTAGTTTAGCACTCGCTTGAGCACTACACAAGGCTAGCACTCCAGCGTTGCTTCACTATCCTCTCGAAGACTTATCTTCTACTCCAACTCCGCTTCAGGTTCAATTCATCTCTAACCAAGCAGCTTGAAACTGTCGATCTTTTATAGCTTCCGGGAGGCCAACCTAGATCCTTCTAGTTCAATCAGGGAGTATCTCAATTTCTATTGGATATACCTTTAAAATTCGCGAAATTTCCTGTATTATCCATTTTGCCACTAAAGCCGCCAAATTTATCGCCAAGCTCTGAGATCACTGGCGCGGTGTCCGCTCAGTTCACAACAGAGCTGATTGTAAAACTGTCTTTCTTACATTATTCGTGTTGGGAACCAAAACTACAGGTTCGTAACAATACCATATTTTATTTGTCTAACTCTGAGTACTTTTGAGTTATCTTCAGATTTGTCGTTCTGAGTTGAGTTTGAGCAGACTGATAGCAAACAGACATAATGCCAAAAATGTGTTTTTCGAACTTTGGAAGGTATAAAACATGGAAATAGTCAAAATTTTGAATTTGAAATGTTTGATTATTACAAGACTTCTATATTTCTATTCGAGAAAATAAAGACAATAAGTGCAGGTGCCCATGAGCATGTAGGTGTTCATATTGTTTAACCTAGAATTATCAATTTTTGCTCAGATATACTTGAGAAGATGGAAATGTGAAAAGACATGAAGATATTTTAAAATTTTAATTCATTAAAAATTAACCAAATTCTCTCTTTTTAGGGGATAATTTTCGAAAATTAACTTTAACCTTATATTTTATGGAAGTTAAAGCTTTTAAAAATAATTTTTTTGGGTGATATCAATTTTAATCATATTATTCTGTGATATCAAATCATCCTGACATTTAAATTTTTTAAAAGTGCTAACTACCTTTAGCGATATTGTTTGTCTAGGTTATGGACTCGTTTAGCTATTAAATTATTAATATGGATGCATATTTAAAAAAACTCTGTTATCTTTGTAATTTGAAATGACTAAAACCCATGAATTTGATTAAAAGAGTTTACTGCAAACTAACTAAGAGTTTACTTTAAATAATCTGTGACAATCATTTGAAATATTGCAAATAATGTAGTATGTTGTTTAGATCACCACAATCTCTAGATCAAAATACATTTTAAATTGTATCAATTCATGAAATATAATTTATTTCACAAATTTATGTAGCAGTTCTGCTCCGAATAGCATTGATTTATTTTAATAACTGTCTTTAAGCCATTTGCGACAGTAAAAAGTGTCGCAAAATTTGAGAATGCTTTAACTACGTGACAGAATTTTTTTTTTCTAAGAAGAATAAATATTTAAAAATAATTGCTCTGCAAATTATTTTTTAACTTATATAAAAAAGAGAACATTTGGAATGCTTATTGTGTCTTTCGATAATTCTTTTAAAAATTCTTTTCTTTGAATAGTTATTTCCGTAATAAAAAAAGAAACTGAAACTCGACAATGACGTGAGAAAAAAAATGACCAAGATGTAAAAATGAATTCTTTTATTCTGTACCCGCTTCAAAAAAATCTTTTTTTGTTCTGTTTGCGTAAGAACCATTAAAACTTTTGCCAAGAGAGCACCGCCGTTTTATTTGTATTCAAAATCATCCTTTTTTCATTTAATTTGCGATTTGGCTGCTCCCGTCCCAGTTAAATAACTTCTCTTTTTATTCGAACTTTCTTTATACTCCTATTTCCTACAATACTCGTTTTAATTAATCAGAAATGAAAAAAAATGAAAAAAATTTAAATAAAAAATTAAAGAGTGTATAGATTTCTGCAGGGACTTTTTATTAAAAATGTAACCATATATATATTTATCTTCAGATAAGGGAATATTGCCAAAAGTGAATTTTATAGTTTCTTTGAAATACTTTGCAAACGAGGGTAAAAATGAGCCAACAGAGACATACGTGTGTCGTAAAGACGAACGAAAACTAGTGGGAGTGGTCTTTCCAAAAGTTTCTCGCATGATTTCATACCTGAGAACAACTTGCACGACATTGGCATTCAATAATTATGAAATATTAACCTTTGGTGGGAAATTTAATCTTTTTTAACAAATCTATCATGCAATCCTTGGCGAGTTATTTGTCAATTAATTACTTGTATATAATTAAAAGTATCCAAAAAGTAAGTTTGCGTTTTAGACGAAGCTTGCCCAACCGGTTGGAACAAAACGTTGTTACAAAATGCCCCACCAAATTTTATATATTTTTATCATTGCGTTTTTGAGTAACCGCGTTTGAATGTTTCTGAAAATACACACAAATCGACATTAATCCCTGATTGGTTTTGGCATAAAACTTGATAAAAGTGTGACAAATGAAGGTCGCTGTACTGCCCTGTGCCTCTAGGGCCAGTAGTGACAGTACTAAAAGTATACTTCAGTATCGTCAATGTTACCTGGTTTATGAAGCTAGCTCCAGAGTATTCCAACACCAATAAATAGGTGGAGAGACGAACGATTTTAAAGTGCCAAGAGTTATGGCGGGATTGTGAGTGCTTTGATGCGTCAAATGAGTCTGACGGCTTTGTTTTGCTTGCTGCGTCAAATGAGTGACGACTTTGTTTTCTGGTAGATGGTGCAACAATAGATCAGAAGGTTACGTTGTCAATGTCACCAATGTGGCGAATGAAGGTCGCTGTACGAACCCCCGAAGCTGGGGCCATAGCCGAGTAATATAACCACAAAACTAAATGCATACTTCAGTATCGTAGATGTTATCTTGCTTCTAAAACAAGCACCACAGAAATTTATCCTATAGACGCTAAATTGATGTATCTAATTTTATCTATTTAGTTGTCTTCATTTTCTAGTTATTGTGCTAAGTTACATTCGAACAGTCGGATAAACAGACTTTCTCTAAGCGGATTTTGTTCAAAATTTGATAGAAATGAACAAATTTGGTGTAAAGATCAAAGAAGAAATTTCATTCGGCTAGCTCAAAAACTGACGGAAAATCTCTAAAAATGTGTTCTACGAACTCAAAAATGGAGATTCATCAGAATCTTGAGTTCGAATTTATTAACGATTACTATACTCTCCCTTAACTACGTTTAGGAAAAATTGAATAAGCTGTGGTGTTACTGATTTGTAGAAAGTAAATATTTCTCAATAGGTTCTTTTTCAAAAAGCCTCACATCATGTACAAATCAACGATTTGTTAGCTCATAAATTTATAATGTGGAAAAATAAATCTCTAAAATTATTGTAATACTAGAATTATAGTACAAGATTTTTTTTTATTTCTGTCAAATCAGAAATTTGCCTCTTTTAAAAATATTAGATAAACATTATATGATATACATTTTTCGTTGTCATTCTAACAAAAATTTTTTTGAATGAGGAAGTGAGGATTCCTTATTTAAATGCGTTACAACTTTGCCATCAAAATATCTTTTTTCACCCTCTTTCTGCAATGAATATCAAATTTATCCAAAAATAAATATCAAATAAGATGTGCAGTTAATGATTTGCAACATTAATTATTTTTTACAAGCAATAATTTATAAAAAAAAGACGCCCTTTTACAAAAAAAAAATGACGCTTTTTATTGTATTTTACAAAATTATCCTTTTACTTTTTTTTATTATCGTAGAATGATCTCACACATTTACTGAAAATAGAAAAATAAGCGAAACTTCATATCTTGTCACTTACTCATCTGTCAGGAAAATAAGAATTGGTGAGATAACGATGAAAATGATTAAATTTCATTTTACCAATGAGAGTATGTTTCTTATGATATATTTTAAAAATTGGTTATAAATAGAAAAAAATGTAGCAATGATTGCGAAACAAATAAATTTTAACTATTTAACTAAACGATTAAAATTAACGATAGAGATTAATAAATAGATATCAGTAAGAGTGTGACTCTTAGGAAATGTTCCATATTCTGATAACTATGTGAAATGATAAAGTTAAATTTCTACTAATAATAAAGTAGAATGTGTTTGAATGTTTAGAATCAAACGATTATAAAAACCATTAAATTTCTAATAGAAATTAAATAAAAAATCTGAAATTCTACACATTTCTACTCTCCAAAGCATTGTAAAGAAATTGTTAAACTTCTCTCCCTTTCTAAGAGACACATGTTTGAATATTATTACATTTGGCCAGTGGTGAGACGATGCTTTCCTTTGTGGTTACCTTTGGGATTCTCCCCATTTGATGTCACCCTCTGGACTTGAATAGAGTTCAGATAATGGACCACACATACATTTTACGGCCCTCTAAGAAAAAAGTACTAAAACCTACAGATGTGAATACTTCCCTATTGTGCAGGGTCCGCTAAGAGGGTGGATGATTAGCAAATATTTCCACGGTAAACTGCTGACCACTGGGAATATTTCTGAAGAATTATTGGATTATCGGCATCTCCAGCGCACCAATGCTAAAATGAGAGGAGGAGTTTGACCGAGGTTAAGATGGAAGATTTTGAAAGGAAGAAACGAGACGAGAAGAGCTGAGATCTGACGAGCTAAGGAGCTGAGCTGAAGGGATACACGTGATCTCGAGTTTCTTGATTAAATATCTACCGGAGGTAACTCCGTAGATCTCTTGAGCTACTCGCAGTAGCCGGATATGCTAACAGTCTGTTAGTTTCTTTGTATTAGTCATGGAACTGTCAATCCAGATGTAAATATTTCCCAGCATATTAACCTAGATGAGGACGAGTTGTTGTTGTTTTGTTATTGTATATAAGCTGTAAATGAAACATTTGTATTTAAACGCTACCCGTTTATTGGATCGACCAGGATCAAGTCTTCACAGCTTATATGTGTCATAATTGATAGTTACAGGTCAACTGGTCTGTAGAGTGGATAGATACATAAACACAAACAAAAAAAATTTTCAACTTTATTATTAGTTGCTCACTCTATTTAAACCCTCATATATTTTGTTTTATTATTAGTAGAGATTTAAACACACACACACATTTTGCCTTATTAGAAGTACATATACATAAACTCACATACACGCATGTAGACATACACATTCAAATTTATTATTAGTAGATTTTTAAAAACCCATATATTCTGATTTATTATTGGAAGAAATTTAAAACATACACGCATATTTTTCTTAATTAGTAGTATATATGTAAACACACACACACACACACACACACACACACACACACACACACACACACACACACACACACACACACACACACACACACACACACACACACACACACACACACACATTATTATTACAACTTTATTATTAGTAGAGTTTAAACAAATACATATTCTCTTTATTATTAGTAGAGATTAAAAACACATATATTCTGATTTATTATTAAGAGAGATTAAAAATACACATGTATTTTGCTTTATTAGTAGTAGATATTTAAGCGCGCGCACACACACACACACACACGCACACGCACAATCTGCTTTATTATTAAGTTGAGATTTAAACACGCACTCGCATGCACACATTTTGCGTTATTATTAGTAGATATTTAAAGTTTATCATTCCATATATTCTTCAGAGCATTAACTATTCCTTAGGAGTAAAACTCTTACTGATATCTGTTTATTAATTATTTTATTAAAACGGTGCAGCCAGTATCAGTTCATCTTGTTGCCATTTCCGATTAAACATCGAATAAATAAGCATTTATATTCCGCTTCAACGCTAGTAATTTGCAATATAGCTCAAAACTACCGTTCGTCAGACCGTGAACAAGCTAGTAACTATTGTTCTGCATATTCGCAATGAAATGTTCGTCATCGTTTGATTGGAGTCAAGCGGAATAGCTGACATAAATTCAGTTCATCTGGGAGATAGGAGGACGCGTCACATTCGAGAGATTCACCGGCGGAGATATAAAGTAATTCCGGAAACAATAGAGATAATATGAATTTAAAAATATAACAATGAAATCTGCTACGCATATTTCAATGTATCATGTCAGAACATCATTTCTTGAACGGCCAAGCACCCACGTGCTCTCGCGAGTTAAATTATATTTTTATTCATTTTAATTGCTTCTTTGAATGAGTCACTTTAGTATTTGCGAACGATCCAAAAATTTTTGTCTCGCATTGATTGTTTAAAAAAATATCCCGTTTCCTATTTATTTCATTTAATATCATCGCGTGTTTAAAATGATATTTTTCTCGGTTTTATTTGCTGTCGTCATTAACTTTTTTTAAATCGGAGATTTTGTAAATGCAATAGCAACATGTTATTAAAAGCTGATTTTTTGAGATTCTCGTGCAGATAATAAAATTTTTACTTTTCGCCTACAGTTTTTTTTTTAAATTTTTCCTCTACGTATTTTTGGTGACTCCACAAACCTCATTTCCAAAACAATATCATCTAACATAATAACAATCTCTAATTAAAATATTTTTTTTTAATTTAGGAAATAATGGCAGAATAACTAAAATCTAATTGGTCTTTAATTAGTCAAAGTTTATTTTAAGCATTTAAAATTCAGAGTCTGCATCTATATTTTACTATAAATTAAAAATATTTGCATACAAGTTGAAAAAAATCTTAATCATTGATTTCTGAACAATCGCTTGAGTTTTTATATTAGTTAACATTGAGCACAGAAAAAAACATATAGAAAAAAAAAGATGATAGTCATTAAAAAAGTAAAACCAAGATTGAAGATTTTAGTTTATGAATAAAATTATTTTTTGTTTGTTAGTTTGCGGTGTATATACCTACTATTCACAATGATTGCACTGAATTGATTTAAATATTGACTTTAAAAAGGGGTTATTTTCTTGAAGCAAATATTAATTAGTTACATGTTTCTTTTTCTTTAATGATTTCTTTTTTATATTAATAAAATGCAAGAAAAGATTCCTTCAAAGTAAGCATTAATTTGTGTGTTAAAAATTTCTGTAAGCAAAAAGAATCTACGGTTAAAATATTTTTGATATTTAAATAAGATCAAAAGATTTTACTTTGATAAACAATTTCTTTAGTCTGAGTAATAGAAAATCTTATTTGAGAAAATATATATATATGAAAAGAAATACGAATTTTCAATGAAAACAAAAATAGCATGTGAACTTTGTAGTAAAACCACTATGGAATCAAAATGTTTTGAAAACTATAGAAAATATAGAAAAAGTTTGATTAAATTTAAAAAAAGCTTTAGTGAAATTAAAGATGTTTAATTGCAAAGAATTATACTTTTCTTGTTCCTTTGATTAGAAGTTTATTTATCACAAATTTTAAAGCGAAGAAATGAGAAATAATATTAAAAAAAATTTCTACTTTTTTCTGGAACAAATTTTTAAAGTTTTATTTTTGTATACTTTTAATTCTTTCTCTTGAATAGGACTTTAAATTGCTATTTTTTTGATGTTGCAGAAATATAAAAATAGGATTCTGTATTTTTTTGAATTGTTATAAACGCATTTAATATGGGTATTTTTGATGTTAGAAACTGTTTTCAGAACGTTATAAAGTCAGCTAATACAAATCTAGTATATTAACATATCACTATAATGTATGTCATTGAATAAATTAATAGAGTATATTAAATATATTATTATTATAAAAAAGTATAATTACTTGGTGTATCAGTACAAAATCAGTCTTAATGGGTTCAATCTAACATATAACAGTAATCTAAATTATCAAAGCATATTGCCGTTCATTTGTATATGATATTATACAGTTATTCATATAACATGTATTAATTACCCATATACTTAGTAAAAAGACCGTGGTGGCCAGTTGGTAAGGTCTCTGCCTGTGAGCCGTAGGGTTTCAGGTTTGAAACCCGATTCCACCGAAGAACTGTAGTTCAAGGGGGTCTATTGCACGTTAAATCCGTCAAGGCCAAACATCTTTCCGTTGATGTGGAGAAGGGGATGACAGCTCAGGTCTCGTCCTCGTCATCTGACCACGGTTCAAAATTACTGGGTTCGTCCCAAAGTAGCCCTAGTGTAACTTTAAAACGGGACATTAATACAACTAAACTAAATATATACGTAGTAAAGAGATAGTAATCTTCAAAAATTTTGATGAATTTCCACGAATTCCCTGAGATTGAGACATACAAATGGAAAATATAAATTTGACTGAGTCAAAGATAACCAAAAATGCTTTGAGTTAACCGGATGAAGTTTTGTATGCGATTTTCACACTAAATTTGAGGATATCTATCAAATTTTGAGCAAAATTCGTTCAGAAAAAGTCTTCTATTTGACTGTTCGAACATAAGTTAATACGATAACTACAAAAGAAAGAAATAGTTGGATACGATTCGGCACACACATTTAATATCTATAATGTAGATATCCATCAAATTTTGAGCCATACCCAATGAGGCGTTGCCTGTCTGTGCTTTTAGAAACGGTACTTTTCCGTTAGCTAAATGTCCTCAATTGGGAACCAAATGCGAGCCGAGTCACCAAGGGAAACGAATGGCAGAACAGTCAAAAGAATTCTACATTATTTACCGATTTTTCACCAAATTTCATTTGGCGGTATTCTATATTATTTGGCGATTTTTCACTTGCGCCCGTAGTTGTCCTGTCGGGACAATTAGATTCCCTCGACCGAACAACCTTCTTTCAGCCTTTCTACGCATTTGCCGTCTTATAACTGGCCGAAAGTAACAATAAGGATTTCTATAAGAATGTTATTACTGCACTAAAACGTGTTGATATGGACAACGCTATTTGCAGTTATTAACATTTCGTTTTGCTCAGCGAATATCATTTCTCCTAGCATGTTTTGTCTGATATTTTTAGGAAAACTTCCCAATGAAGGTCTAATACAAAACATTTTGATAGCATTTTGTGTGAACCTCAAATTTTTGTAATTCCATATAGGATTATTACATATTCCCTTTATCCTTCAAGATGCTAATAATTAGGGTAAAAATAAAATCTTTGCCAACATGCAGATAAATTCAGTCAGAATAAAGAGGCTGGTGCAGATGGGATGTTGAAGTTTCCTCTTAGGATTAAATAACTTAATAAGACAATGGAAATATAATAATCACATGAATAATTTTAAAAAGGCGAACTACATTGAAGAGCCAGAAAAACTGATATAGCAAGTAGTATGCAAATAATGGAAGTGTTCAATCAATCAGCTTAAGGCGATGCGGTCGACAGTGCGTATATAAGACAACAGGTACCTGAAGAGACTATGACATCGATTCTTGCTATTCTAATGGCAGGTTAATGAGATTTAAGCGATTTTTAACGGGGACTAATCGATGACACTCGAGAGAGGGAGCACAAGATTTCCGAAGTACAGATGAAATTTGAATTTTCGTTCTCGCCCATTTCTAGGGTGTATTACGTCTACAAGGTTTTCGGTAAAATTTCAAATCTTTGACAGCGGTGAAGTTTGAAAAAGGCTTTGATAGAATAGGATCGTCGACACCTGAAAAGAATCCTTAGGTGAGGTAGACAATGACCATTTCTTCAAATTGTTGCGGATTTGAATGTAGGCCCATCAACAATTGTCACTGTGCGCACTATGCAACGTAACCTAATTGATTTGGGATTTCTCAGCCAGAAACCATCTCGTGCACCATTGGTGACTCAATGACACAAAGCTCTGCACCTTACTTAGGTTCGCCAAAGCCGCCAATGGACTCTTAATGATTGGGAAAATGTTGCCTGGTCTGAGGAGTCCAAGTTATCGGATGAATGGCTGTAGATGGGTGGGGAGAAAACTCCATGAATCTATAAATTTCTCGTGCCTACAAGGAACTGTTCAAGCTGGTGGAGGCTCTGTGAGGGTAAAGGGCTTGTATGAAATAGGACTGTTGATGTGTGTAGACTCGAATATGACAATTCAGTGGAATTTTAACATCCTTTCTGATCCTCTACATACCTTCATTTCCTGTGTGCCTTTTGACGGACGTGGACAATTCCAACAGGTCTACAGTACCCACAGCGTGCACCACCTCACAGGTCTACAGTAACTACCGAGTGGCTTGAGGAGCATTATTTTGAATTTCTTTCCTTCTCTTGGCCACTTAATTCTCCTGACACGTACATCATCAACCATATCTGGAATTTCTTGCAATGCACTGTCCTTTGAAGATCTCCACCACCTTTCACGCCCATGGTTTTGTGGACTGCCCTGCGGGAATCATAGTGTGAACTATCCACAGAATATCTTCAAAAATTAGTTGAATCCATGCCACGCCCTACTGAGGCACTTTTGCGTAAAAGTGGTTGATCTACATGATACTAGGTAGGTGTACCAGTCTATTTGGCACTTCAGTGTAAAAAATAATAAATGTTTAATGCTTATCAAAATTTGAAGTATTAAAACATTTAGTTCAAGATACCAATAAGACCAATTTACTCGAAATATTTAATTAAAATTTAAAAAAATATTCTCCAATTAATAGACATATTTGGCTTGTTATTTAAATAAAATAAATTGGATTTTAATTTTTGGAATGCAGTTTTTAAAAATGTTTCGGGTTTGCTTTTATATCTGAAATATGAATTATAAAATAATGTAGGATAAAAGAATCAGAGTTTGGAATATTATTTCGTATTCCGAAGTAGGACTGAAACATATTTCTTCAGAAGATATCGAAGCCCCACATAAGGTGAGAAAAGCAACCTAACACAGTATTTCTCCTTTTAGCTCAACGTTTGGGACAAGTCGCTCCTTATCTTGCTCCTGAGCTTTGATGACCAAAAGTAATGACCTTCCCCAGATAAAAAATAAGCCCAAGTCGAAGAAAAGCTGCACCACTGCTTCAGAAATAAACCGGCGTTGATGGACGAATGAATGTCCAACCCGGTTGAGTTTTTTTTCTCTCGTTGTTTGGTCAGGGAAAGAGACCTTCAGAATAATCCCACCGTTATTTTTTACATTTTCCCCCATTAGATATAGCAGAAAAAACTGTTTCAACTGAGGACTAATTATAAAGAATGGTCCTCTTACAGTCATATATATATA
>JAOUZG010034892.1:2882442-2894324 GCA_026289955.1 Argiope argentata
ACACACACACACACACACACACACACACACACACACACACACACACCTGGCTTAACGGGTAGCGCAGTGCGTCTTCCCAGAGAGCTGGGCGTCCCGGGTTGCTCTTCTGTGTTCTATCTTTAAGGTGTATTAATCTGCCCTATAAAAAGAGTTTGCACAAGCGACTGTGATGCGTGAGTGGATAAGTCGTACTTCTGGTCCTTGTTGGCGCTCCTTCAAGACAAGAAACGCTCCTTTAGGCATAAAACTCGCTGATGCCTCGGCGAAGCTTGTAAATGGCAAGTAGAAAATGCAATTCCCTCATTTCGCTGATATGAGCTCTGTAAATAGCTGAATTGATACAACAGAAGGACTTTACTTCATTTACAAGTTACTTCCCAGGTTGTAATGATGAGATTGAAATTTGAGATGCAAATGTGAATTTAAATTGCTTGAAATTGCATTACCAATTATTCTGTACCTGTAAGTTAAATATTATTTAGATGGATATAATTTCATTCAAACTTTTCGGTTAATCTATTTACTTTATTAAAGTAGACACCAATAAAAAACTTTTAAATACCTAAACATATACAAATAACACTTATTGTCATGACGTTGAAATACACAAAACAGTCACTATATCTTCATAATTTGATCCGAATATCAAATTAATTACTTAAGGTGCAAAACCTTTACGTATATCGCTCTATTAATTGCTTAGAGAAGTCCGTAAACATGAACAGCATCGATTCCATCTATTGACATTTACTATTAACCCTGAATCAATTATCACTCGCATTCCACTTTAACCCGAGGATCAATTCGCGTTCCTGAAGACTAGTGATTGCTGTGTTATTAATAAAATGCTTTTAATCTAGCCTTCAAATCAACGAAACCATTGTTGCGCACGTATACAATCAGATTTGTATCAACGATTTGATTGAAGTGAAGCGGAATGGGGAGGTCCTAAATTTAATTAATTTTGGAGTTACAGGAATTATGGATGAAATGTCAGTCTATAGGTAGGAATGAAATGTATGCTGGACGATAGACTGAGCAGATATGGAAACAATTATTAATATTCGGAACAATTTCGAATCAAATTCTGGCTCAATTGTTATCACGATGAATTTCTATCATTTCTAATCGCTTGCTTTTACGATCTTTTAAAAGTTAAGGTTCCTTTTTTAAAAATTTCTCTTTTGCCTTAAATTTATAAGCCATACTTTACACAATTATTCTTCTTACAATTAGTGATAAGAGAAGAAATATTTAAAGTCAGTTAAAATGTCTCAAAAAATCTTTTTCGTATACTCTCTGGTAAACTTGTCATGCTAGAGAATACTTATATGGCATTGGTGTACATTTGTGTCGAAATATTTCACAAATGACATGTATATAACATTCCTTGTTGACAAGTTATTTGGTGTTTAATCTCTGGCACTCCTGAAATCGAGTGAAAAACTGTGTTTGAAACAATTTTTCAATCTACTGAAATAAAAAATTAGATACACAACTGTATTTGTTATGACACAATTTTCTGCCAAATTTGAAACATTTATTCCCTTGCGTTCTTGAATTATCTATTGTACTTTTTTCTTAAAGTACAGACCTACAGACAATTAATCCATCGCCAGATTTAGATCAAAATTTGGATGTTATTTATACTACTGATGCCAAATCTGTTGCCCAAAATGTTATCCATTTAGATCTTTTGGTTTAATAAATATCGAGTTAATTCATTTTCGGACAACCTGACATGCTCTGAAGAAATTTCACTCAAAATTTGATAGAAAAGTTTAAATCTAGCGAAAATACCATATATAGATTTTTAAAATTCTAATTCAAAATTTTTTTTAGTTATCTGTGTCACACACAGACAGACTGACGAACATTTCCCAAAACTGCGCATTTTGATTTAAAGAAGGTTTAAAACTTGGTGATTCGACATAATCTAATGCCCGAATTTTTTGCCGATTTCTATATTTTCTCTGTACTACATATAAGAAAAAGTAAAAAGTTTTTCATTTCATTTTGAACTTTTGAGTTATAGCTAAAACTTTTCAATTTATTCAAAAAATCGTTTTTATAACGGAACTGTGGCAACGTCACCTAGAGGAAACATCAGCGCCACCTAGATCAGTATCCACCTAGGCCATCATAGCCAGTCGACCTCCAGCCAACATAGAGAGAGCGTCTCGATTGAGGATTGTCTTTTGTTTTTTGTAAATGTCTTAATTGTCTTCGTTATGTTGTCCCTTATGTTATATAACTGTTTGTGTATGTGTTTATGTTTGGTGAATGTCTGCAAATAAATAATGTTAAAAGCTAGCCGTGGTAGTTATTAAAGACAAACGGTTATATTTTAACTTTTTACAAATACACATCATACGATAGGTAATTTAATGAGTGAAGCAGGATGCATTATTTTTGTTTACAATAGTAGTAATTCTGAATCAAGCGAGACTCTCATCAAACAGTTTCTTTTCTTAAAAACTGTTTTAATATTTTCACTTATCAGGTATTTATCAGTATATACTCAAATCATTTAAACAAACAAGAATTTAATTCATTATATAAAATTTAGAGGGAAGTCATATAATTATACTTTCTATCTTGAATGTTTACTTTTCTACAGGGTGGACAAAAAGTCTAAAAAAACTCTACATATTTATAAAATCCAGAAAATTAAGCAACATATTGAACTGTATGCTGATTTTCATCGATGAATCATGGATTTTTTAATGATATAAATAATTTAAAAAAATAGCCAATAGGTGGTGTTTTGTACATAAGTGAAAGAAAAGACACGCAAAAAATAATATTTTCAAGCCATTTATTATAGAAATATGTATTCCACATATCCTCCACCATTGGTGATTAGACATTGCAGGATTGACATAAACTCAGCAATGGTTCAATGCAACATGTCCGGCTGTATAAAAGGCAGATATTGGCGGATTATATTGTTCAATTCTGACAGATTAGATGGTACACTTTAGATTTTAATTTTTCCCGTAGCCAAAAGTCTGCTGATGTCAGATCTGGAGATGGAGGAGGCCATAGAAACTTAGCCCTGCCATTTTCTAGTACAGTGCAAGTCCCTTCAGCCGATTCTGATGTTAATGTTTCCATTTTAACGGCAACGTTTTTTTTATTTCTTTTCTTATTTTAAAAAATAATTATGTGAGCAATCAATGCTAAACCTGTAAATCATTTTTTTGGTTATTTTTTTATGAACTCTTTATTGAACCAGTACAAGTCAAATGAAATTTAGCATTTAAAATCAAATATTTTGCTAATTATAGCTTCAGAACGAATTTCTTTTTGTTTTATTTTAAATCGTTACAAATTATCACTTTTACAACATTAGCTGGAGTAAGAATAAAATAGATTGTTAATGATCGAAAAATAATCCTTCAGTTTTTCCTTCCTCCCTAAAGTTTTTCCGAATAATTCTTTCCGCTCTCTTAATGCGTTTTAAATGGAGCAAATGATGCTTGTCTCGTGATACGCAGTCTCGCGAAGGAATTCAACCACGAAATTGTTGCTTATTGTGTTGAGATTAATGATTGCTGCGCCAAATTGCTAGCAACACAATGTGTTAACTTTTTCTTTTTCGCCAACTCGAGACGCATGGTTTCACTGGAGCATTTTTACCGACATTTGTAAAAATGTCTGAAGCATAAATAAAAGTAACTTTTGGCATTGTTCCCAGGGTGAAAAGTGAATCAGAACATTATATATCTGGATATGTTTCCAATAATCGGCGGATGTAAATTCCGCGAAGCATTATTGTGTATACATTTAGTGGATTTCATATGATACTGATACTTTGTATCAGGTTACAAAACTGGTAAGACTCAAACTGGTATGGATATCAAATACAGTAATAATTTCTGGATTCGACTGATACCGATCTATACGCTTTTTTTCGATTGGATGATATTACATTGTAACGGAAAAATCAAATCCATCCAGTAGGTGCCCATTAAAAGATTCGACATGTTCAATAATTAATAATCTGTTAGAATCTGTAAGAACATCCATTTCACAAGTAGTAATCATGCCATTAGGACCAACCGACCTGGAGTCTGTACATAAACTTTGCCTAAAGTTTGAGTATCTTTTTCTCGAAACTAACTGGACATTACGCTGTAATATTTTCATGAATGAATATTCTAAATGTATACTATCATTATACTAAATCTCAGCCCATATCAGATTTCAACCCCGTGCCCTCTCCTTGTATCAGCGATATAGCCTTGCAGTAAAAGGTATCACCTACTTAATCAGCAAACCAGAAAAAAAAACACCTAGCACAAGCTTAGCTACTCGCTTGAGCTCAATTCGATTGGCTATTATTGACTATTGACTACTCGTTACAAACTTATTCTCCTTATTCGGCTTCAACTTTATAGAAAATGTGACAGGGAGTCGGATTTTCATGAGCAAACGCTAGAACATCAATTGCTAAGCATTCTCAAATATTCTATGCCCTTCACCTTTTTTTTCAATGAATGCTGGAACTTGAATTTTAATGGTAAGGACTTCCTATACGAGGGACACATTGCGTGAAGAAGTGTTATCATAGATTCGTAACATTTATCATTCAAAACTACGTATGAGGTTGTTAGTCCTTCTGAATCGGTGATGAGCTTGTGTGATGTATTTTAATAGATGCATTTTATTGCCATTCAGTATACTATTTATTCACAAATAGTGCACATATTACCTCAGAAACATTACCATCTCTGATCTTAATTGTATCAACATAGATATTCTTTTGTACTTCTCATCCATCCATCAATCAATGCCAAAATTAAGGCTACTAGTTTATTGTCATCAGTACCTCTTCTAAAGAAGCGAAAGTTTAGTTAATGAATCAAAATAAAAGTACAACAAGTGTTTAGGCAATAAATCAAAATATCATTGGAATAAGTGTTTAGTTAATGAATCAAAATATATGTGAATTTATTGTTTAGGTAATGAATCAAAATATCAGTTCAATAAGTGTTTAGGAAATGAATCAAAATAAAAGTACAATAAGTGTTTAGGTAATGAATCAAAATATCAGTGCAATGAATGTTTAGGCAATGAATCAAAATATAAATGCAATAAATGTTTACGTAATGAATCAAAATACCAATTCTGCTACTGTTTAGGTAATGAATCAAAATATAAATGCAATAAGTGTTTTGGCAATGAATCAAAATATAAATACAATAAGAGTTTAGGAAATGAATCAAAATATAAGTGCAATAAGTGTTTAGGTAAGGAATCCAGATATACGTGTAATACGTGTTTAGGTAATTAATTAAAATTTAAGTGCAATAAGTGTTTAAGTAATGAATAAAAATAAAAATGCAATAAGTGTTTAGGTAATGAGTCAAAATATAAGTGCAATAACTATTTAGGGAATGAATCAAAATATAAATAAAATAACTGTTTATTGAATGAATCAAAATATAAATTCAATAGGTGTTTACTCAATTAATCGTAATAAAAGTGCAATAAGTGTTTATTGAATGAATAAAAATAAAAATGCAATAAGTGTTTAGGTAATGAATCAAAATATAAATGCAATAAATGTTTAGGTAATGAATAAAAATAAAAATTCAATAAATGTTTAGATAATGAATCAAAATATAAGTGCAGTGATTGTTTAGGTAATGAATCAAGATATAAGTGCAATAAGAAAGCATTAAAAAATTTGCACTTTTCAACTTTTTTAAAAAAATGAAAAATTCTTCAAAATATTAAGATTTTACGCTAAAAAACGTAATCTTTTCTTAGCATTTTTCATTATTTCGAAACTTTTGATTCGTCTTAACCACCGCATCAATAAATATAAACATACATGCTGACGGATACACCGATACAGTCATCAAGAGAGAGAGTCTGAAAAAAATATCAAATTGGCTCCAAGGAAATTCTCTTGAATATTTGAAAAATATTCAAAAAATAAATTATTTTGTATGATATATTAAGTTGTTCATAGATGAAGTCTGAAAATAGAAAAATGTTTTTTTAATATTATTATTTATAAAAAAAACATTCGAACATTAACCTAGATGAAAAAGAATTTATCATCGGCCTCCGGCCTGCTGAGAAGAAATTTTTATCGAATGTATTAGCCCTTTTTTATTGCCAGAAAACAACCTATTTAATACTAGACTATAAAAAAGAATTTTTTTCGTGTCCCTAGGTAGATTTGTTTTCCGTGTTAAAGGGATGATAAGAGACTCCAAAATAATAATAGCTGCAAATCAATAAAACAGAAATTTCCCTCTCGATATAGTTATTTTTGGAAAATCATTTATGTTAAAGAAAAAAAAAGATGTACTTTATGAAGTTTTTGTATGTTTCAGGAGAGCGTTAAGATTGATGATGAATTTTTTTTCTTCTTATAATGGCATTTTTTAACACATGTACAAATGGGTTTCACAGGAAATATGACTTTTTGCTTTAGGTAGTGAGAAAAAAATGAAAGACGACTATTTTAACACTTCTAAAGTAGTGGTTACCAGCAATATTAGTTTGTTTGATATTTTTGACGATAATTTAAACATCAAATCCTTTTTATTATTGTGATAATTCGAAAATACAATAGTGAGTTAATGCGATTTATGTACAATTTGTTTACTTTGGGACTTAAAGCGAAAAATTCGAGATTATAAAATAATTGGGGAATCTAATTTAGGGTTATTTATATAGAAAGATATAAAAACACAAGCTTTAAGCTTTTGTATTCAAAGAATTTTTGAATTCATTTTCAGAATTGGATAAGAACAAAAAAACAAGTGATAAAAACATAAAAATCAGAATACTCTATATAATAAACACAAGAGAGAAATAATCGAATATCCTAATTCCTTGCAAAATAAGAATTTTATTAAAAAAATTTCATAAAAATTCTTATTTTGAAAACGACAAAATTCTCCAATAAAATGCAAGCAATAAAATTTCTGATTAAAATTCATACTCTTACTAAAATAATAAATTTTGCTTAAATATATTCAATTCTTTTTTAAAAAGCTGAATAGCTATATCGTTTGCAGAATAAGAATGTTATTTTTGTTCATAAATAATTAATTTAAAAGAATTAAAAATATATCGATACTTCATAAATGTTCTCCTTATTACAATTATATTAGAAATATGAAATATATATTCTATATATTATACATTCCAGGTAGATTTATAATTATTCAAAACATTATATATTCTTATTAGATTTATAACGCTTTATTGGGCAATATCAATATATATTGCAAATTAATTCATGTTTTCAAGTATACTATGTGCACTTTGAAGATTGGAATTTAAATCTCAAATGAAGTATTGTATATGAATATCAACTACCTTAAATCAACTGTAGTTAATGGTTCTGAGTCCAAATGTAATATTAATATTCAGGAATAAATGCACAAACTGTCTTTATTCGAAATATATCATTAAAAACATACAAATAATTGAATATATTTTAATTTATCAAAGTTTTTTAAAAATTCGTCTTACGTAGAGCTTCAGAAACCCGTCGAAATAGTATTTACATATACATTACTACTTTTAAAATTTCATAATAGGTAATTTTAGTAATATTTTCCTTATATTTTGAAAAAAAAAGAAGCTATGTATCACTTATAACAATAAAAGGGAATGTGTGTGTGTGTCTGTAAGTATATTGATAATCTGAAGGCGAGATTTTGGTATTTTGTACATGTCTTTTCATTGTTGAAAGTTATGCACACTGATTACGGATTTTGTTTAATATCCTACTCTATTATATAAATCTAGAATGCAGATTGTCGAGATATTTACACTTCTAATAGTTGTTGTTGTTCTTCTTGTGTTCCGCTTTACAATGGAAGGAGGGGTGCAGTAGCTTCTGAGGGTATGTACCCATGAGCACCTCAGGGCAGAAATCTGGCTTCTAGTTCACACACGTCACAAACCCTTTTTTTAGGGGCTGACTTCATTCATGCATTTCATTCATTCATCCACAGATCGTAATTTAGAACTGGAAAAGAGAACGAGCACCTCTGACCCTGTACCTCCAGTGGTATGATTCTCGACTTACATGACTTTGAGAACACGACAGATTTAACATGTGCAGAGAGCCTTCGAAGTCTAACACGGGAAATCTTCTATTGGCGGGTTTGAACTCGCAACCCAAGGAATGTGAATTCAATGCCCTACCAACTAGGCTATGCCGTCCTACTGTAACAGTGCTACGGTTATTACATGCTATGAAAAGTTATTCAAAGGATTTTTACAGATTTAGTTCTAAAATATATATTTAATTTATCTGTTTCTAGAATATAAACACTTAAAACTTATTTAGTGTATTTTAAAATCTTATTTTCATTTAAAATCACTTTCCATAAGTCACTATTTTTGAAAATCATTCTGTTATACAAAAATAAAGAATTTTATTTAACGTTTTTCATTTTACAATTAGAACTTATTTTTTGGTTAATATTGGAGACGTTAATAATACTGTTTTACCGCTTATATCAAAACTATTTTTAAATTCTATGTACAATTTTGGCAAGAGAATCATTACCAGAAGGTCAGTGTCATGAATATTGGGAATGTACTTAACAGCTTGGGTTCCAAAAGCAGGATTGTTTATATTTAATAGGGGATATTTAACTAAATAGTGTAGCAGGAAATCGTCCGGAGGGCGTATATTATGGGAATCCAATAGAGAAAAATGAACAATCTATATTAATAAAAATGGATCTCGAAATGCGTTGCTAAGCTCAAAACTAGAGAACGGCTCGACCGATTCGGATAATTTTTTTAAAAAAATATTTTCGTTAAGACACGAGGATGGTTCTTATGGAGAGAAAAAATGAAACAACTGCGAGGAAAATAGTTAAAAGGACACTTTTCTTACTTTCCCGCCAAAAATCTTCATTTCCTTTCCCTGCACCAACTAAGTAAGGTCGCAGGAAGTGATAAATTATGATTTGCTTAGAAAGAAATACGCGAAGTCAGTTGGTTTTCATTCATAGATAACGGGATGTTTAAAAAAGAAAGAAAATAGTTGCTTTTATTATTAGTCGGTATGGATATTTAATCTATGCCTGCTATAGAAAGGAAAGTAATGAAGAAAAAAAAAGGATAGAAAAGAAAAGAAGGGTGTGTGCGTCACCATTATTTCCTCTGTGCGCGGCATTTTCAAGCTGTTTTTAAGCTTTTGCATCTCTTGAAAACCAATTGTGTCTTTATTTGTTTAGTGTGTTTACATTTATAAAAATTTGAATCTCATTATTCTATATAAACGTATAATTTTTGAACTTTCCCTCCACCAATTAAGTAAAATATCAATTCCGGGATATTCATGGCTCGGATAGAAAGAGAAAGATGAATAGTACAATGAACAAAACATCTGAAGGAAATAATACTATAAATGAATTATATGATTATCAAAATTTGCTTGGTTTAAAAATATTTTGGTGAAAAACCTGTTATGAGACTCAGCTACATAAAATATTACATGAAAAGTTTAGCGAGCATTAATACTGGCGAACCAACTGGTCGCCAAAGGTGGCTACTATAGAATAAAAATGCTTTATTTCATAAAAAATGAAAAGGAAGAGAACAAGAACCTGATGAGATGTCAAAATTCTCTTTATTTCTGTCATGAAGGTCACAATTAATTGATTTGGCATCCATTAAGAATATCTGTAAAGCTTCTTAATTGCGCTAAGGTAATTGCGCTGTGAAGCAATCTTACAGATTCATTCCATTTATTACACAGGATAAACGACACAATCTTTTTACAAGCAATAAATTCAGATATAACAAGGAAGTAAC
This sequence comes from Argiope argentata, assembly GCA_026289955.1. NCBI lineage: Eukaryota > Metazoa > Arthropoda > Arachnida > Araneae > Araneidae > Argiope > Argiope argentata. The sequence goes on from JAOUZG010034892.1 coordinate 2,892,253, forward strand.
ATGTGCCTGTAATAAGCGAACGTAACGTATATGCCTGTAATAAAGCGACTAAATTGAATTTACTGAAATATATTACAGCTCCCCTAGTTTCAAAATAAGGAAATTACTAAAAATAACAAAATAAATCAAAGAGTGGGCAAAAAGTTTAGTTAAGAAATATACTCCATAATATAATAAAATCATAGGGAAAGATTTCATGGAGTTATTATCTGTAAAACTGGTGGTCATATCTGTAGTTAAAACAACGAACTTTCCAAGGGAATATTGCGATAATTTTTTGAATTCTAATTTTTATTAATCAAAAATAAAAAAAAGGCTTTTGGTCTTTTCTCCTTGATATCTTCTAAAAATATCATTTGTACAAAAATAAATTCTATGCCGCTTAAAAATTAAAAATATATATCCTTTTAATAATGACATTTAGCTAGTAATGCTATAATTTTTCTAAAATTTTTCAAATTTTTAAAACATTTTTCGTTTAATTTTCTACTGTATTACATTGTATCTCTGAAATGTAAAAGTTTTTTTTATTATTAAATAAAATATTTAATCTTGTGAAAGAAGAAATTATTTTAATATCTATGCACTTTATAAGATGAATAATGAAATTAAATAACATTATTGTCAAATTGAGAAAATCATTCTTAACCTATGCTTACAATAGCACTGTGACGTCGTGGGACTAATCCATAAAAATTTCAAACACAACGAGGGACATAATATTTATGAGCAAATAAAATGACACGGCTTTTGTATATGATAGTTTCATATGGCTATAGGCATAAATCTATAGCTAAATAACGTAAAGAAACTTAGATATTATTAGTATCTCAGATAAACCGGGCGAGTAATCCTATTATGTTGAATTTCCAATACACTCTAATTCTTTTTTTCCATTGACAGACGTTTGAGGACAACGGATCTATAAACAATAGCTGTACCCATAAAAAATAGTATATATGAGAATATGTCAAAAGACCTTTCATTCAAAAAATTATCAGAAAAAAATACGGCATGACTGCTTCATATTGTATAGAATACTAAGCGAAAAGAAATGGAGGAATGTTATAGTTTTCTATGTCAGGCAAAAAAGTTATACCTTTTTATGTCAGGCAGAAATGGGAGAAAAAAGAAGCTTGTGTAACGTACTTTTGTAGATATTATGAAAAAAAATGGCTGTATTGCTTTTGTCAGAAGTTGCTTTCTTATTTGGTGGATTTTTATGGTATAACAGAGTAGATATAGCCTCAATGTGGAAAATATACAATAGTTGTGCTAGATCAGGCTTGAAAGTTTTGTACGTAGCTGGCCTTTATACATTAAGAGCTGCATAGGAATAGTTTTTTGTACTAGATATAGACTACTAATAATGTGCTAAATAGATAAAGACTACTAATAATAAGCTATATACAATATTAGAATAAAAGATCTTGTAAAATAGAATATTTCACACTTTCATTTGTTGTTTGTGTTGAAAGTATAAGTAAAAGTTTGGAAGTAAAATTTTAGCGCAGTTGAAAACAGGTTATAAATATTAACAATACGATTGCAGGTTATAAATATTAAGTTACTGTATATATGATAAAATGCAATAAATACAATGATATAAAATTATCTTGATTTCAAAATTACATTCGAATTACTTCATCGTATAGGCATATTTTTTGAGAAACATTCCCGTTTTATAAGAAATGCGGTTAGAAATGTAAAAGTGCGATTATAAATGTTACTAAAAGTCGTATAATGATAAACATCAATTGTGCATTACTAGAATAAAATAATTAAAATAAATATGCTCGAATAATTATTATTTTTAATGCCCAGATTTTTATGATTACCATTAAAATTATTCAAAAACAAAATTGAAAAAATAGAAAAGTTTATATAAAAAAAGAAAAAGAAATCTAAGATCACAAATTTCAAGTATTTCAATTTGAGTCAAGTCATTTGAAGTCATAAAATAATTATTCGAGCATATTTATTTTTTAAGCCAATATTTGTCTTTATTTAATAATTAACCAATTTAAATAATTAACGATATATATATATATATATATATATCGTTAATTATT
>JAOUZG010034892.1:2895130-2931095 GCA_026289955.1 Argiope argentata
TATTAACGATTATTAAACGATTATTAACGATTATTAAACGATTATTACTTTTAAGCATTATTTAAACTGACGAATTATTTTTTCATTGTTGTGTATCTAATCTTGTGTTACCTTCTTTAACCCCTTAACCGGTTTGCCCATACGCTGTACGTGCATCGATTTATTGAATTTTGATAGTTGTAAAAAAACATTCATAGCAATTATAATTCAATAGTAAAATGACTTCGAATACGTAGATAAGCCAAGTATTCCATGGAATACCATTTGAATTAAAATAAGAAAATATTCCCAAAATAGAACGTGTCATCTTATTAGAGAATAAGGAAAATAAACCAGTTAAGGGATTAATGCAATGCAAAATGATTATCAGTATATATTTAAGGCCAAAACAGTTTTTAAAAAGCTTAGTTTTAGGTTAAAATTTAATAATAGATAAATTAAAATACATTTAATACTGATTTCTTTAGAAATATTACTAATTATTTCTTTATTTTCGATTTAAAAGCGTTCTCTTCGTGTTCGAAAAAGATCAAGAAATTCATTTACTTTCAAAATAGAAAAAATCTTAATTTATAAATATATAGATTAAGAAACAAATTATTATCTTTTATTAGAATTTTAAATGTCATCGTATCAGTAGTTAAAATTTAATTGTATATTAAGATGTGATCTAATATTCCCACTTTTATTGTCACAGTTTTAACAGCATTAAGTGGCCTTATAATAACTATTTTTTTCAAAGAAATAAATATTTGAATACGATTTTAACTGTTTTTTTTCCTTCCAAACTATTTTTCATCTTGCATGAAAAACATAACGTGGTCAGGAATTCTGTATTATTTTTTGTAGCATTCTTTCCCCTCATTGAAAAAGAATTCTTCAACCCAAGAGAAAGAATTATCAAAACTTTCTTCCAATTCATTCTTCACTTTCTTTTAAAAAAGGAATTCTTTTCCTTTTTGAGTAAGAACAATTTAATTCTTTTCGTCCAAAGAAAATAAGAATCTCTATTTTTTCAATTCAAATTAATTCTTCTTTAAACCATTTCTGTTTTTTTAGATACAATCACAGTTAAATAATTCATCTTTTGTTACAACTTCCCTTTGGTATTCTAAATCTTGCCGTAACCGTAAAAATATTTAAAAACGAAATGAAAAAAGAATGCTAAAAAGTGTCACGAACAGACCCTCTATAATGTATTTTTATTAAAATTGTATCCAAATGTAAATTGCCGAGTTCTTTTTGCTACTGGAACATTGCCAAAAATGAATTTTATTCGACCTTCAGTTGACGGTGAAAATGATGGTAAAAATGTAAGTGAAAACGTATGTCTCGCAATGGAGAACGAAACAAAGAAGTAGAAAAAAAACAGTTAACAAATTATTCTGCTACTGATTTACAGAAACCATCGTAAATCTTAATATAATAAGCAAAAATTTCGTGGTCGAATTCCCTCGCAAGGTTACAGATCATGCGACAGCCATTATTTGTTCAATTTAAAACGCATTAAGAAAATGGTGCAAAACTGAAGGATTATCGTTTGGTCATTGTGGACCTATTTTAAGGTTCTTTTTCTAGTTCCATAAAAGCGATCATCAGTAATTATTTCTAAATAATGAAAAATAGGTTTCGTTTGTGTTGTTGCTATTAACAGATATTATTTTTGAATCTCAAATTAAATTTGTAGAAAAAGATTATATTCGTAAAAATTCTGATTAGTTTTCTTAAATTTGTAGAAAAAAATGAACAATTTAAAGTTTTGAATAAATATTTTCGAATAATATTGGACTTTTGATTAATGAAATTGAACTTGAACCCAAAAAGTCTGAATTAAGTGAGAAAATAAATGTGTTAAAATTAATTAATAGCATATTTTTAAATACAGTAAACACCCGATTCAAAAGATCACTAAATATTTTGTAAAATGAATTTGTGCAAAAGAAAATATAATTATAATAAAGTATAAAATGCAGTAATATTCAAATGAAGGACCTGATATTTTAGATGTGTTTATTTTCATGAGGAATTTGAAAATTATAATTATTGAGACTATTATATCTATAATTATTGAGACTGTCTTTAATTATAAAAAAATCTCTATAATTATAATAATATAGATGAATTTGCGTGAGTTGACGCTCTAAAGGATATTTGATCTCTGTTTGATCTAGAGATCAGGTGAGCATATTTTTGAGTGAGGAAAAGTATCTTAAGAAAAGGATTTTTTGATTTTTAAAATTTTTTTTAATATTTGGTGTAAAAGTTTTTTTTTATTATTTTGGAGTTTTTATTTTCAATGATTTAAAAACTAAGCTGAATTTAAAAGGTTTCAGCGACAGATTTCTTTTGAATTGTTTCAAAGTTTAAAGAAATTACCTTGTAAACGAATCTAATTTAATAAATGTGCAAATTTTTATGAAATTTTTGTAATTTTTAAATATAATTTTTTTTGTCTGATTTTAAAGAATTGATTACATTTAACCTTTTAACTCAAAAATCTGTCATTACTTCATTAATTTGATATTCCCAGAAATTTCTTCAATTATCGAAAACTAAAAAAAGAAAAGAAGAAGATTTCTGTTTAATATTGAAATTGAAATTTAATTACTTGACGAATAAAAAAAGAAAAGAAAAAATATCGAGAAAATACCGATATATTTGAAAGATAGAGGATATTTACATTTTAATAGAACTATGATTCCATGTAACTGTTCATATTAGAAAGGTTTATGCATATAATAAACAAAACAATTTATAAAATAATTAAATGATAATAAAATTTTATTTATTATATAAAAATTAGCAAAACTATAACTTGTTATTTATATAATAAACAAATGTAATTGTTTTAATTAAATTAAATATTAATTAAATTTCAGACAATTAAAATAGCACATATTTTAATACCAGACAAATTAGCAAGAATTAGAAACATGAATTAAAAAACACCTATTTATTTTAAATCGAATATAACCAATATTCCCACGGAACCATCTGTTTGTAGGGTTCAATTGGTTTGTTAATAATAAAAGAATTTAGATTGTTTGGAATCTTATATAATCTTTGAGTTTGAATAGCAATCGAATCAATTCGTAATTTATCAGAAAAGCCAATATTGATAGAACTAACACTGGGGCTGTTTACTCATCAATTTCTGACCTAGCTGTTAAGGAAGCGATAGAAGCAACTATTCAATTCTGTAAGCAAATGGGATGAAACATTTATAAATTTATTTATTAGCAGGATTTTAGATTAATTATCAATTTGAATTCCTAAGCTGTCGGCTCTATCTATTATTCAGATCTAATATATGAAGTGGTTAAAATTAAAACACATCTACTCCGAGCTCTCTATCCTGTTTAGTTATGATTTTCTTTAAAAAACTGAATAAATCTTTTACTTTTGTTATATTTTAATAATTCGTGGAAAAAAGATTTGTTGATCAAACAATTTTAAATTCCATAATTTTAAGGTACAAATAAATGTACCTAAGGTCTATAGTAAGTGAAATAATCCTACACTCAAAAAAATATTGAATTTTCTTGGATATTGAAAGCTTGGCTTCTTACAGAGGGAGGAAGGATGCAGTAGCATCTGAGGGTACGGACCCTCAATACCCAAGAGCAGAAGGGTGACTTCTAGCCCATATAAAGATTCCACACACTCATCACATCCGCTCTTACAACCCCTTTCTACATAAGGGCACATTTACACACCTTATAGACAGAACATTGGAGAACAACCATGCCCTGACCGGAACTCGAACCCCGAATATCCAGATCACGAGGAAGACGCGCTACCACAGTGACAGGACGCTGGCATAGCTACATTTTTTCTACTTTATTGCCTTATTAATTTTAAAAAACGTATAAAATTTAATGCATTTATAATTAATTAAATTTAATTTTGAATGAGCTTTCCTAAAACAATAATTTCTAAAATATAATCAAGTTGATATTGCATTTTGAGCACTTGACTTTACTCTTAGATTTGTATCCTGTATAACTATATTTTGATACATATTATTTTCTATATTTTGTGGTAGATTGTTTGACATATCAAGTCTTATTTGTTTCACTGAGATAAGGACAACTTGTTCAGCTCCTTCATTATAAAACAGTTTAGCATCAGCAGTAAGAGAATTCAGTCTGCGTCAAGGTATAGTCAAGAAGGTAAATGATACTTATGGGAGCATTTTCTCTTATATAATCTCCATGACAGTGTACAGAAATTTTTTTGATATATCCTCGAATTTTTGATTTTGAGAGAGGTATACCTTCCTCCTTGTAATTCCCCAAACTTTTAATTTTGGTCACTAAATGTGTCATTTAGCTACAGAATTTTAGGGAAGTGCGTTCCTATCTTAGAAGTCATTGACTAAGCCTTACTTCAATATCCATGAGGGATAACCTTTAATCTCTTTCTCATGATAGACACTGATCAGGAAACATTTTTAGAAATCAGCGACAAACAAAGCAAATATGTTTTATATATACACACATACATACTGTTTGACAGCTGATTGTAAAACCCTCTCCCCATTTGCGCATGCGTTAGGATGGAATTAATTCGTCGAAATAGGGATGGATGCGTTAGGAAGGAAAGATGAATGGAGATGTTTACATTTAACAATGAAGTAAACTCAGTGGGTGAAATCCAAGGTCAAAGGTGAATACCAGAAGTGCACTCATAGCTTAGCATCTCCCCCTTTAATGAGATGGAATCGTCAAAATGTGGTTTTCTCAGAATACGTTGACAAACAGTAGTACTGTAATTACACTGTAATCGGATCCAAGCTAATTCTTAAGTCTTTAGGGATAACCATATGCATTTGATAAGAATGGTGGTCTAAAAGGAACCTGTTTTTTCTATATGTCCATAAATGTCTTGTTAAGTTACGAATTTTACATTTTTCTGCAGATTCTTGGTTTTTATTAATCATATTCCGTAAAATATTCTTGAGTCACTTACATTTAAACAAGAAAAAAAGAATTTAGATGTTGTATGTACAAATTTTTATCTTTCTAATATTTTCATATTTTATAATAGAGTTCTTAAAGTCGGATAAGTCATACCAGATTTTCCGACCCTCCCGAAGACACAAGGATTTTAAACACGAGGGCTGAATGACCGGACCACCGCAACACCACTTCTAGTGGGAACTATGGTTGAATCCTAATGGCCATCACCGACCACGGTATAACCCTTCCAGAAGGAGGTACGTCCTGTCATTGGTGGGAGGTGCTCACCTCCATCTATTAGTGTGCCCACCAATGTGGCGAGATCCAACTACCATTCTGGAAGCATCTCATCCTCATTTGGAGGCGTCTCTCCCTCCCCCGGGGGATCATAAAGTCGGATAAACAAACTTTCTATGAAGGGAATTCGTTAAAATTTCTACAAACATCAATAAACGTCTTAAGTCTGTCTTAGACATCATCAGCTGTCTAAAGTCTATATATCAAATTTCATAAGTCATCTCAAAATTATTTAGAGTTATTGTTTTCTGAAACAGGCAACTTACATCATTTCAAAAACATTGTTTGAAGACTCAGGAGTATCTCAGAAGAAAAATGTGCTAAAATGTCGATTTCACATTTTTTTCTTCACGATTACAAAATTTCTTTTTTGTGTTATCCGTATTTGATAGTATAGAAGTAATGAATAAGAAAGAGTAATGATGTCGACTTGGAAACTCTATAAAAAATATGTTAATTACTTTTTGGCACTTTATACGTGCAGAAATCTTGGCATTCATTGGAGACTAGTGCAAACGGAGCTGAAAATCTAAAATTTTCATCTCTGTTATCTTTAATCTATCTCTTTATCTCTTTATCTTTACCCAAGATATGTTTAAAGAAAATTTGAAATAGTTAATTTACATAATTTGGTGCGGCTTATCTGATTTTGTTTGCCTCTATATATTCAGAAAATATAATGCAAAATCTTTTTATTGAAGGAATTGTAAGTTCGTACACATAATCTTTTAATATAGAAAACTTTTATACTTCAGACCCAAATTAAATTCATTCGTTTCAGCTTTAATGATATTTTAGGAGTGATTTTATTATTATTTTGTAATATTCCCTTCCTAATTCGTAATCGTCGGATAGATTTTTATTGAAAAAGTAATGGCTACTAAATCGACGCCGAGTAAATGTTTTCCGGCTATAGTGGCCGTTTAGTGACTGTTCGATGAACGTGGCGACTTCATTGATAAAATGAAGAATCTTTAATATTCAAGAATCTTAGCGATAGCTCTTTTAAGATTCGAGTGCCAGCGTTTGTTGTAGAATATTCAACGTACTGCTACAGATACTATTAAATGAGACCGTAGATAGAAAAATGTCTTTGTTGTAGTTGTTACAAATGACACCTGACATGGACATGCTCGCTGAGGCAGTCAATGATTTTAAGCCGAGGGTGCGTCTCTTGTTTCAAGTAGCGCCAACTAGGTCCAAGAGTACGTCTTAGCTGCACACTCTTTACATTCGCTTGAATACCCCCTTTTTACAGGGGGGCGGATATTCAGACTCTTCACAGGGAGAACACAGAAGAAAGACCATACCCTGATCGGGACTCGAATTTGGGACCTCTAGATCACTAGGAAGACTCGCTACCCCTGTGCCATAACGGTGGCAAAAAATGTTATTCAGTAGTCAAATCTAAAGAAGCCATATAGTCGACTAAATTCTTTCTTTATATATTGATATTCTCTTTCAATTATTTGTGCTGTATAGTTTTTTATTACCAATTTACTGCTTGTGTGTCGCTGTTTAATTCAAGTCCTATACTGTGTAGGGTTCGTCTAAGCTTTGTTATTATGTATCTTTGCATAACAAAGTCATTGACGTCTGTATAAACGCCGTTATTATACAGATCAATTTCAGAATTTTTTTTCATATTTTTTTTTATTTCCTTTTCAAAACTTTCGGATATTTAGGCGTTTATAAAAACAGTTTTTGCTGTAGACCATAAAAATAAACCGCTAAACCTTACTGACTTTTCAAATAAGAACAAGTTTGCTGCATTAAAATGATCAAGTGTTAAAGACATTATATTTAAACAGAAAAATTCTAAATCTTAATATTCAATATGTTACCATTTATGAAAAATAATTTTAGGTTGTTTAAATTGCATTTTGATTAAGAGAGGATTCATAAAAAGCTCTTAGAAATCATTAATATTAAGTCTGAAGAAAAGAGATAACCTTCTGAAAGTAATTGTTAGAAAGAAATTTCCCTTAAAAAGTACTTTCATTTATCATCTTATCTGGACACTAATAGAATAACTAGTTCAAATTCTTTTTTCATGCATATTTACCTAAAATTTATATTAGCTCTAATGCATGTAACTATTTACTAAATGAATATATAAAACAGTAGAGCTTTAGAAGAGTAGATAAATACTTAAAACAGTACAGCATAGAATATTTTATGCTTTAGGTTTGGAAACATGATAATAAAAATAAGGTTATAAAAATGATAATATATATAAAGAAATGTTTGAATGTCTAGTTAAAAAACGATTACACTGTGTGTAAAATAAATTTTAGCATTCTTAAATAAATTAAGGAGATAACGGGTACTAATCATACTCATATGAACATTTTTTGAGGGTTATATCTAGTTTTCCTTAAGCATATATAGTAAACTCATCTAAAAATTAGTAGGCTTCTCGGCGGACTTGAAAAATACCATAAGAAACAACAACAACAACAAAAATAGATATAAAAGCGGAATTATTTTCTCTCTCCTGGAATCATTAAACTTTTGCATGAAATTCTTTTCCACTTTAACATGAGTTATATATTTTTTATATGAAATATTACTTTATTAATAAATTAAATGTTCTCTCATTTCCGAAGGCTTTTAAATAGTTAAAAAATTTACAACTATTTTGCAACAAACCGTATTTTTAAAAATAATACAAATTTATTATAAATTTTACGAGAAAAGATATAAATTCCAATTTATTTAAAAATCGTCTGAATTCTTTTTAGATAAACTAGAAGAAAGATCAAACAATTTAAAAATAAAAAAAAGTTCGGAAAAGATAGGAATAAATTCAAAATAATGTGGAATATTCCATCAGAAAAGGATGTATAAAAAGGTATTTTAATTTTGGAAAATTAGATAGAAATAATTTCTTGTTTTTATTTTGTTAAACGAATGCGAAGCAAAATCATTAAATAATCTCAGCAACAACCAGAATAAATAAATATTTCATGAAAACTTTGTTTATTTGTTTCTTAATAATTTTTTTCAGGATTTAATTAAAGAGGTTTTTGGAAGCTTAAGGATTGCGGAAAGATAATTGAAAATTATATTAATGATGCGGTTTTAGTGCTGTTTTATTCAGAGAGTATTTTCAAAATTTTAAAAAATCCACAATTTTTATCAAATAATTCAAATTAATTTTTAGAATTTGATACATATTTATCTTACTTTAGTAAAATCATCAAAAATATTTTTAATACTTATATGCATAGAAGTACATGTCGTTCGTCATAACTTTTATTTTCTCGTATAAGAACACAAAAACAATACAACACAACAGGAACACAAAAAGAAAATATTGTAATCGTCAAAAAATTTGGACTTATGATTTTGATGAATCCCCACGTTTCAGGCTTCCATTAACACATCAGTAAGTTCTTTTTCATTAATGTCTGTCTATCTGTTTCTCTGGGAACGTGATAACTCAGCATTTTGAGTTAGACGCATGAAGTTTTGCATATAGACTTGCAGATATATTTAAAATCATGCATGAAATCCATCGAAACATCTTTTCCATTGCGAACACACTAACCTAGATAGATAAAAATTATATACAGAGTTTAGCAGGTAAAATTCGTATGTAGAATCGTATCAAACTTTAAACAAAATAGGTAAATATTTGAATGTCTGTCTGTCGGCTTTTTGCATGGAATTAAACACGATCAATCAAAAATAAAATGACTTAAATTAAGGAAAATTGAATATATTTTTGTTACCATAATTATAATTATACAGGGTGTCCCAAAAGGTCGTTTACAAACTTAACATGCTGGTCTATCATATCATGATGAACAAGATTTACATAGGAACTTGTGTCTGAAAATTCAAACCGAGACCGCTAGAGGGCGATAAGTGCAGGCTTGGTTGAGGAGAAAAAAATGATATCGACAGCGGTGTTAATATGATTTTTATTACAAAACATCATTACATCGCAGCAAATGTTCAAAATTCTTTCCATTCGCCACAATACCAGTTTCACAACGTCGGCGCATTGATTCACGCACCCGTTCAAATTGGCCAGGAGTGTCACGGACACGTGCTGCCGCTGCCGCGATCCTGGCGATAAGATCCATGCCCGATGTTACGGGTGTTTCATACGCCATGCACTTCATGTGTCCCCGCAGGTAGAAATCCAGGGGAGTCAGGTTGGGGGATCGCGGCGGCCATTGGACTGGTTCGCCTCTACCAATCCATCGATTAAGATAATTCCTATCGAGGTATTTCGAACAGCTTAGCTAAAGTTGGCAGTCGCCCCAAGCTCAAACCAGAAGTATCCTCGTGTTGCTTTTGGAACGTCATCCATCAGATCGTCCATTTCCATCAGTGGCGCCATATACGTAATGCATGTCGGTCATTTCTGCGTAACTAAACACATTCATCCTTCTCCTTCAACGTCCACGCCTGAAATGATTGTTTTTCCCATTCTTCCGTTTTCGTGAATTTATCGTCCTCTAGCGGTCGCAGTTTTAATTTTCGGACACAAGTTCCTATGTAAATCTTGTTCATCATGTTATGACAGACTAGCATGTTAAGTTTGTAAACGACCTTTTGGGACACCCTGTATATCAAATTTTGATTCCATTCGTTTTGGAAAAAGTGGTTAAAAACACAAGTGGTTGGTCACTTATATGCTTATTGCATGGAAGACACTAATCGTTAAAGATAGCATCACAACTTCAGCAAAACTGCGAGATTTATAATAAATATTAACAATTCATACTCCAATAGGAATCCAAAAAAAAATCGATTAATTAACGATTTTTAGTTTCAAATGCATCAAACACTAAGAAAAGAAACATAATAGTTTGAAATAATCGGTCTAAAACATGTTTAGCCTAACCTCATTAGCGTGGGAAAAAACAAACAATATAAAGTTTTACTCATTTGGTGAAGGGGAAATGAAGAAAATATTAATTAAAAAAACTAACAACTTAATTAGCCGGAATAAATAGTAGTCTATGTTCTAGTCTAGACTATAATTTATCTCTGTGCCGAATTTCATTCAATTTTGCTCAGATTCTCTGGCGTGATTGACTAACGTCGTCCGTCCAAACTATCACGTAATATTATTATAATAGCATAGATTTTACGTCCCGTAGTTTTCTTTGACAGTGAAATTCTGCGAATGGGTAATAGAAATATAAGTTACTACTGCTTATGACGCTTGTCATAAGCAAATTTACAGACTGAGTCGGCGTAGCCCCATCTAGAGCACAGAGTACGTCTTAGCTACTAAAATTCATTTCAAACCATTCAGTATCATTCACTTATCCATGAATCGTATTTTAGATTTGAATCAGAGAAAGATCACTGCTGATATAATAACCCCCAGTGGTATTGCTTTGAATTGGAGGGTTTGGAGCAGATTTATACTTGAACCAGCCCCCATGAATCCAATGAATCGAACTCTGAATCCAAAAGACACGATACCAATGGGCTTCCAACCTGGCTATCCCTATCTAGAAACGCGTGTTTCAATCATTATTGAAATCTTACAAATTACATTTCATATATTTCATAACGTTAGTTAACAAAAAATGAAAAAAAAAAATGTTTAGAAATATTGGCGTTTTATAGAGAAATTGACTTTTTTATTACTTATTATCAGGACAGGACATAATGTTATTTTTCGGATGTTTTTGAAGTCAGCAAAAATCCGTAGGCGAAAAAAAAATTTTATTATCTGCACGAGCATCTCAAAAAATCGGCTGTTAATAACGCGTTGCCATCCCATTTACAGAAGCTCTGATTTTTTTAAAAAAAATTACGACTACAGCAAAAAAAACCTAGAAAAATGTCATTTCGAGTACGTTATTGTATGAAATGAAATAAATAGGAAATGGGATATTTTTTCAAACAATAAATGAGATACAAAGGTTTTTGGATCGTTTGCAATACCAAAGTGACTCATTCAATGAAACTATGAAAATGAGTAAAAATATAATTGACCTTGTACGTGCACGTGGTGCTTGACCATTCAAGAAATGATTTTCTAACATGATACATTGAAATATACATAAGATTTCATTTTCATCTTTTTAATTTTTGTTTTATTTTTAAAACTAAAATTTATTGAAAAATAGGGAAAAAATATTGAAAGTCACGGGAAAATGTGTCATAGGGAGTTATTTTAACATTTAAATATTATAATTTTCCTCGATAAGAGAGTTTAAAATAAACACCTAAATACTTTATTTATCTTTGTCCTATCAAATGAAAAAGATGCTTCCCTAAAACTAAATCAATTAGGCAATAAACTGCTATCTTCTTTCTTAACACTCATGAAGCATAGAATGAGTTTCATAAGCAATGACTTCTTTTAGACAGCTATTGATTTTTTTACCCATCGCTTTTGATAATTTCATAAAAAAATTACACCAAAACTGGAACAAAAGACAATTGTTATTTTCCAAAATAACTTACCATGCAAACCGATGGTGATTGTTCTCAACTTTCCGTCCTTTCGATTTTACTGTCAAATTCACGGTGAAGATAGCGAAAAAATGTTGCCAAAGTTTTTTCATAAATAACTGTGCCGAGATGAGTGTTTCGACCGTATTGATCCGCGTGTCACTGTTATTGTTGCAGGCCCTTTATCGTCTTTTAAACATGGAACCAAGAGCTCCCAAGGACATAGAAAAAAAAGGAAATATTTGGAGCAACAGAGTATTTGACATGATGTTTTTCTCCAAGGAAAAAAAGTTTTAGTACCTCGAATAAAAATGTTCAGTCTGATAAGGACAAGGTCTTATCCTTTTTTTTAAAGTTTTTTTTTTTCAGGATGGTTTTTATTGAGAGAAGAGTTGTTTTTTTAATACTTATTTTTAATAAAGGATGCCAACTTCCCAAAGAATGTAAAATCATTTATCAAGATTATTTAAAAAATAATATATAATTTATTTTATAATGTTCTACTTAAGAAAATTTTATTTGTTTAATTGAATAATCTACAGAAAGTATATATTAAAAGTTGAGATATTACAATATTATCTAATAAATGTCTAATGATCATTATGTAATAATTTTGAGTTAATTTTATATTTCTAATTCTTTTGAATTTTATTAACAGCAATATATTTAAGTACAAGGGGAGCTCAAAAATTATATGAATACGGGGAATTTTTTAACAGTTGAAATAAATGATGCAATAATTGTGAAAAAAATGAAATAAAATAATAAGATGAAGGTACAGGGAGATTCAAAACTCTTTTAATAATTAAAAATTCAATAATTCACGGATTAATGTAGATAGAGAGGTAAAAATTGACATAGATACTTAAAATGATGCGGGGTTTTATTGAAACAGAAAAAGGGAAAAAATAGGCGAATATAAGACTTGGCTGTGTGACGTGTTGCTGACGTGAAGCTCATTTAATGCTCCGACGGTCTGTAAACTCTCTCATCTAAAGATATATCGAAAATTCTAGAACTGCTGTGAAAATCTCATTGTATGTAAAGAAAGTCAAATGTGAGTTGGGTATATCACATCTATTATTCCTTTTCCTTCTACTAAATCTTTCTGCTTTTCAAACAGAGAGCCTAACAGGTTAAAGTAAGCAAATATTTTACAGAATTGTATCATCCATAAACTAGCAAATAAGCATATTCTAAAAGGTGAAACCTGTCCCATACTGCTACATGTATGAAAAAATTCTTCCTCTCATCATTTGGTGAGGATCGTGTGCTGTGACAAAAGTTCCGTCACGCTTGACGTTCAGATCCCCAGATCTTGATCCGTTTGATTATTGGTTGTGTGGTTATTTGAAATTTCAAATCTACTATGATTTTCCGACATCATTCAGGATGCTAAAAGACAGAATTTGACGACATTTCTCACCATATATGCAGATATACTGTATAGTTATTTCGTAACATTTTCCCAGAACTGAAGTATTTTTAATGTATAACATGTTTAAAATTTGTGATAAAGGACATTATCCTTGGTTAAAGTCAATTATTTTGCTAATTATTGTTTTTATTAGTATAAAGCGTCATCTGTTAGCCATTTTTTGCATTTTTTTAAAATCCATATTAATTGAAACACGTTTGTCAATTTTTACTTTCCTATCAATTTTATTGCATAAAATTTTGAATTTTGTAATATTAAAGGACTTTAGAATCGTCTGGCAATACAATAAAAAATATAAGTTTTTACAAAATGTCTATAAGATAAGTATAAATGAAAACACAATAAACTGTGGCAAAAATAAATAAACAGTAAGTGCTTTCTATTAAGCATGCTTCGGCTTAGAATTAGGACTCTGCTTTCTTGAATAGTCGAAAACTGACGATCGTGAGCAAACTATTACTCACATACTCCCAGATCTTGAGTAGACAATTGCTCCCGGACCGTGAATAGGCAATTGCTCCCTCACGGTGAGTAGACAATTGCTCTCAGACCGTGAAAACACATATCACATTGGCCTGAATCAAAAGTTGGATTCAGGCCAGAGTTGGCCAGTTCATAACAGTCACTTAATTTTGCATAAACCAAGATCTTGTTTACTGGAAGATGTGTTCTGTTGGAATTTAAAACTGCCTGTCCTGTTGTAATTTACAGTTTTCCTCGCCTATGACGAAGATGATGACATGTCCATTTTACAACGGAAAGAGGAGTGCAGTAGCCTCTAGAGATATTCCTGATGCCGATCCTAATTGAAAGTATATTGTCTTTGAGAACATAATGATTAACCTCAAAGCATTTCCCTTTTATTGGTAATTTCACGTATTACATCCAAATCATATGCCAAATTTGATATGCATAAGTCATTGCTTTTTTCGATTTATTGAATTTAGTTATGTCTGAAGGCACACATCAACATTTTGATCAAAATTTAATAATAACAATTTTATTTTATAGATGTTAAATCTGTGTATCAAATTTTATCCATTTAGAATTCTTTACACACGCACGCACACACACACACACACAAAGAGAGAGAGAGAGAAGAAAACAATTTAATAATCAGCAATATTAACATAGTTGCAAATTTAAACTATTAAGAAATGAACTGGCAACCGACTAACTATAATATTAAAAAACACAAATGTTTTTAGCGAGAGCTTCTGCTGCTACTACTAAACAAAAGTAGGAAACTTACAAGTTCAACAAAGAAAAGAAAATCCTGCCTGATGACATTCCCAAGGGTCACCATAAGGTAGGAAATTTGAAAAAAAAAGGGATTTAAAAAAAATCTGAAAAAGGCTTGACTATTATTTGAATATTAAGCCCTTTTTGGGACACGAAAAATCCCAATCAAGGCCTAAAAGAAGAAGCAAATTTTATAAATAAAAAAGTAAATGAGAAATAGCTGAAAAACAAATAAAAACACACAATAATGAACTAAAAACAAACCAGAATTAAAAATAAAAGATTAAAAAAAAGAAAAGAACATATTAGCCGCCTGTAAAATTATTATAAAAGCGGAAATAGTTATTCGTATCTTCCTATTTTAAACGTTGTTTATTGTTTATTATTAGAGCCATCTAGTGGATTAGGCAAATGTGTCAACGGTTTAGTAGAAAGCCAATCCTTCTTTAATCAAAATTACAATGTTGTAGTAGTTTCTAGAGAATTCATTAATTAAATTTTTTATAAGATTATTAGTAGCTTCGATATAGGAAATTTTATCATTGAAGATACTTCTTATCCTGTTGAATGATGAAGTATGGAGATTCGGTAAAATATGGAGTTATATACTTTACTTTTATATATACTTTATACGTTAAACGTTATATACTTTATATACCCTATTCTATATACTTTATATATGAGAAAGAAATAAAAGTCGTAAAATAATTTCATTACGAGAAACACATGGGGTGTATCATTTCATGCTAATTAATTTGAATAATTCCTAATCCTATCTATTAAATACCTAATTTTTCATCCCGCATCAGTTAGATGTGTAAACCATACTTTTTTTTTCATTACCACGCATAGCTAGAAATCTGATAAATGATGCTTAAGCCTGTTTCTGACAGTTATTTCTCAAAAAGAAACTCGCTTTCCATATTCCATGTAAACCCCACCGCGGAAAAATTTAAATATCACCGTCATTCCAGGCAATAAACCACGCTATCCACCGAGCATTAAACCCTGCCGAAGAGTGATATAACGTATGGGAGGATGCATTAAAAGTTCAACTCCAATAAATAACTTGATTTTTCCCTCCCTTCTTTTCTTTTTCCCACCGAAGCGCTGCTCCGGTTGGAGAGGACGATTCGCAGAAAAAAAGAGTTTAGATTCGAAAATAGAATGCTGAAAATGGACGTTACGGATGGCTATTTTAAAACATCTGCGTGAAAACTAGATCCAACAAATGTAAAACTATTCGTGCTTTAAAGTGAATTTATTTTAGTTATATATGTATATAAATTCGACATTGTAATATAAAAATATTGCCTAATTTTTTATTTCCTCCTGTACGAAGTGTAAATAAAATATTCTTCAAAAGATTCGAATTCGAGATTTCGACGAATCGTTACACGTTAAAGTCCCCTAAATCCAAAATAAATAAATACAGTTTTGAAAGTATAACCGTCTACTGGAAAGCAGAATATCTCATGTAGATTTGAATCCAAACAGATGAAATTTGTAAAAAAGATTTTAATAAAAACTTCTGGATTTCTCTAAAATTATAAACGAAATCCATGCAGAAGAAATTTGTCTGTCCCTGTACATATTGACACGAAAATCCTCAACATTTTAGAAGTTACATTGATAGAACATTTTCTACTTACGTTTGCCATTTAATCAATAGAACCCGCATCATATTCAGAATTAAATCTGATGAGACGTTTACAATCTGTCAGAAAAAGTCTTACAGTCTTCCGTACACGTATATATTCGATAACTCACGAACTCAAAGATAGATAACAATGAAATTTATCATGTGATCTTATGGTTACAATCCTAATTGTATGTCAAATAATGGCTTCAATAAATCATTTGTTTTTTGTTTTTATTGTTATTAGTATCACCAGCCATGGACAGGCTTCACCAAGGCATCAAAGAGTTTTAAGCAGAAATGTGCGCCTCTAGTTTTGAAGTAGCTCCAACTAGGTCCAAGGGCACGACTTATCTACACTCATCACAATCGCTTGCACGGCCCCTTTTTACAAGGGGGCGCATTCACACACCTTGAAGATAGAACACAGAAGAACAACCCTACCCGAATCCGAGACTCGAGCCCGAGACTCTCAGCTTTCTGGGAAAAGGCGCACCCCTATGCTAGGACGCCGGAATAAATCGTCTTCTGATTGCAATCGTAGTTGTGAGCCAAATTGTGGCTTCAATAGGTATTCTTATGGTTACAAACACAATTGGACACCGAATTTGGGCTTCGATAGATGATTTTGTGATTATAATCGTAGTTTTGTCCTAAATATTGACTACAATATGTCTTCTTATAGTTACAACCGTAGCTGTATGTCAAATGTTGGCTCCAATAAGTCATTTTGCGATTGAATTACAATCACAGTTGTGAGTCAGATTTTGGCTTCCATAGGTTATCTTGTGATTACGATCGTAGCTATGTGTGAAATATGGACTTCAGTAAATCATCTAGTGATTAAATAATAGTTGTGTGTCATATTTTGTCTTCAAAGTTTCAGTTAAGAAGACTTTCAAAACACGTATAAGTGGTTATAAAAATAATAGATATATCTGTGAATAAGTGACATTTTTGAATGTGCTTCGTAAGCATTAAAGTATAATAAGTTCAATGTATATATTCTAGTAGTGTATGTTAGCTTTATTAAAGTTCTTTAACTCTAGGGTTTTTTTAATAAAAGCCTAAAATGTCGGTCTTGTAAGACTTTCAAAGAGGTCAAATTGTAGGAGCTCATTTAGCTGGCTCAAGCATGACCGAAACATCCTAACTTTTAGACATTTCTAGAGTTACGGTGTATAAAGTCATGGCTGCATACACACAGCCCGGCTAAGCAAAATAGTGGACCGAAAGAGAAGCTAATTGAAAGAGACCGACGGGTATTGAAGCGGACTGTTACGTCTTAAAAGCGAACAATTGCAGCAAAACTGACCGCAGAGCTCAATTCCTGTCTGGATTCTCCAGTGTCAGTGGTTGCAGTTATAAGGAAACTTCATAAACAGAACATTTATGGTAGGTCAGCAATTCCCAAACCACTTGTCACAAATGTTAAGGATAAACATTGTCTACATTTGTTTCCCAATTACAAAACCTTATTGATTGATAAGTGGAAGAAAGTAATATTGTCTGACTATTCGTGTTTCACACTTTTCCCTACAACAGGAGGGGTGCACGTTTGGAGGACACATGCCCAAGCGTATGATCATGATTGTCTCCTTCCTACTAACAAGCATGGTAGTGGATCTGTCATGATATGGGAAGACAAGTCTGGTTTTCTATCGGACCAATAGTAACCATGAAATGAAGGATCGCTGGGGAGAAGAATGGAGATAATTTAGCTACCCAGGTCCATCCTATGGTACAAACTTCATTTCCTGAAAGAAATAGAATTTGCCAAGATTATTATGCACCTATCCATGCAGCTAGACCTGTCCACTTATGGTTTTAGGAAACTGAAACTGAAGTTAAATACTTAGCGTGGCCTTCACAGTAATCTAACCTCAACATAATTGAACCGTTATGGTATATTTTAGAGCTTTTCAATACGGAATCGATATCCCACACCTGTATCTTTCGCAAAACTTTCGCAATATCACCAGAAAGAATGGTACAATATTCCTACAACACTTATATGAATAGATTCTTAGGTGAATTGAAATTGTATTGCATGCCGAATTCTGTCCTGCATCATCGTAATAAAATATTCCATATATATCTAAGATGTTTTCAATATTTTTATAACCAACTATATTTACTTTTCTTGTACGATTAAATAGTCGATAACCGCACTCTAATAGCGTTTTTATAATTACTGTTCACTAATAGCAAATGTCCAAAAGGCTCAAATACAAGGTTCATTTATAGTACAACGTTAGAAAAAAATTTCGTGTGAAAAAAAATCTGTGTGTTAGCAACGTTTACAGCTTTAGTCAAGGTTTTATGCGGGTTCGAAGAAGAAGAATAACATCTTTATTAGGAAGCTACGAGAAAGTTTCTGGAAGACAACTCTGTACTTTTGATCTCTTGTCTCTCGTATTAAGAATGTTATATTTATTTACTCCTTATTGATATTTAGAATACATTTCATCGATGGTGATTAAGAGCAAAACAAGTTTATTTAGTTACATTAGCGTCCCGTTTTAAAGCAGCACTAGAGTTGTTTGGGAACTCATAATTTTGCAGTCAGATGATAAAAATGACACTGGAGCTGGCAATTCTCTACAAACTTCCACACCACACCAGAGGGTGGACGTTTTTGATCCCGCGGGATTTAGCGTACACCCTATCCTCTTACACGGTGAATTTTCTGTGGAATCAGGTCTCGAACATTAAACTTTGTGCTTACGAAGCACCAGGTCACAACCACTCAAGAGCAAAACCTTAGAAAAGTAAACAAAAACCTTTATCCTCTGATGTATTTTTTCTTAGCAATGATAAAAAATATGAAAAATTTGTAATTTAAAAGATAATCTTTCCTTGATAATATTCTAGTATTTTTCTTCTATTTTTTAATTTTTTACATACTTTTAAATATATCTTACCATTTTTGTAACGAATACATTATTTTTCCCTAACACAAATAAAATAAACCATAATCAAAGGCATACAAATATAAATAAAGATTGGATAAAAATGTTCTGAATTTTTTTTTGAAATGTATTACATAGTATTTAGTTTAAGAAAAGAAATTTAGCTTAATTTTTATGAGATAGTGTTACATATATAGAACAAGACAGAATTTTCAATTTTTAAAGTGCGAAAAAAATATTCTCAATACTTTTCACTTTCTTTTAGCAATAACAATAATAACGAAATAAAACATTGTATTGATCAATATTATGTCCTTTAAAAACACTTTAAAAAAGAATCATGTTTCTTGCTTATCAGGCGAAACACTTTTACGAGTCGCAAAAACGTGTTTGCACTTCCCGAAAAACTTCAGGTGAATATTCCGTTCATTCCAAACTTCCTTTTCTTGTGCGTCCCTGGGCGGGTTTCTGTTCCACGTATAAGCGACGATAAAAAATCGCCAACAATAACAATGACAAGCGGATCAATGGGGACAGAAACACTCACTTCAGTTCAGTTATTTATGAAAAAACTTTTGCAACATTTTTCTTTCTCGATCGCCTGGATTTGACAGTAAAATCGAAAGAAGGGAAACCCAAGAAATCCCAACAGGTTTGACTTTTTGTTTAGAAGTAGTCAAGTTTTAACCTTCTTTTTTGGATCGAACATTAAAAGAAGTGTATCCATAACTGCGAGAGAAAAATCGAACAATGTTGCTTTTGAGAGTTGGAAAAGATGTCGGACATTATGCAGTTTATTCGCTCTTCTACGAGTAGTGATAACAGTGTTTGCTTATTGATTTGCCATCGGGAAATGGAAAAAGGTGTGTATTTGGTACATGTAAAAGTGGAAGCCTTAGAATTTTGGTTTCACTTTTTGTTTATTTCTATTTCTTCTTAGCTTTTGGTGTATTCAAAAATCATTTTTTCGACAAAAATATAAAAGCCTTCAAGTTCTGTATTTAAAATTTCCGAATAAAAATCTGAAATCAAAGCAGGAAACTTCTACACTAGTAAAAAATACAAAATTGATTATAATGCTTAAATTTTTTTTTTTTGGAAATATATACATTGATTTTGATTTGGATATAGAAGGTATAAATATTTTTTTTAAATAAGAAAATCAGTTGTGTGCATCATTAATCATTGATAGCGCATCGACTTCTTAAGAGAGTTTGAAATAGGTTCAATAAATTTCAAACCCATAAATTTTGGATGGAAAAGGGTGGGATTCAGTTTAATTATATGAAAATGTAATTCAGTCTTGTAAAGTTAGATCAATTGGCAATTTCACTGTTTTAATTACAGACTGATATTGATACACGATTGTACCAGATAAAGAGGGTAATTAAGTTGGAATCGATAGCGGTTTTACTGTATCAGTTTTAAATTGTTACTGATACTCGATTGTACTTGATACAGACAGTAATTAAGAAGGATCGATAACGATTTCACTGTATCAGTTATAGATGGATATAGAGGATAATTAAGTTGGATTGTTAACGATTTTACTGTATAAGTTACAGATTGATATTGATACTAAATTGTACCTGATACAGAGAATAATTTAGTAGGATCGATAATTTTTCCACTTTATAAATTAAAAATGCTGATACACGATTGTACCTGATACAGATGATAATTCAGTCGGATCTATAAGTCGGATAATTAAGTCGAATCTATAACTATTTCACTTTATCAGTTACAGATGGATACTGATACAGACGGTAATTAAGTCGGATCGATAATGATTTCATTGTATCAGTTTCAAATTTATACTGATACTCGATTGTACCTCATATAAACGGTAACTAAGTTAGATAGATTATTTCACTGTATCGCTTACATGTGGATACTGATACTGGATTATGCCTGATACAGATAACGGATTCACTGTTTAATGATGGTAACGATTTCACTGTTAATGGATGATAACGATTTCACTGTTTTAATTACAGATGGATATTAATACTCGATTGAACCAGATACAAAAGATAATTAAGTTGGATCAATAACGATTTTATTGTATCAGTTATAGATTGATACTGATACTCGATGGTACCTGATACAGTCGGTAATTAGATAAATAATGATTTCACAGTATCGGTTACAGGTGGATACTGATACTCAATTATGCCTGATGCAAACGGTAACTAAGTAGGACCGATAATGATTTCACTGTATCAGTTATAGATTGATATTAATACTCGATTATACCTGATACAGACGGTAATTAAGTTATATAGATAATCATATCACGTTATCGGTTACTGATTGATATTGATACTCGACTGGGTTTGTTATACAGACTGTAATGAATTCTTTTTTGTTTTGTCTGAAAGAATAGGAATTTTTACATTTGAAATCACTTCTCACACCCGCTTCTAGCATTATAGGAATATTATTTCAGTCTATATTCTTTGGAGGACATAATGATGTCTAAATGTCGGTAGCTTTGTTTTTTGACAGTGATTGACGGGTGGGTGAGAAGAGGAAACACTTCGTTGATATTGATAGTATAGCATAAAGCGTCTTGTATTCTTGACAAGTATATAACCCTTACATGAGTTAAAGAGCAATAATGGCTGGGGAAGAAATACGTATAGTTAAAAGATCATGACTTAGCATGGCGAACTAGGCTACAAAGGCCTATAACTTTATATCAGATTAATAATGTAATATCCAACTGAAAATAAAACTAATGAGTTTGAGAGATAACCAAACGTGTCCAATAACTGATACCGAGTATCCAATGCTTTAAATCAACGTCAATTACTCTAACTTTCTAATTCAATCTGAAATATCATATAGTAAAAAAATAATGTTATGACCCTTATAGGATTTAAATCCAATATATAGAGCAATAATTTGCTTCACTGCTTGCTCATAATCCAGGGAAACAATGACGAAATTAAATAAAAATGTTTGAACATTTAGTTCACAACTTGATTATATTTTAATATATATTGATTAGACGATATTTTAATATATTTATATTACCACCAGGACTGATCTCGAACCCGAAGACTTTACCACTATGCAACCGTGACCCTCATCCTTCCGGAAATGTTGCAAAGTTAGTTGGTGGCAGTGCGGCTAGGCCTGTGCTTCATGCATGGTGGTGCCTTTGCTCTATTTTCTCGAGAAGGGCGTAATAAAGCTAATGCTTTATATCATATGAAGCTTCACAATAAACTCAATTTAAGCGGGTGTAAGTTGCATAGTTATACCACTTAAGGTAGACAGGGCATGCCGTACCTATTGTCTGTCTTCCACGTTCGTTGGATCCGGACCCATGTGATTTTTTCCTATGGAGTCACCTTAAATCACTCATAAATCACCTGTTGATATATTGAGGGATTTCAGGTGCAGATTGCCATCGTTGTGGCAATCATAAAGAAAGTACCTGATATCTTTGAGTGCATTTGGAAATCGCTATTGGAACGCTAGACTGTGCAATGACGTTCAGTCGTAACTTCCAACAACTCTTGAAATAAATAACCAAAAAATTATTATTTTTGTCTTTATTATTGCCCTTCTTATCGTTCCAGACTGGCGTTCAAACCCGAGTAAGTTTTTCTCGCTTTTCATCACTCCTTCATTGTGACTTGAGACATCATATTTTATTGTTATAATTTTTCCTATAAATGTCGACTACCAACCAATTTAGGTTTGTCAATTAAATAAAAACTATATGCATCAATAAATAATGTATCTAATATACCATTCTTCTCCTTCACGTGAAAAATACCAAAATCCTTGCCTTTTACCGATTGAGCTACTGCCTGTTTATTTCAATTTGCATTATAAACGTCTAAAACTCTACTTAAAGTATTAAAAATGAATTTAATTTAATGAATGAATTAATATTTGAAAAAAAAACTATTAACATCGAGTGCCATCCACTATAAGTTTTAAAAAATGCATTTGAACTTGTGTGGATGAATAAAAATTATATCTATCTATCTATCTATCTATCTACATTTCAAATGTTAATATTTTATAACTATTACACGCCGAACAAATATAAGGGTTATCTGTAATAAAACCCTTGTTAGAAAAATTTTTGAGAAGACTATTACGACTTTCTTTTTCATTACATTTTTTATGGTTTGATCAAAAATGAAAAAAAATATATTAGTAAATTCACCATAACGCGCTTTTGAAAATATTGCTAATTTTAAAGATATAAATCCGTATTCAGATACCTAATCAGATGACTTAACCACACATTTAATTTATTTGTATTCGAGATTGTTACAAGCGATTAATTTTATGGTGTTAGTAAGATAAACACTAAAACAAGCAATATAAAATCAGTTCCTACTTAGGTCAGCAAAGAAAAATGTTATTTTAGTTACATTTTATTGAGTAATTACAATTAATATAAATACGTATATACTTACGACAGAATAACAATATTAAAGGGCAAAATAGAAAACGAATTTACTCGAAATTTTTCATTCTTCTTCTCGACACGTAGCTCAATCTTAAGGTTAAGTAGGAGAAGTGACCAAAAATTGATGACAAAGATTTTGAGGAGAGAAATCGGAACAGAAGCCAAAGCTTAAAATTTCGTCAACTTTATTTTTTGAGAAAAATCCATTACTAAAACCACTAAGTGCTAACTCATTCTAGAAAATTATTTGGATGAAACGCAAGTTTAAAGTAAAAAATTATCGAACATTTATCAAAGATTCTTGATTTTCACGAGAATTGAACTCGCATTCTTTACCTTCACATGAAAATATTGAAATCCTGGCATTTTACTGATTGAACTACTGGCACTTCATTTCAATTTTTCTTAAAAACTACTAAAACTCTATTTAAAGTATTAAAACTTAGTTAAATTTAATGAATGAATTAATATATGAAAAACTATTAACATCGAATGTCATTCACTACAAGTTTTTTTTAAAAAAATGTATTAGAACTGGAGTGCATTAATAAAAATTATTTTATTAATGATTGAAAATTTGAACAAGATATTTAAATAAATATAAATAGAGATAGTTTGAAATAACAGTAGGAATTGAATAAAAATGTAATAAAAAAACTAATCCTTCAGTTTTAGGACTTTTCTTAATGCGTTTTAAATTGAACAGATAATGTATACAACATAATGAATAAACTTGTGGTGGTATGTTGCTGTGAAATTTCTGCCTTTTTGTTTGAAGTTTAATGAACATTTCTTTAAATCAATAGCAGGACTAAATGCGCGAATGCACTGAGGTCTTTTTTCCATCATCTTATAAGTATGTTGAAAAGTATACAAAACTTATTTTTGGCATTGTTCCCACACAGAAAAAAATCGTATAATATAAATTCGGTAAATCTTTCTATAAGAATACTTTAGCGATATCCCCCTTCAACTATGTTTAGATAATGTTTGTGTTTCAATTTTTTTGGAAGCAGAGATTTAATGACAGCATGCTAAATTTTAAAAAAAAGTTATTTTTCAAATCATTAATTAAACTGTGACTGTAGCCAACAGAAGAGAAATGGCCGAAAAAGAAATAAAAAATTGTATCTACAATCAAAGTGAGGCCGATGTCTTGCCAAAAATGAGAGAATAAATTATACATAACGAAATGGAATTGTTATTATTATTATTATTATTTTATTATGAAGAATGAAACTGAATAAAAAATGCATCGAATTTTTTTTTAATTCAAAGAATAAAGGATAACTCTAAAGAAACAGAACTTAGAAAAATAATTAGGAGAATCAACATAAATTTTGAAAAAATGGCTCGTAAGAAAAATAATGTTAAACAATTTTTCAATATTTTTTTTCTGGAATATTTTTTACAATACTCTTAGACAAGCAGTATACTCTATAACATCTTTGTTTGTTTAAATTAACTGAATAGATAAATACTGGAGTCTATTTTTTTCTTTTTTTAAAGAGTTTTAAAGATACTAAAAAATGATAAATCGTCCTTATTATCACGAGCTTTGAAAAAAAAATTTAATCGAATTTTTTCCCCGTGGAACAAAAAAGCTGCTTGCTTCGAACTGTTAAAAAAGAATACAACTAATCTAAGAAAGAGTTTTTAAACGAAGAAATTGAGTCGTTGAAATCAAAAAAAAGTATTCGAATATTTTGTTCTTAAAAAATTGTTAATCTTTAATCATATTTTTTTTACTTAGAAGAAACTATTTCCGATTTATTTTTATCATAATACAAATATCAAAATGGTTTTTCTTTATTCTATATACTTCAAAGTAGTAAAACAATGACTTAACATAAGTTTGTAAGCTTTTTCTTGCCTTAATAAAAAAGTCTGTTTGCATTGAGACTTTTTTTTCCAAAAAAAATTATGTTCTCAATTTAAAAGAAAATGAGTAAAAGTAAATTAATATATATGATTGATATCGAAACTCTGTTCTTAAAACTAAATATTAATATTAAAAATATTTGTAGTCCTTATAATATTTTTAGAATGGCTTTTTCTCATCTCGGTTTCTTTCTTTCTTCTTATTTTTATACTTATTTTTGAAGTTTTAAGTGAATAAATATTTACTTATATTAAGAGAGATTTCACCCATACTATTCAAAGAAATATTACTGAAAGAAATAGTATTCAAGAAATTTTAAAATATTACTCAATAGATCTGATATATATTATTGCACAATTTAAATTTTTGTTTTGATTTTGCTTTAACAATGGCAACTATCATTTAGCAGCCGGTGTCCTGGAGCTGAGGTAGCGTGTTTTCTCCTAGACCTGGGCGTCATGGGTTCGCGTCTCGGGTCGGTCAGGGCTGTTCTTCTGTGTTCTATCAGTAAAGTGTATGAATGTGCTCCCCTATATAAAGGGACTGTGCTAGCTACTGTGATGAGTGAGTAGCTAATTCGTACTCTTGGTCCTAATTGACTCTACTTCATAACAAGAGACGCTCATTTCGGTTTAAAACTCGTTGATGCTTCTGCGAAGCTTGTCCATGGCAAATGCCACTAATAACAACAACAACATCTTCATTTACCGAATTGTCTAAGAAGGTATGTTTAAGAGTATGAAAATAAACTTAATATTGCATTTTTAGCTACAGTTCCTTTAGTACTATTTTTCCATTTACAGTAAGATTAAATTGTAGTGTTCGTAAATGTGTGTTGAGTAAAGAATTTAATCGTCCCACAACTATTCAAAAGTTTTTTTCATGTTTGAGTTTGAGCGGGCAGTCAAAATATATACGATCATCAAGAGAGAGAGAGAGGCAAGTGTAGCAATTTATTATTTATAAGTATAAGATCTTGATTCAATATCAGAGACTAATAATCTTCATTAATGGATATAAGAGTCTTCAGAATCATTGACATAATAATAATCGCAGAGTTTGACTTCGCAGTCAAACTATATATTCCCTTCAATAGGTTCAAGAGGATTAACCCAGCATCCCATTATTTATAAGAGATTATGTTTCTTTTTGATGGACAAATAATCCTCCATTAATGATTTTAAGAGCGTGCAGTCAGTGGCATAATAATAACAGCAGAGTTTGACCTAGAAGTCAAACTATATATTGCCCTCAAGAAGACCAAGATGATTAATGTGACAATTTATCATTTATGAGAATAAGAGTTAATGGTTTTAACCACAAAATTTGACTTCAAAGTCAAACTTTATATTCCTTTCAATAGGCTCAGGAAGATTAACGTAGCATCTTATTATTTGTAATAGCTGATGTTTTTTTTTTTGAATGGTCAAATAATCTTCAACAACGGTTTTAAGAACCTACAGAGTTTGACTTAGCAATCAAACTGTATACTGCCGAACTTCAAGACAATTCCTATAACAGTTTATTATTTACAAGATTTAAGAACTGTTTCAACAACTATAAATGCCATTGAAAATATCTCCTGCCACTAAAAACAGAAGAGTTAGCATAAGTTTATTATTTATAAGAAATAAGAGGCGACATTTAATTATCAAGGGGTAATAATCCTCTTCAACAACCTGTTGAGTTTTTACTTTCGATACCAAAGACAATAACAATAAAGGGAATAAGACTATTACTGTTGTATATTATGTTCTAACATTTTAATCAATCAACGCATAACTTCAAACGATTTCTGTTTCTAAGACAGTCACTCTGAATTTAAAGGACTTGGGTTTACATACTGCAGTTATTTCAAATTATTAGTCTGGATATTTTTAAAGTTTCATAGATCTAAATTTTAGATTTGAGTTTGCAGCTTCAAAAATATTTGAATTCGAATATTGATGATTTGATGTAAGGAAATTACAAGAAAGCAGAGTAACTGAAAGTACATAGAACTTTTTTTAAAAAATACTTTTCTTAGACCTAAATTTTGGATTTGAATTTGCAGCTTAAAAAATATCTGAATTCTAATGTTGCTGACTTGATGTGAGGATGTTAGAGGAAAGCAGAGTAACTGAAAGTACATCGAGCTTTTCTTTAAATAACTTTTCTTCGATACAAATTTTAGATTTGAATTTGCAGCTTCAAAAATACCTCAATTCGAATATTGGTGATTTGCAATAGGTAGTCTTACTATCTTACTATAAGTAATTTATTCTAAATTACCTAACTATTTATGTGAATACAACAAAGCTTTCAATTAAAAAACAATACAATATGATAGTTGTAACTTAATAAACGAGAACCGTTAAAACCGTTTTATAATTTTTTTAAAAATTTTGTTCAAAATAGATGCTGATGACCATTTTTATAGTTTTGGAAAGAGCAATTCTCGATTAGGTGGATAATGGTTGAAAAATAATCCCTCGCTTTTACATCATTTTCTTAATGAGTTTTAAATTGAGCAAATGATGCCCGTCCTATGATTTATGAACTTCTGAGAGAATTCGACCACAAAATTGTTGCTTAATGTATTAAGATTAACGATAGCTTTGCAGGGCACTAACAGGACGATTTGTTACATTTCTTCTTTCACCAATGCGAACGAGATACGCGGTTTTCACTGCAGTATTTTTACCATCATTTTCACTGTCAGATGGAGGAAGAATAAAATCCTCTTTTGGCAACGCTCCGAAAGCGAAAAGACCTGAGCAATTTACATTTGGTACATTTTTAATTAAAAAGCGTTGCAAAAGTCCATTCGTGACATTTTTGGTGATTCTTTTTGGCTTCGTTTTTGATTAGTTTTAATGCTGGCCGCATGAGTTGGAGACACAAAATAAATTAAGAGCTAAAGAAAAATTAATTTAACTGCGACTGTAGCTAATAGGAATAGATGAATGAAAAAGGAATCGATTGAAGAGCAACACAATATTCATTCCCTTGGGAGAAAATGAAATGCTGGGTTTCTTTTCTGTAAATCTGTAATGAATTAATAGAATGTTTGGGTAATTTTTTATTCTTTCTAGATTAATATTTTTAAAAAAAGGATAATTGGGAGGAACATTCTTTAAAAAATATTCCAAGTGTCCTAATAAGCAGACGAGAGCATATTAATTTTGTCTGTGACTTAAAAAAATAGCCTAAGAAAATTTGTTATTAATGTAAAGTTTATTTATATAATTAGTTATACTGTTTTTATTATAATATTTTATAATGCATTTTTATATGACCTTAATATTACTGAAAATAAAAATATTTAAGAAATTATTTTTATTTTGATTTATGTAAATATTAAGAAAAAAAAGTATTTTTAATTTTATAAAACTATAAAAAAGGGTTTAATTTTTTTTATTTTAGAACAATTCATATTTATTTCCAATCACAAGAGCGCAATGCTCGATAAGATAAAGCTATTTTCTGATCAAAAATTATAAATTTATATTAGTAATTTTTTTTTACAAAAAACGTCTCGTTTTTAAATTCCAGCAATCATTTCAGACTTTAAAAGATCGAACGGCATCATATTTTTTTCTGCCAGTTAGGAAAAAGAATAATTGAATGCTGGAAATTAATCACAAAAAAATTAATCACATTTTTCACATTTTTTGCGACTTTTTTTACAAAGAACAAAGAATCAAAAGAAAGATTTATTTTGTGGTGATTTACTTTAAAAAAACACTTAGAATTAGGAGTTGCAAGCGTAATAGTCTTCAGAAAATGAATGATACAAATTATTAACTTCCACTTTCGGTAATTTTCAACATGATTTTTTAAATTTTCCATTGATGCACAATTTGAGATTGTAGAGCCACTTTTTTATAATGAAACTTTATTTTTAAAAGAAATTCTGACTGATAAAAAAGTGCTTAACTGTATTTTTGTCATCAATTTTATTCCATTTATGAAATCGAATATTTTCAAAAATAATACAATTTCGATTTGAACACTTTTTGTATACATTTCTAATTTGACCCCAAAATATTTTTTAAATTTTAACTTATTCTAAATGTACTCCTGATATAATTAAATTAACGTTTTATTTCATACCTCATTGTAAAGGTTTTTATAACATTTATATTTTTAATTTTATAATTTTCCTTTAAGTGTAGTTTGTTTGTATTTAAATGCAAAAATTATTACTCCCCCTCTTAAACAACATTTACCTGGAAAAAGTTTTAGATATAAATGTTGAAGCTACTTTCTTTTTTTCAGTGGAGCAATTTGATAGGAATAAAAATTGTATGAAATAAGAAAAGATAGTTTAGAAATCAAGATATTTAAAGAAGATACTTTGATGAATTTTATGACAATCTTTTAATTTTAAACTATAACAGTAGTTTTCGCTGGCATGTAATAATTTAAAAGTATTATCTTAAAAAAATAGAATTATTTTTTTAAAAAAATTAATTCAGTATTAATATATTAAAGGTTCAGAAGAAAACCCGAAAAAGCAGTTTTAAATATAATTTGATGATAAAGAAATAAATTAACAAAATATAATGTAATAATAAGATAAGACTTTTACTAATAAATAAATTTAATTTGTTTCGAAGTGATCACCTTTAAAAGAAGTAAAAACGATTATTGAAATTTTCAGCTAAAAGGGCGGTAAATCTTCTGCCTTTAATTTATCCTATTTTCACCGAAGTTATTGTTTTAGAGTTCTTAACTTTTGTGTCGTTTAGTGCAAGCCCTAGTCTCCAAAATGGAGCATGTATTATAATCACGTGATTGAGATTCGACTTATTGCGCCCATTTTTCAGACGATATCAGGCCCGGAAAATGCGCCTTACACCACTACACCTCTGTCTTTTTAGCCTTGTGAGCAGATGTGGAGTCTTGTTCAAACTCCCATTTTCCACTGTCGCAAGTTTCGTTTGCAGAATTTAAAACTTGGGAACAGGAGGTCTTTTTTACTATAGTTTCACCGTCTACTGGCATGTTCTTTTCTTCTTGTTTCTTCCTTTTATTTGTATTTTTATTAATTGTTTATATGTTTTTTTGTACAATTTATTTTTGCTTTTGTAACTTTTGCATACTTGTGAGATTATATTGTATTAAGATTCTTGATTGATTCTTTAAAAAATGGTGTATTTCTTAGGCCTCAATTTCAGGGGATCTTCGGGTCACGAGAGGTCAATATTATTGGACAAATAATCAGACTCTTCATGGGAAAAATCCCTTGTTTGAATCTCTGCCTGAAGGTGACCCTAGAAAAAATATCCAGGCTGGATTCTTATTTTATTTTTATTTTTGTTAACTTAGTTTTCTTTTAATAATTTGGTTTGTTCATCTAAGCTTCCGTAGTAGTAGCATAAGCTAATACATTTAAATATGTGTGTGTTAAAGTAATAAACGTACAGCAAAAGCTAATACATATTCTAAATACATTTGTGTGTGTGTTGTAGTATTTTCGTTTCACTAGTTCGTTTTCCAAAATAGTTTTTTATTTAATATATAAAAAAATAAAGAAAGAGAGAGAGAGGGATAGAGACAGATAGAAAAGTCTCTTGGTTTCAAACCGGTTTAAACATGTTAATGGCTTAAACTAATTCAGACAAATAATGACTTAAAAATAATAATAATCTCACATGATAATTTGAAATTTTCAATCGTAGATTTCATTTAGTCCCACGTTCTAATTTTTACTTTTAATTTAAATATATATTCGCATCTAAAGTGTATTAAAAATTATTTTTTACTTATAATTTTAATATATATTTGTTTCCAATTATATTGAAATTTTTTTCCCAATTTTAATAAACTTAAAGTGTAATGCAATTTTTTAAATTTAGATATATATTAGTATCTAAAGAAGACTGAAAAAATACATTTTTACTTATAATTTTAACATAAATTTGAATATAAATTTTTTGGAAATTATTCTTTTTCCTAATTTTAATATATCTAAAGTGTAATGTAAATATGTTTTATTTCTGATTTTGGTGCATATCTGCCTCTAAAGTACAATAAAAATAACATTTTTTTTTATTTCTTAAGCGTACTGTCAATTTTTCCCCATAACTGGCTTTAGCTGTGTTGCTGTTAAAGGAATAACAGTTCGTTTACAGCTGTGTTGCTGTGTGCTATGATTGCTCAAAAAGCCCCAACTTCCACTTTTGGCCTCTAGGGGTGTTGCGAATGGCTTTGTTCTCGGTATATATTCATTCTACTGTGAGTGAATACTCTTTTTATTGCCGAGTAGATTCGTCCACAGATTAAACGACTGCATAATTTACTAGCAGTAAATAGTGCAGAAGTAAGAGGACATCAAATCCAATTACCAGCCAGGACGAATTACCTCCGCGATCACTCTGTCTCTCGTCCACCGGATTTCTCCAGTTTGACAGTTTCCGCGCCTCCGGAACTAATTGAATTCCTTGAAGCCATTCCGCCTCAATCAAAACGGTGTCGTGAATTTGATTCCAAAATCCTAACAACAGAAACTCACTGAATGGGAATGTATGAGCACTTTGTCAGCAACAAGGAAGTTCGAAATTTTATAAAAGGAAATATAGGATCTAGAACACCTATATAGACAATGTGCCCTATTAAAAATGTCTACTCGTATTTTAAAAGAAGATAAAATATTGAATGTTAGAACCGCCATGAGTTTTGAACAAATCGCTCCACAAAAATTACTTTTTCAATAATTTTGAATTTTAAAAAAATATATTAACAATAATGTCTTTATCTATGACTTTTAATAATTTCAAAGCTAATTTAAGCATAATTTTTATTTATTCTTTATTTCTTATCTAAATATTTAAACAGTTGAACACTTCAACTACATATGTAAGAGCCGGGATAGCTTGGTTGGTAGAGCTTTGAATTCGCTTCCCTGGTGCAGAGAGTTCGAATTCACCAGCCGAAGACTCTCAGCGTTTGTGTTTGGTAACTGTTTCACGTTAAATCTGTCGTGATCACGAAGAGTTATACCATTGGGGGTACTGGATGTGATCGTTCTCTGTTTCAGTTCTAAATTAAGATCTGTGGAAGAATGAAAGAAATGAATGAATGAAGTCCTCACCGTAAAAAGCGTTTGTGAAGTGTGTGAGCTATACTTCAGACTTCGGCCCTAGGGTGCTGAGGGGTCCATACCCTCAGAAGCTACTGCACCTTCCTTCCATTGTAAAGAGGAAACGAGAAGAACTACATATACAACTCGCGCTCCTGTGCCAGTTTGTTTATTTCAGTTAGATTGACTTTCTGCCTGTAACACTACACTAAGGCTAGTGAGGTATGAATATGCTGAGATTGACGATGAGGACGACTCTTGTGCCGGAAAATCTCATTCTAGACTTCCGCACCACATCAGTGGGAGAACGTTTATCCCCGACAAATTTAACGTGCACCTGATCGGTTTTCGCAGTGATGGAATCGTGTCTCAATCCTGCAATCCTTCAACCCCGAGATTGGGACCTTATAACCAAGCCGCTGTATCTCTTGAAGTTACTTTCTTAGAACAATTTGTACTTTTGCTGTAACTTTAAGGAGAGTTAAATGCAAGTTCTTTATCAAGTTTCTATGAGAGTTTATTATTTTTATTTTATGAATTCATGTTTTTGTATCAATTTGTTTTGTATATTTTTTAATATTACTTTGATATGCGTTTTAAAATTTCAATTACTAGAATAATACATCTATCTATCAATCAATCAATCTCCATATATATGGAATTTAAAGATTAAGATTTTATTTCGGTGGTTAAGTTTAATTAGAATTTCAAAATTATTGTAATATATATTGAGTATTTGAGAAAATATTTTTTAAAAAATGAATATCCATTCTTTTTAATTCACGTAATGCTATGTGAACGCAGACCTTATGATTTACAAATATATAAAATTGCAAGATATTGCCTTTGTGTATTGCCTATGAATAAGATCCTATTATGCATTGCCAATTTCAGTTTAGAACATATGATGAAATCAAGTAAAGTAAGCTAAAATAATAGATAAAACAAATATATGTCAAACAATAAGTAAGTTAATAACATTTTAAAAAATAAACGCAATAAATAAATTGAAAAAAGGAAAGCAAAAAATGGAATGCATGAAGAGAGATGCCTTTTATTTTCATGGTTAAAAGTTTGTACGTCAAATTTTTCGTAAAAAAAGTTTTTTTAATTTTTGAAAGATTTAAATGTAGAGTTGAATTAAAATTCATTTATGACGTTAGTTTTTTTAAGTTCACTTTCTTAAGAGTAGTTATTAGTTTTACAGTTTTCTATCCCGTAAAATCACAGTTCAGTATGTCCAAAAAAATCCTTCTGATAGGTTTAAAAAAAGTCATATCTTATGAAAATTTGTTTTAAAATGACTTCATATTTTGTTCTTTTTAATCAAATTTATCAAAATGTTTCTTGGAAAAGCAATGCAAAAATGCAGAATTAATTCACTTCCTCTGCTGTCATTTATCCTAATGTTAATGTTAATTAACCTTTTACTTAATGTTGGCTTTAAATTGGGTTTTGTTTTTGTGACAACAAATGACAATCTTTGATTTTTTTTCATACTCGTTTTTCATACCTTTGTTCTTTCATTCCTCTTTCGCCTTGCATGGGCGTTACCCATTACAGTTTTTGATTCATTAATTTCCATACATTATAATCCATTATATTCCGTTCAAATCTATCAATTCTAGTATTATGGAACATCTTTCTCTTTCCATAATAAAACTAGGGCTATTAGTCCTTCTTACTATTCTAGATTTCTGACTAGAGACATTATCCTTCTGCTTATCTGGACTCTACAAAAATTAATTTATTTCCTAGATTTACTAATGTATTGCTTATTTGATAGCAAAGGCCTCGGCCATTAAGACTGAGTTATGCTCAGAATATCTAAAAGTTTGGAAAGCCTTTTCATTTCATTTATTATATTATTCAAAAGATCTAATAACATCCTCAATCTTTGATCTGCCAGTAGGATAAAGTATTTCTCTTCATTCTTTCAAGATATTTCCAGTTGATTCTTTGGACATAGTCCCAATTTCTGTTTTCAGGTTCTTAATTGATAAAGAAGATGAGTCTTTGAGGAAATTTTATACCATTATCCCTGGAGATAATGTAAAAGTTCAGGTAGAGATGCCGGTTGTGGATATTGATTCCGTACTGAACGCTCTGAAATAAACCATAATAGTTCAATTACATTGAAGTCTGGAGACTGTGAGGGTCACGCCAGACATTTAACTTCATCCACATGTTCATCAAACCACAAATGCTGGTCTCGCTGCATGGATAGGTGCATCCTTATTTGAGAGAAGAAATTAAGCTACAATGGTTTGATAGATGGTATATGTCCAAAAAAAGAGTAGTTTACGATTTTATTCCTAATCCAGAAATAAAAATAAGAAGATACCATCCACTGGCAATCTATTATATCAGTTCATGAGAGATTCCCTGCATATTTCCAAAAAATGTAGAAGAATGCAGGAAAATAAATGAGTTTGTGGAAGAATCGGTACTGTTTACAACTATTTAAATAAATGCACAGAAATCTCCGATCATAGAAAACATCTCCAAGTTGAAAACAATGAATTGAGTTTAGTACTGATGGTACCAAGTAACTTTAGGTCTCTGAAGGACATGATGTCTAAAACTGTCAGTTTTTTGGTAACTGTTTTAAAGTTTGTACAGGAGGAAGTGTTCTGTTTTTAACCACTTGGGGCCAATTATCTCGAAAAGAATATAAGTTTGACAGATTCGGTTAATCTAAGGACATTGCTACAGTCCACAGTCGAATACAACAAATCCTGTCGATATTGCTACGTTCAGTGGTGCCGGGGTGGTCGGCTGTACACAAGAGGAAAAAGGTGCATCATCATCATGGACAATTTCATCTCTTGCACGAAACAAAATTTGCATAATAGATCAGACTGGTCAGATAAATTTTCTATACTTTTCCCCAGTAATTCTTCAGGATTTCGAATGGTCCAGCAGAAAACTACGATATGGCTACCCATATAATGACATAACCACCTCCATGCTTGACTGTAATCACTGAGCTTGTAATCACAAGCTTATCTATCGAAGCCAAGATTTGCGCACAATTTAGCTTGTAATCACATGAACATCTCTTGCAGCCAGGATTTTTCATATAATGGTGATTGTAATGATAAAATAACCAATTGAAGCCAAACTTTGGAGTACAACTACGATTGTAATTAAATGTTGATTTCAACTCCATCTTCCGTTTCATTTTTGAATATTGAATTTATACGCATGCGGAAGACAGTAAGACTTTTTACGACAGACTGTAAACATCTCATCAGATTTAATTTTGCTTATTGTCTGTTTCTTCAATGACAAACCTGATAAAATTTTTTTTTATCTATTTGACTCTTAAAATTTTGAGGTAATGTCCACATGTATACGGACAGACAAACTTACTCTAAATGGTTCAGAGAATTTCAGAACTTTTAAAAAAATCTTTGTTTGCCAAATTTAATCTATCTTGATTAAAACGTTTATGAGATATCATGCTTACAAATAGACGGATATAATCCCAAAACTGTATTTGTTTCAAATTCAGGGGATTTTAAAGCGTAAAGATTAGTCAAATTCTCGAATTCGGATATTTTGGCAAATATTTTATTTTCAATCCGTACAGAAGGAAAAAAAATGAGTTATATATATATATATATATATATATATATATATATATATATATATA
>JAOUZG010034892.1:2966095-2977402 GCA_026289955.1 Argiope argentata
ATTGTTCACATTTTCAAACGCTCATAAAAAAATTTTTTATTCTTCCACTCAAGTTCAAGGGATTTTTTTTAAAACTTCTAGTATATTATAATTGATGTTAATACAGTTTTTTAAATATTAATTCCTCTATTTTTTATTAATTAATTTAAATCTAACTTTCTCACCAAAAATCTTCATTTTCCCACCACCAAATGAATAAGAATTCAGTTGGGTTTGTTCCTCTCGCCAATGGGTTTTGGCCCATTATTTTACACCATTCTGCTTATTTTCTTAATGTTTGATGCATTTAAAATTAAACATTGTTAATAAATCGATTTTTCAGATTCATTTTGAATTACTTTCGAATTAAAATTTTACAGAATAAAGAACAATTGATGAAATACGAATTAATGGATACAAACTTGATTTTGTTTGGCCCAGGTATAATTTTTTGATAAATTATTTATTATTTAAATTTATCTTTGTTGACGAAAATAGGAATTGACTTAATTTTTTATATATTACTTGTTTCCACTACATCTATACCTATCAAAAATATGATAAAGGAGTAGTATATGATAATTTCCAAGATTTCATAGGAAGAGAAAAATTCCTTTCTAATCAAAAATTAATTGCCTTAAAATAAATTCATCCTAACCGCTTAGTTAAAATTAATATTATTCATTAAATAACTCCTCGTTCCAAAAACTCATTAATGTATCATTAATAGACTTTAACAATGATTAAAGCATATTTCAGCAAAGATTAAAAAGCACTAATTTGATCCAACAGTTCATGGGATAAGATGAAATCCCATTAGACGTGAGAAGCGTAATTCCGATGAAAAAAGTTGTATAAAAAGAAAAATAATTTTATTCAACAAGTTAAGATAATTTTCCTTCATGAAATCAATTCCAATTTAAGAATCCATTAACGTTCCATAACTTTTAAAGAAGGTCTTTTAAATGCTTAAAGCATATTAAAGCTTATGATTATCAAGGGAATATTATGAGCTTAAAAAAACCACCGAACATTAAAAAGCTTTTTCGGCCAGCTTTTAAGCCTAAAAATAAGATGTTCAACATTTTCCAAACACAGGCTAACTTTAAAGTCCGCCACTCTCGGAAACTCTCTCTCTTCGAGTTAGTTACCGTAGCAACTAGAGACTTGCATCTTCCTCTCCTCTAATCTTTTGGCAACAGCAGCTCCACCAAGCGACCACCAACTCCGGACAACCCCACCACGGAACAGTTCGTCTCGGAAGGTTCGTAAGCGCGCTAATAGACAGCCGTCCCGGGAAAAAAAGAGCGCATCATTGTGATTGAAACGAAAAGAAAATGAGACCGATCTGGCTAAGAAATATCTTCCTTCTATGCATTTGCAAATGACGAATCCGCTTGCATAGAATTGGCGAATTTCCAAAATAATGCACTTTTAGAATTGGAATTGTAAGTAGTTAAAACTTTTTGCTACGCTTCGTTAAAATTAGAGTCGGATTTTTTTTCGTGATATTTTCGCATTGTTTTGCAGCTTTAGCTCGTTTTCGATTGAAAAGTACATAAGCACGAAGACATGCAACTCTTGTGAATGCGTTGAAATCAGCTGCAAAATTGAGACGGATTATTTAGTTGAAATTTTTTAAAAACATATGGATAAAGTTAGCGCAAGACTTTTCTTTTGGAAATAATTTTATTGCTGTTAAACTTCCTAGACAATGCTTCAGGATTTTGTTGGTATTTATAGAAAAACTTTTGATGTTTGAAAACTTCTAATAACTAAAAATTGTTCTCTGTGTTAAATATACTATTATGCCAAGCTTTTAGTATTTTAATGTTTCAAAAGTTTACATAATATTTAAAAAGATTTTAAAGTATGCATTT
The DNA here is from genome assembly GCA_026289955.1 of Argiope argentata. Classification (NCBI taxonomy): domain Eukaryota; kingdom Metazoa; phylum Arthropoda; class Arachnida; order Araneae; family Araneidae; genus Argiope; species Argiope argentata. The sequence goes on from JAOUZG010034892.1 coordinate 2,967,955, forward strand.
ATCAAAGCTTTTATGAAATGTTATTAATGTATTAAAGTTGTAAAATAAATTAGATAATCATTTTGAATTATTGCGTGTTAAATTTAAAATTATTTATGCAATTTCGTATATCAAAACTTAAGCAGTTCAAAATAGTATTTCAAATATATATTACTTATAGTTGAATCATTTATAAATTAAATTTGAAAAAAAAATTATAAAAAGTGATTGTTTAGTAATCAAAAACTAATAATAACTTTCATTTAAAGAAAAAATCAAGCTTTTTACTTTCACCATAATTTATTGCTTTTCTGTTTCAATACTTAATTTTCTTTTATTGCTGAATTGCATAACTTTAAAAAATAATTTTTGGATAAAAACAAACTACAGTTTTGAAGAACTTTCTTACTGATGTATAAAATAATACTATTTAAAATGGCCGGATTATGATATAGAATGCTTCTAAATATTGATGTTATTATTAATAATATGTAAAATAAACGAGCTGTTATTCCGTCAGTTGTTATTACTGATACGAGAAAATCAAAAAATATTACAAAATATCCTATTGTAGAAATTTACTTCATATATCTTAACGTAATATTCAATCACCAAAGCAAGAAAGGACAATTATCCATTGACGTTTTAGATAAATATTTACGATAATCCATTTATCATGAGAATTGCAATCTGAATTATTTTTATAATTCTGATAATGGAAGTATAACGATGGACAAACGATTTAGCAACATATGTGAAAAGTTTTCATAGAAAATATATCACCTCTGCGCAGAATATATCAGAAAGATTGCAAATTCTTGCACTCTACTTACCTCCAGAGCATCCGTCACCAACAGAAGTCAAGAACTCACAACTATTGAATCCGCTGCTCTCTTTTGCAATCTGAGGACTATATATAGCATAACACTCAAAAACGATTGATTCACTTTAAGGACAAAAACAGAAAGGTGCCCATTAAGAAAGGAACTGATATTATCGTTTTCTTCACCATGTACTCGAAGAAGGGCTCTCCACCGGGATGGCTGAAGCACCCCTTTTTTCGCCACTCCACGACTTCTTAGACAGTCCTCCTTAGCACCTGTGTCTTGAAGAAAAACGCGTGGGAGTCTCCGATATGATTGGTCAGCGATCCGTGGACGCGCAGTCTAAGACCACTCTGGATGGGGCGAAGTTGGAGGAGAACACCCACGCACATGTGGAGCCCATATCCAATGGATTCAGGTAAGTTCCAACGGTTATGTCTTTGTTCCTGTAGTTTAGAAATAGTTATTTAGTTAAGTGTATAGTATATCTGTGATACACGTGATTTACGATCAATTGATTCCCATAAATAGCAGGACATACACTTAATATGGTATGATTCAAAGACTTACCTAGTATAAGCTTGTATAAGTTATACTAAAATGGAAATAATAAATAAGTTTAAAGTAACATTTAAGATCAAAAGTAAAAAATACAATGAATCCTGCCCTGAAGACTTTTTCAAGGGTCACCCTAAAGCAGGGATTCAAACCAGGGATTTTTTCTGATCTTTAATATTACTTTAAACTTATTTATTATTGCCATTTTGTTGTTGTTGTTGTTGCTGTTGTGACTAAGGGCGCTTGTCGTGGACAAGCCCCGCTGATACATCAGCAGATTTTAAGCCGGAGATATACGTCTCTTATTGCCATTTTAGTTTAATTCATTGGTATTTTAGTAGTAGCAGCATTAGTGCTCTCTAAATACAATGTTCTTTTTAATTGTTAATTTTTCGGTTCAAAAAATTGGTCTTGTTTTTTTTATATTTATCTTTGTTATGATAGTTACTTGTAAAAGTTGTCCTATCTTGCGCTTTCTGTCTCATTTTCTGTTCTTTATTTAGTTAATCATCTTTATATCCACTATATGTAAAATATTCTATTTCAACTCATCAGTTGTTAAAAGTACCCTATTATTTGTACAATGCAGTTATGCAGTAAATTTAGTAACCTTATAATATACAAGGCCAAATATTGATATTTTGTGCAACCATTTGATCTCTTGTCTTTAAAAAGATTTTTTAATTCCAGTGATTATATTATATCTAATCATTATATCTAATCAAAATATTTGAAAAAATGTAAAACTTTCTTTAGAAGTAGCATTTATTAGTTTGAGGGGGGAGGGGGAGGTAAAATGTCGTTTGGCAGTTGAAATGTTGCACTGGAGATTTGTTCCAATTCCTTAAAAATCGTGTTTGCATTTTTTTACCACATAATCATTTTAGTGGATATATATTAATGTTTCTTTTATTTAAAAAATGCTGTGCCATTGAAAATTAATAAGAATGTATCAAATTGTTTAGTTCATGTTTTCTCAGTTAATAACATTTTTTTTATTTATAGTGCAAGGAAATAGTTTTTGAATAAATATTTGTGTTACACGCGCACGCACGCAGACACACACGCACACATGCACGCACACACACACACACTTTAAGTTTAAACGGATATATTCGAAACAAATTTATTCCTCAAAAATATAATTTCTTCGTCAGTTATCAAAAGTAAAGAAATTGGTATTAAATTGTTCCAACTTTTCATCAAAGATTTATAGGCCGGTAGGAGGCAGCACATGCTTTTAATAAATTGTGTTATTATTAGTTTATATTAGCGTTTTTATATAAATCGTTAATGGATTTAATATAAATTACGATTATTCAGTACAATTTATAATAATGTTGTTTCTATAGGGCATTAAAACAAAAATATTCACATACGATATTGAAAAAAAGATATTATACCTGAATTCATTTTGAGTATAGTTGCTGAAATAAAAAATAATTTTGCCCTCATGTTTCAGTTTTTACTTTTCAAAATGCATTTCACACTGTATTGCGTAAATTGATATTAAGTAGCAATTTATAAAAATATCTTTAATTAATTTAGTTATCAATTAATTCAAGATAAAGACTACTTCACGTTTCTTAGTGGTGTAATTCGAAACTAAAAAAGTATTTTCTAAAACCTTTTTTTTTTCAACTAGTGTCTTCTATTTGGCATTTGTATTTAGTTTATTTGATGGAACTGAAAAACTGGAAACATATTTATTGAAAACGTTTCTTGAATCGGCAAAAAATGGGGAAAACTTTCAAATGTGGTGCCTTTAATCAAAATATTATATAAGAGTTCAAAATTTAAATCATGTTATTTTTAAAATTTAGCATGATTTTTTTTTGTAAAAGAAATCAAGGGGATATAATTCATGGTCTGGATTAAAGAAAAAATGTTTAAAACATCCTAGTATAAGTATGAAAAAGAAAATAATTAAAAAAAACAAGAAAAATGGAAATATCCATCATCAGGAAATTTTGCTTGTCAAGCTCAGTGCAAAGTAAATAAAAAATAATATATCTTTGTATCCTTTTCATTTCTGAGGATAATTAAAGAACCATTATAATTCTTATTTTACAAATTCTTATTACACAAATCAATTTTACATTTACTACGTAAAATTGCAGAATAAATACCTTTTATATTTAGGATAGGGGCGCCGGGGTGATTTATTTACTTTTGATCAATTTTCAATATCCTTGTCTTCGAAATTTCTCTACAAAAAAAACATAAAATAAGCATATAATAAAAAAAATTTCGTCATAGAAGTAAAACAACTGCATATTGATATAAATTTCTGCCCCTTGGTTTTGGAAATATTATTTGGGGTATTCGATATAAATTGCACAGAAAATAACAGAAACATAAAAAAACAAATATTTATTCCATTAATAACTGGTTTAAATAGTAAAAAAAATCTGAGATTAGCTGCGATTTTTTTTCTCAAGAAATCGCACTTTACTTCCAGCCGTAACGAATAGCAGAATGACAACTTCAAACAGACTAATGATTGTGACATTTCATAATTTTTTTCACAGCTACGTTCCTTATTAAGCACTAGGTTTGAAAAAATTTGACAGTAACACCTAATTTACAGTACGCCTATTTTGAATACAATTTCTAGTTTACTAGATGTTATAATGGGAATTTACATTATGATAAAAAGGATGGTTAAGTGCTGATAATGGAAAAATCTTTCTGAAAAAAATTATAAACACACATATTTTTTATACATTTGCAAACTATGGATTAAATATACACTTTTATGTTTTTGATGTAAACGAGAAATAATAATAAACGAGAAATACGATAGCGTCAACGGCAATATTCAAGTTCTCCTAAGTGTAGTGATGTATACTACTCCTTACATCAAATTAAAATATAAAAAAATCAATGCAATAATAATCCTACGTAATCCAAAGTATAATTAATGAACAATCGTCTGTGATGTAACATAAGATTTATAGGTTAACAAACTATCTAGAAATTTTATTATGCAATTATTCATTGTAACCAGAACAATCAAATATAACGTAGTTAATTCTATGTTAATCGGCTCTAATTAAGATGAAAACAATAAAAAAATTTAATAAAAATTTTATTTAAGAAATTGTTTTTATCGTTTGTCCTCATTAAAAATAACGATTGGATTATCACATAAAGCTATTTTTTAACGTACAAAAATTTCCTAGTGACATCAAATTCATTACCTTAAGGCTCACTTTTTCAAATTTTAATAAATTTTTGAAATTAATTTTAATTATGGGTTCATTAATTTTAGCTTAACGTAAAGATTACATTTTTGTAATATTTTTAAATTTTTAAAAAGTATAACTTTAGTAATATCAACTCCATTACCTTCAGGCTATTTGTAATAAATTTTCGAAATTAATCTTAGTTGTGAATTCCTTAATTTTAGTTTCACAAATAAACGATTACATTTTTATAACATTTTAAAATTAAAAAAAAAAACTTTTTAAGGATGTCAAATTTATTATATTAAGGCCCATTTTTAAATTGTAATCAAAAATTAAAAACAAAATAAATATTAAATTTTAATCAATCTCAAGATTTGTTTTTCAAATTTTAATAAATTTTTGACATTAAATTTAGTCTTGGATTCCCTAATTTTAGTTTCACACGTGAACGATTACTTTTTTATTACATTACATTTTAAAATTTAAAAAAACTAACTTTTTAATGATATAAAATAGTAATATTACTTTAAAATTCATTTTTTACATATTTTAATAGTTTTGAAATTAATTTTAGTCATGGAGTAATTAGAATAACTACGCATATAAATGCTATTTGATGTAAAAGAATTTCATCTGTTTTAATGCTTCCTCAAATCTTTCATTCAAATGTTTTTGTCAATGTTAAAATTAATGATAAAAATTACTTTTCTTTATTGAAAACTTAATTCTACGAATTTCCGTATTTTCATTTCTCCATAATATAATAATTTAGTGTTTTCAGGTTGATATTTCTTCTGCATTTAAAGCAAATTTAGGCACCATAACATATTGCACAATATTGCACAATATGTCCTATATTATATTATTAAATATTCAACAATATAGGGGATATTCTTTAACATTATATAGCCTACTGGGGAACAAAATTATAATGCATAAATACTAAGCATTAATTGAAATGATATTTCACAATTCAAATATTAATTTTCTTTCATATACCGTTTAGATTATTCAATGCGGGAAAATTCATTATTTTTTTCACAAATTATTATGCAATAACGTTTATTATAATTTTGTAATATTTCATTATTTTGCTATGGCAATTAAAAATTTATACAAAATTCTGAAAAAAAATGAAAAGTTAAAATAATTGCAATTTGAAAATTAAATGTGATTTGATTTTGGATATACTGTAAATTGAGCAATTTATATTTTCTTGTTTGATTTTTTAGAGCTATTCATATTTTTTCTTTGCCAATTTTTTTATTTATAAAATAAAGAGATAATTCCGTAATAAACTGAATAAAAAAATTGTTAATAAATTTTTTAAATGCAAAATTCGGTTATTTAGTACAAAATACCGTAATATAATAAAAATTCAATACATTAATTTACTTCAAGCTATATCAATCCTAACGAGTACACAAAAAATGTATTAAATATCATAGCAACACAATGAGTGGAAATCCAGTGCCTTAAATAACGAAGGGTTAAAAATATATGAATAACTTTAAAAAAATGTTAAAATGAGTGAAAAATTGTATGGAATTAAGATGATCAATACAGAAAAGTGAATTAAATTTGTCTAGACGTAGAAGTTTGTTGTCTAGACGTAGAAATGAATTTCTTGCATTAATTAATTCGAAGTCTTAAAGAAAAAATCAATAATTAAATTAATTGAAATCTAGAAAAAATTTGGAAAACCTTCATTAATTAGTATCTATTACCGAAAAAGTAATTGTGGGACAAATTTGGTTGCTCTAGGTATAACAGTCTGTACTAGAAACGTTTTGAACAATACTTGTATTATGTATCTAGCCTTGGGAAATTTGCTGACGATATCCAGTTCATAAGCATAATCATTTACCATATACTCTGAAACAATTAAATAATATTCAGATATTATCTAACAAATTATTAAATAAGATGCATAATGGGATGTGCAAAATGTGTGAGCATAAATAGAAATTAGAAATTATAACTTTTATCTGCTTCTCGATAATTCATCGAATGAAATTATTTATTTATATGTTAAAAAGCAACAAGTAACAGTGAGTTTTATCTTTATTAAACTTTTTTTTTCTTTTCTTTTTATTTTCTGATAATGCAAAAAACTACTTTTTTGTACTATAAAATAAAAACAGATTTTACTGATATTCATTTTATCATAATCTGAGAGCAAGATATTATTTTGCTTGAAAGATTTGTCACCGAATGGGCAAAAAATATTTTTATTTGCTTTTAACAGTATTACGTTATTATTTTGTAGGATTCTTTGAGAGTGGATGCGTTTTTGAATATTTGACCTGCTTTCACCAGTATTGCTTTATTATTACGTATACTTCTTTGACAGCAGATGCGTTTTTAAAAAGGTTGAATTAAACTATGACACCATAGTTGTTATTTCATCTTAAAATAGGTCGTGCTTTAAAACTTTGTTTGCCAGCTAGAAAAATTGAAAATGAAAGTCTATATATATATATATATATACTAGCCGCCTTTGGCGACCAGTCGGTTCGCCAGTATTAATGCTCGTTAAAATTTTCATAAAATATTTTATGTAGCTTTGTCTCATAACAGGTGTTTCCCCAAAATATTTTTAAACCAAATAAATTTTGATAATCATATAATTCATTTATAGTATTATTTTCTTCAGATGTTCTGTTCATTGTACTACTCATCTTTCTGTTTCTATCCGAGTAATGATTGTCCCGGAATTGATATTTTACTTAAATGGTGGAGGGAAAGGTCTAAAATTCTACGTTTTTATAGAATAATGAGATTCAAATTTTCATAAAGGTAAACACACTAAACAAATAAAGACGCAATTGGTTTTCAAGAGATGCGAAAGTTTAAAAACAGCTTTGAAAATACCGCGCACAGAGGAATTAATGGTGACACACACACACACACCCTTCTTTTATTTCTTTTTTTCTTCCATGTCCAGACTTTATTTCGAGCAGGCATAGATTAAATATTCATACCGTCTAATAATAAAAACAACTATTTTCTTTCTTTTTTTAAACATCCCGTTATCTATGAATGAAAACCAACTGACTTCGCGTATTTCTTTCTAAACAAATCATAATTTATTACTTCCTGCTATCTTACTCGATCTGGGGGGGGGAAGGAAATGAAGATTTTTGGCGAGAAAGTAAGAAAAGTGTCATTTTAACTATTTTCCAACTGACTCGGGAGAAAGCTACATAAAATTGGCCGTTTGAAAAACATTCTCCTCTTAAATTGATCCCTGCTTCTTTTAATTTCTGTCCTTGTGACTTATTAACGGTTATTGCAAAGCAAACTTTTACGGGAAACTGCACTCTTCTAAATTCAAAAGGATAGCCCGACGGAATTAGTGGACTGCAGGGTATTAAAACCAACACTCCTCGAGCACATCCAGTAATAATCGTAGCTTCGATTACATACTTATTAAGTCTAGTCATTCGTAGTCTGGTGTCATAGCATAATTTAGGTGGAGGAAGGTTTCGTAGTTGCATTACTCATGTCCCAACTTTCAGGTGAAGTATGCGAGGTGGAAAAACTGGAATGAATTCATAAGACGCGTAATTTTTGCAGGATTGTTTTCAAAATTGATCAGGGTGTGCCAAAGCAATGGCAAATTATATTAAAAAAATTTAGTCTCATTTTTATTTATCAATGGATTAGATTTGTAATGTTGAAGAGGGAAACCCAATAAACGACAAAATAATTTTTAAATGCGCAATTTTCTATCAGATTTTTTCAATCTTTCACACGATTTTGAAAAATTTATCGAATTTTATGTAAAAAAAATTTGATTGAGTTATCTTGAAAAGTTTCGGCGTAATTCAATATTAAAGCGAAATTTTGCCTCTTCGTTAAAAAATTCGTCAAAAATTCAGTTTTAAAAATTCGATTTTTTAAATTATATTGCAGAATACTATATCGTATTGCCTTTCAGGAAACATATTTTCTGTATTTTTCCAGCTAAGCGTCTATTTTACAGGGCCATTCAAGAAATAGACCCGCCAAAATGGACCTTTTTAAAAAAAATCGATATTTAATTTTTGCGTCGACATTTCGTAAAATAAATTATATCTCCGTGGTCTACGATAAAAAGTCCATCCGATTCCACATCGATATTGAGTATAAGTTGAACGGACGCGTAACGATGGCAATTTTAAAAACGCGGTTTTACTGGACGAAAAGGTACTCATGAGCGATCGCTTCTCCGGAAGGCCGGGTTTTACTCGGAAAGTAACTTTACAGGTTTTAATTTCACAGAAATTAAGGGGTTTTAATTAATTTCTCCTGAACTAATTGATATTTCGGGATGAAAAATAGATGTTGGCCGATTCTCATAGATACCGGATAAGCACAAAAAATTTCATCAAAATCGGTCAAGCCGTTTCGGAGGAGTATGGCAACGAAAACTGTGACACGAGAATTTTATTTATTTATATATATATATATACTAGCTGACCCGGCAAACGTTGTTTTGCCATATAAATAATTTCCTAGTAATAAATAATTTCCTAGCATTCCCGTACCCGGCATTGCTCGGGTAATGGAATTAGTGGGGGATAACAGTGCTACGTGCACTTAGTTACGAAAGTCCTCTATAATAATTACTTATTGTCTATAATTTTTTCCTAATTTTGGAAGGGTCCCGGCGCCCCTGGATTCCTTATATATATGCCCTTGTCCTTACCGATCCTTAAGGATGCTTTTAAAGTAGTTATTTTCTTTTCAAACGCAGGCCATCTACATTTTATTGTTATACCTGTGTTTAAGCAAGAACTTCTTTGTATACAACATTTTTTGGAGTTTTTTTTTTCTGTTGATAAATTCATTAAGCTGCTAGATGAACTGACTCGGGAGAAAGCTACATAAAATTGGCCGTTTGAAAAACAT
>JAOUZG010034892.1:2977802-2988593 GCA_026289955.1 Argiope argentata
TATACAGAGAGAGAGAGAGAGAGAGAGAGAGAGAGAGAAGTCTCGGGATTGTTTCAAACTGGTTTGAATTGGTTAAAGTCTTAAATTAATGATGATAAATAAAGACTTAAAAATAACAATGTTCTCGCATGAAATTTAGGATCGAAGAATTCATTTTCTTTTTAATATTTTTCTATTTCTTTTTTTTACATTTTTCTCTATGTGTAGAACTTTTAATTTTATTTCTATTTCATCAAGCAATAGTGACTTTACCTCCAGTTATTCTATTCCTTTTTTCCTTGGCATTTTGCGATAATGCATAGAACAATTAGGTTCATTTTTATGTTTAAAAAAATAAAAGCGGCTTTTGCTTTATTTATTTTATTCCTTTTTTCTTTCTTTGCAATTCACAATAATGCATAGAATTATTGGGCTTATTTCTATGTTTAAAAAAATAAAAATAACTTTTATTTTATTAATTATCGTTTCTTCTTTTCATATTTTCTTGATACTGCATAGAACTGTTGTATTTTCTTTTTTGTTGAATTATCAATGAACTAGAAAACATGGATTTATGAACATTTAACATGGATTTAACTTGGCTACATTAAAAATTTATATTTTAGGTAAATATCAGACAATTTTTTTTTAAATTGACTACTTCTATTATCGAAGGGTTTCCTTCATAAAACCATTCGAATTTAGTTGTAAAAGCATTCTGTGGAAAATAACATCATTAGCCTTTAGGTTTCAATAAATCAATTAGGTACATTAAATTAATCATAAATGCTGTTGCAAAATGATTTTTTCAAAGAAAAATTATAACAGAAAATAGCAATATTAGAAAATGAACAAGAGGTACTAATCTCCTTAAAACTTACTCTCATACTCTTTTATAAACTTTTCATGCCAGAGAAGATGACATTAGTATAAAATATTAACAAAATATTGTTTTTCGGTGTGGATTAAGCATTTTTATTGATTTTTATCATGTGTTCCTTGCCCAGTTATTTGGCGAGCAATATAGCGATTTATTTGGCGAGTAATATGGCGAGTTATTTGGCGAATTTGGTTATTAGTGTCCAGAAATCGAATTTGTGTTTTAGAACCGTTTTTATCAACAAACTGAAATAAAAATTTGAAATAGAACTACATATTTAAATCATTTTACCAAATTTGATATATTTAAGTCCACTATAAATAACTTCATGCCATATTTGATACATAAGAGAATTATTACGCCTTCTAGTTACCACGTTCACAAGTTTCTAAACAATACGAGCAGACAGACAATCCACCCTTAGTTGGATTTGGTTCAAAATTTTATGGATGTGAAGAATAAATATGTTAATTCTTATCTAATTTCATCCAATCAGCTCTATTCGTTCTGTAGTTTTGTATTTTCAAACAGCCTGACAGATGGACTTCCTCTGAGTAGATTTTATTCACACTTTGATAGAAATCTGAAAAGCCAATTTTAACAGTCTAGCTCAAAGTTATTTTGAGTTACCTTTGTCAGAGAAAGACAAACGGACATTTTCCAAAAAAATGCATTTTTCTAACTCCTTGTGGTCTAAAACTGGAGATTAGTCAAAATACTGAGTTCAAATTTTTTGACGATTACTTTATTAATGTATACGATACAGTAAAAGAATATTGATTTTTAAGGAATTTATATTACTTAATTTATTGAAAAATAAACTGAGGATGAGATAACATTCTTTACTCATTGAATAAAAAAATTAACATTTTCTGAAATCGATAATAAAATCTTTAAAAAAGTAAATATTTTTTTATTTCTTCTTTCACCTGTACGAAGTACTAAAAAAAAAAGAAATTCGAAATGATAAAAAAAATTTATATTCCAATTCGAAATGTCAACAAGATTCCTCGTTCTAAACTTTTCTAAATCCGAAAACACATTTTTAAAAATTATTTGTGTTACTCTCGAGATAACTCAAAAGTTCTTTTAACTTGACGAATAAAATTTAGTCTATTCACTTAATTCGTGGATTTTCATCAAATTTTGAACGAAATTCACCCCTTTTCCTCAGTAAAAAGTATTCTTTTGCCTCTCTAAAACAAGATGCAAGTAATATCTAGTAAAGGTAAACAGCTCGATAAATAAAATTTCTTACATTATTTTTAAAATTTAAATGCAAATTTATATTGTTCCGCTTTACAACGGAAGGAGGGGGACAGTAGCATTTGAGGGCAAGTCGTAAAACAGACTCTCCGACTTTCCACGATGCACACGAATTAACCATCAGCGCTGAATGACCGGACCACCGCAACAGCAATTAGCGGGAACTGTGGTTGAGTCCTAAAGGCCGTCACCGGCCACCGTGCAACTCTTCCCGAAGGAAGTACGTCCAACCATCGATGGAAGGCATCTGTACCTATTAGTGTATCTAACGGTTTGACGTGATCCAACCGCCATACCGGAAGCATCTCATCCCCAATCACGAGATGCCTCCCCGAGGGGGACCGTTTGAGGGTATTGACCCCTGAGCACCCGAGGGTAGAATTCTGACTTCTAGCTCACATACATCACAAAGCCTTTTTATGGAATGAACTTCATTCATTCATTCATCCACAGATCGTAATTTAAATCTGTAACAGAGAACGATCACCTCTGACTCAGTACCCCCAGTGGTATTACTTTCGATATGGAAGATTTTGTGACCACGACAGATTTAACCACACACACTGAGAGTCTTCGGCTGGCTTGTTAGAACTTGCAGACCAAGGGATGCGAATTGAACGGTCTACCAACCAGGCTATCCCGACCCTTTCAAATTTATATCAAATTTTAAATTGTCAATGTTCGGGTTCACCATCTTTTAATATATTAATATATTATTATTTTTTTCGTTTAATGTTTATTATTATTCATCGTTTAATATATTATTATTCATGAAATGCGATGCTAAAATGCTAAAAAACTCACTACATTGATTAAAGATTTTGGAAATGTGATCTTGTTGTGATGATTAAAATAATAATCTGTTAATATTTTGTTTCATTTCTTTAAAAGTCATGTAATCCAAAATGCATACTTAATTTTTTTTCGCTATGCTACAAATCAAAAAACGTTTTCGTATGAAACACTGAAAATAAAAATCGGCGTATCCGTAGCACTGACAATGTTTCTGCAAATCCCCAATTTATATGGTAGAAAAGGTAACAAAACATTTATTCGTGTGCATGTTATAAAGTATTTGAAAGGCCATCCTCATTAGCTTAACTCTCAAGCTGTGCCTTTAAACTATCTTAGCTTCTATATGAATCACGAAGTCTATCAATTTATCAGAGTTCCAAGTTATTCATCGAAGCATTCGTCTTATTCATATTTAGCTATGTTTATTAATACAGAACGTTCAGGAAAAAGAAGAAATTTATCATCCTGAATATTAATACAAAATAATGAAAATAATCCTAAAAATAATGCATCGAGTTTCCTGACAATGCAACCAGCAACCGATGCATTATTTATTTTGACAGTGCAGTTCTTCTTCGCAAGGATGATTTGTCGATTAATTATTCCAGGATCAGAATGAAGTGCAGATATGACAAATATTGCAACAATTTATTTTTATGATTCATGAACTCGTTCCCTTTCGTTCCTAAAAGAGCCTGGGCGTCGTCGGATCATAAATCAATCAACTACAACAAAAAGACAGGTTGACAACGATAGATGTTGCTGTAATAAATTACGTTTGTTACTTTTGTGGCATTTGATTGATAGGAATGAACTAGTATTTATTATCATACTGAATTTAAAAAATCACTGCGTTTTAAAAAATGCTATTGATAGAGAATATAGACCTTTAAGTGGCGTATTCCATATTGGTATCTTTAAAGATCATTAAAGGATTGTAAGTGTATTTTTGTGAGATTTGGATTAATTTGCTATAGGGATTAATCTATAACATCACAGTTCTCATAACTTTTAAGTATACGAATATAAATAAAGATTATACTTTATTTTGAAAAAAAAAAAGATCTTCTCGGGTTCTAAAATCTCTCCTGTCCGTGGTGATATGCAAAATTTTCTCCCACAATATTTTCAACTTTGAAAAATTAATATCATTCACATTAAATGTAATTTCGCATATTTATTTTTCCTTATGTCATTCATTTTATTAGTTGTTGCTAATTATGGCACTTTTTCAAGCCCGCTGACCTGTAAGAGAATTAAACCGAATGAGCGTCTCACGTTTATCAGTAGCGCCAACTGGGACCAAGAGTACAACTTAACTACACACAAAACCCTTTTTATGGGATGGACTTCATTCATGCATTTTCATTCATTCATCCACAGATTGTAATTTAGATCTAGAACAGAAAACGATTATCACTGACCCAGTTACCCCCAGTGATATTTCTCACGACATGGAGGACTTTGTGACCACGACAAATTTAACGAGTGGCAACCACCACACACTCGGACTCTCTAGGTTCGAACTCGCAACTTGCGAAATACGAGTCCCACACTCTGCCAACCAGGCTATTCAGTACTTCGTTTTATTTAATTGTTTCATTTCGAAAGTCAATGTTTTTAATTTGTCTATATATTGTGGATAAATATTGGGTGAGTGCAAAAGTTCTACCGTTCTTGGATATCCAAATTTGCAATGGAATTAACGTCAAGCATAGCATTTCAATTATGCAAATCTTCGGCCAATCAAGCGTGGATGTCTCACATATAAATGCACTGTGTTTCACAAAGTTAATCATCTCAACAAAAAAAATAATCCCAGATGGTGTAACATGGAAAGTGCGAAGGAGCATATTAAACATTTGTTGTACGAGTTCGATAAAAAGAGTACAGTGGTCACAGCATTCCGAAATGTTTGTCAAGTTTACGGGAAGGATTCAATAGACGAAAGCACAGGTCATTGACGGGTTGCTATATTTAGAGAAGGAGACAGAGGCTGCCTAAATCAGGCTAGGAATGGAAAGCCATCACATGTTTGAGAAGACGATATTGATGAAGTCGTAAGGAAAAACCAGTACTTAAAAGTGCAGGAATTAATGGAGACGTTTAATGTACACCGGAAGTGGTCAAGAAACAGCTGTTTAAGTTGGTTTTTACGAGAAATTTGTATAATTGGGTTCCACATAACCTGACTAATTAACAGGATGACCGAATCACCAATTGTATGTCCTTGTTTTCCCGCTGCAGAAATAACATGTTCTTGACATAATTTGTGATAACTAATGAGAAATGTGTTACATTCCGTGACGTAGAGCATCTTAGTACTCCGTTTTGCCCTTCTCATCGACCTGAATCGACATTGAAAGTTGAACTTTATCCCAAGAAGATGTTATAGAGCTTGTGGTGCCAAGTGCAGAGAATAATTCTCTGAGAGGTCCTACCCCTTAACCAAACCCTCGATACTGCCATTTACTGTCTTCAGTTAAACAGTTTACATTAAAATCTGGTAGCACAGTGTCTAGGTCTCTCAATCATCCTTCATCACGATAACGCCAGGTTGCATGCTGCTGTCATCTTCCCCCAAAATTTACTGTGCTATGACTGCTAGGTTTTACTCCAACCTCTCTATTCTCATGCCTTTGCCGGCATCTTGGCATAGGGGTAGGGCGTCTTCCCAGTAATCTCACCGGGTTCGAGTCAAGGTTCGGACATGGTTGCTCTTCCTTGTTCAATCTGAAAGGTGTGTGAATGTGAGGGTGTGGTATGAACCCTGTAAAAAGAGGCTGTGCAATCAAATGGGATGAGTGAGTATAAAAAGTCGCACTGTTGGCCCGAGGTGGCGCTACTGAAAAAACAACGGACTCTCATTCTGCTTAAATCGCAAATATATATATCAGCTGGCTTATGAAAGTGCCATAAGTAACAACAACAATGCCGACGTCCTAGCACAAGGGCAGTGTGCGCTACTCGTGATCTGGGCATCCTAGGTTCGAGTCTCGGTTTCGGCGGGGTTATGATTCATCTGTTCTATTTGTGAGATTTGTGAATATATCCTCTCTCCCCGATAAAAAAAGGACTGTGCAAGTGAATGTGATGAGTGAGTAGCAAAAATCATACTTTTGGTCCTAGTTGGCATTACTACAAAACAAGAGACGCTGACTACCTCAGCGAGTTGTCTATGGCAAGTACCATAAGTAACAACAATAACAGCTATTCTTTGCACCAATTCACTATCACCTATTTCTTGCGTTGTGCAATTCCTGAAGTCAGAAAATCTTCGATGATCTTGATGCTGTGAAAATTGCCATCCAAGACTTTTCTGACTCGAACTCCAGGCATTTTACAGCTGTGAGATTCATCTTTTACTAGAAACATGGCAAGAGGTCATTCATAACAATGGGCACTATTCAGAATAACATGTTTTGCTAATTTTGCATTTATTTGAACTTTTTTACGGGTGATAAAAACGGTTAAAACTTTTCAGCTCACCCAATAGCAATTGAGAATGTGCAAAAGTGCTTAGCACTAATCATTAAGTATATGCTTATACTGAATCTTATATGCTTATGCTGAATATCAGTGCATACACTAATCATAGGTAGTATATATTTTAAAGATTCTTTTTAAAAAATTGCAAAAAACCTAGAAATTTTAACATGGAATTACGTTAATGATTTATTTTAACCAAAATATTCATGCTCATTTTATTTTATAAGCCAAAATATTCATGCTCAAGAATTTGGTGAATCTCGGCATTTCAACTTTCCTGATTCCGCGTTTTTGACAATATGTCTGTTTGTCACTTTGATATAAATCACTAAAATATCTACAAAATATATTTACTTTTCATATCCATCCTTTGACATTTCAAATCTATCATACAAGGCCTTTACAATCTTATCAAGGTTCACAATTTTATGCAGAAGCAGAGTGTTAAGGATATATTGGAAAGTATTCTAGAAAATTTCCTGGAGAACCCTTTTGCTGGTTATTCGAGAAAATATATGTAAATTTTTGTTTATAATTATTTATTATGACTCTCAAAAATGTATATATGAAATTTATTTTATGAGTCATAATAAATAATTCACATGTGAGATCCTTATTTCATTTGATGTTTATAAACATCGCTATAATTGAATGTGAGTAATGAAGCAAATAGAAATTTCATCACTTGAATTATTCAAAATTTTATTACATTTCCTAATTCGAACAATTTGTATATTTGCATAAATTGATTAATTAGTAACAACTTTTAAATTGACTTGTTTACACCCATTCTCAGTTCAAAATCTCTGTGACATTGCTCATTCTGTCTAATTAGAAATCCTCTATCAGCCTTAGTAATACCAATGCGTTTGACACAAAGTTAGTAATGAATAATAGGTAAAAATGTTAGGTGTTGAATATAATACGTATTATCAACATTATCTATTGTCTTTGCAACGAATATATATTTAGTTTGGGTATCTTTAAGTGTGTCTAGTTCCATGAAGTATATCTACGAGCTACTCTTTGGTCTTGGTTGGGAGGGCAGCGACTGTTGTGTCTGAACGTTCTGTTTCGCAAAAAGTTATATCTTCGTAGCTCATTTTTGAAGGTTAAAGTCTTCTTGGTAGAATAGTTTTTCTTCTAAGTCGGGTGAGTTTTTGATTATTCTCAGTTTTATAATATTATATCTCTACATTGTCAACTGCCTTTGCAATCAATATGTATTTATTTTAGATATATTTAAGCTTTTATGTTCCCTTTGAGTAGATCTACGAAACTGTGTTTTCCTTGGTTAGGTGAACAGCCATTGATGAGTCTGGACGTTATGTCCCGTAAAAAACTGCAACTTCGAAGAGTATGTTGTATGATGAGGGTTCAGTAAAATAGTGGTTCTTTTTTGTCTTGTGGACTTTTGGTTTATCTCAATTTTATATGATTATTTCCCTACATTACTACTACCTTTGAACTATATTTAGTTTGAATATCCATAAACTTATCTATTTCCTTTGAGTAAATCCACATGCTTGAGATTTCCATCATTAGTGAGCAGATGTTTTTGCACTTACACACCATGTTCCGTTAAAATGTCGTATTCCGTTAAACGACACCTGAGCCGGTACCATTTTCATAAAACGTCTGTACCACACCAGTAGAAGGGCGGATTTAGCGTGACCAGAACCGCTTACTCGGCTTTTCTTCGGTGCGATATGGCCTTTAGTTAGAAAACCTCCTGTTCCGAAGTCGAGACAGCCCCACGTCACCGCAGCTCTTGTGTCTTTAAGATCTCAAACATGTTATCATGCATTTCTAAAACAAATTGTAAATGTGTAAATAGTAAAAAATTGTGAATGCAACATATTTCGCTAGCAGTGACGAATAACTTTACTACATTTGATTTGTTATTGTTGTTGTTTCTAATAACACTGACCATGGATAAGCTCACTGCTGCATCAGCGATTTTAAGCTGAAATGAGCATCCCTTGTTTGAAATAGCACCAACTAGGGCCAAGAGCACAACTTAGCTACTTCATCCGTCGCATTCGCTTACACAACCCTTTTTACAGGGGAAGGGCACTTTCACACACCTTACATATGTAACACAGAAGAACAATCATGACCAACCGGAACTTGAACCCGGTACGCCCTGATTACGGGGCAGATGCGCTACCCCTATGCCTGGACGCCGACCTATTTGATTCTCTTTGGCATGAAAATTAAAATAATATTTTTGCCTATACTATTTTAGCTTGTATTTATTCGCATTTATGAAGAAGTTGAAGGGTTAAAGTTACTAGTATTTTGTGATACTCATCTTATCTGTTCGCAATCATTTCAATTGGAACCCATTGAAATTTAAGGAACTAACAGCAGAAGTATTCGACATCGATTGGAAACTAGTAGTTCAGGTTGAGTAGTTGGACATGTCACATTTCTTGGCAACTATCGATACAAATTACCTGCATTACACCGCAGCAAAAGATGTGTCAAGATAATTACTCCAACAGGCTTAATAAATCTCCTCGAATTAATTCTGCCGCTCAACGTGTCGACTCTGGAGGTGAGAGGAAAATTACAGTTCTCCTCGGATGCGATGGGGAAAGGTAACATTCTATGCTACCATTTCGAATATAT
The DNA here is from genome assembly GCA_026289955.1 of Argiope argentata. Lineage (NCBI taxonomy): Eukaryota > Metazoa > Arthropoda > Arachnida > Araneae > Araneidae > Argiope > Argiope argentata. The sequence goes on from JAOUZG010034892.1 coordinate 2,986,846, forward strand.
TTGATACTCTACTACCAAGCATCTCAAACAGTTTAGAAGCGAAAAGGGATTGATTAATTGTAACTAAATTTGCAACTAAACTTAAATTGTAACAATTGAATTCTATTTGAAGTAATCATCCATTTAATGTAACGATGACAGAATTTACAGGAAGAAAACGATATTACATTTAGTTTTTTTTATTTTATCTCCAGTAAATAATCACACTTGTAAATTAGAAAGAAATATGCACTGTCAATAAAAATAGCTGAAACAATAACACACAGTATAACAAAACACTTTTGGCTTTGGATCTGGATCAAATAAACAGGAAATCAAAATAGAAACCAAACAATAAATCTATCAGGTTTAAATAAGGTTTCATAAACGATTTAATAATTATGTAATGCATCTTAAAGAAAATAAAGCAGTAGACCTTTTATAGTAAAATCTGGTAAATAATCTCATTTGTAAGTTTGGAAGAAAGATGAATGGCCAATAAAAATAGCTAAAACAATAACATACAGAATATCAAAGCATTTTTGACATTCAGTCTGTAAAACGAAATAAAAAGTATTGCATTTTTGAAATCATCGAAATTTATTTCCACTGAACTTTTTTCGTTTGAGTTCAGAAATATTAGCAGCATTGTATGAAATCATCGTAATGTATTTCCACTTAATTTTTTTTCCATTGAATTTGGAAATATTTTCAACATTGTAAGAAATCATTGCAATATATTTCCATTGACTTTAGAAATATTTTCAGCATTGTATGAAATCATCATAATGTATTTCCATTCATTTTGAAAATATCTACGGATTCCAATTAAATCTTCGTAATATATTTCAAATGATTTTTTTTCTTTTGAAAAATATATGAAACAAATTTAGCGGAGACTTTTCTTTTGTTCAAAACTTGACGAAGCATGTTTCGAATGGTTTCTTTATTGATGTTAAGAACTTCAGTCATTTTCAATAATGAGGAGGATGAATTTTTTTAATGAAAAATCACGCACCTATTCATTACGTCCATGCTGAAAAAGACCATCAAGTATTTTTATCATATTCTAGAGTACATTAAAAAATATTTTGGCCATATTTTTAAACTGTGAACGTTTTTCATCATTTGGTACAAGGTAGTATTTTTAATCACATTTTTGCATTTAATTTAAAATAGTTAATTCTGCTATCCTAAAGAATAGGAACTCCTTTTGCTACTCTAATGCATGAAAGGCCTCATATTTTGAGTTATTAAACCAATTTACAGAAATTTTGGCATACCAGTAGCGTCTCGCCCCCTTCAAATGGGCTTATGTCATCGTTATTGACAAAGATCTGAGATCATTCTTTAAATTAACATCATGTGTATTCAAGATCCGCCATGGATAGAGCCGGCGAACACAGCAAAACTAATGGTTTTATCTCTAAAATTAATAAGCATATACCATTAAAAATATTATTGACAAAAGGAATGTGCTTCACACACACACACACATACACACACACGATGAAGTGTCCACTTTACAATGAAAAGGGGAGTGCAGTAGCTTCTGAGGGTATGGACCCTTGAGCTACAGCACCCGAGGACAGAAATCTGATTTCTAGCTCATACAAAAATGATACACACACACTCGCTTGTACAGTCCCTTTTTAAAGGGGAGAACAACATTCACACACCTCACAGATAGTACCCTAGAACACGAGAAGACGTGCTACCTCCATGTCAGACACACACACACACACACACACACACACACACACACACAC
>JAOUZG010034892.1:3003593-3023439 GCA_026289955.1 Argiope argentata
ATATATATATATATATATATATATATATATATATACGGCTACGATGTAAAAAAAATTGTAAGTTTCAATATCATACAATCTGAAATGATTTTTTGTGGTCAATATTTAAGACAATAAATATTTAAGAAAACGCAATTAAAATTCAAATAGAAAGTAGCCTGAAAGCCTTTTCAGGTATGCAGGAATGCGTCCAGGTATATTTTTGACGACATACAGGTATATTTTTGATGACATATTTTGACGATATTGAATAATGACCACATAAAAACTATTTGAAATTGTAGAACAACGTTTTAAAAATGTAAATCTCATACCGTCCTAGAATTTAAAGGCATAAAAAACTATTTTAAAATATTTTTCGGAAAATAATCTGAATTTGAAATTTATACTGAGTTTCTTCTTGCTTAGGAAGTACTTTAACGGTATTCTTAAAAATTTTGTTCTAATTTGTTTTAAAAAAATCATTTTTTATATAATTTATATACCATCTGATTAATTAATATTACATTTCGGAGGCTACTTTTGAAAAAGTTTCAATAACTTCCATAATTTTCTTAATTCTTAATCTAAGATTTATATCCTTTCATTTAAATGTAAAAAAATCGATGTCCCTTATTTTTTTCCCTCAATTTATCATATATCCTGGTGCCAACATAACGGCAAGATTTGAATGAAAAAGCGAATAAGTTACATCAATAAAATTGAAGATATGTACTTTTCTTAATTCCAACATATTTCATGACAATGAACTGGATTATTATATTCTTTAGAGACCTTAGATCATCAAGAAAAAAAAATTTCCTACAAAATAAAAGATTCACAGTTGCTTCTTTTGAACTCTCATTTCATCTGTCATTCTATTTATCTTTACAGATTTACAACGCTATTTACTGCCAGCAATTTTTCTTTACTTTGCTCGAAATGCGTTTCCCATAATGCACCGGAACCCCCGAAATGATTAAAATAAATCTGGGAGCATATTTGCAAAAGCAAAGAAAAAGAATTTATTTTGTTTGTATTCTTTAGACAACCTAACGTTAAGAAATATCATTAAACATTATTTGGTTTGAAAAATAAAGCAAAAGCGTGCTTATTCTATATAGTCCCCTTTTTCTTCACTTGGCTATATGCAGAATCATGGTTAAACAAGCACTAAGTCATATAACCGAGCCATGAGTTATTTGACTTGGTTGAAAATAAGCATTGATATTGATTTAAAGTTTCAAAAAATAGGCACGTTTCTGTTTCCAGTGAAATATTTATTTTGTCTCAAAGTCAATTAGATGCCAAATTATAGTAAACTATTGACATTAACTGATGCTTATAAATTAAGAATTAAAAAATTTCAAATTAATTTCTGAAGCATGACCTTTTTCATAATTCTACTGAAGGAATATCGTCATATTTTTTTAAAAAAATAATCAAGATGACTTGATGAAATTTATAATTTGGTTATGCAGCAATGTAATGAATTAAAATTCAAAAAAAAAAATCTTGCATAGCTATCAAACTAATGTCATTAAAAAAGGTAATTTTTTTAAACTTTGAAACAATGCAAAATTTATTTTTGTGCTATAATATTTTCAGAAATTGTCAAGAAAAGCAGCAAGTTTCTTGTTAATTTTCAATTAATCAAAATTTAAAAAAAAATCATTCCTTTGTGCAGAATTACACCCTTCAAAATATATTTGTTCTAGATTTAGAAGCTGTAGATCTGGCTGGTAGAGCAACAGCATATACGGATGCAGAAACTCTACCGCACATATATTCATTGTTATTATTATCATAGATATGCATTTTTTGCGTTAAAAACAGTTTAACAAAGTACACCAATATCCAGAAGATGATGAAGGTTTCTTTTTCTTTTTATCGCCGAGCAAAGAGGTTTACCATCATGTTTTGAATCACAATAAAAGGCAGAGATTTTTCTATAAACTTTTCTTACCACAACAAATTTTTTATTTTTTATTTAAGCATGAATAAATAATGCTCTCGACTATTATATATCCAATTGTTTAACATTGCAATACGTTTTGGATAGCCAATCACCAATCCAAAAATTTAAACTGATAAGAAAAGAATTCATTTTTTCCCACATTTAGATATTTTAGTTGATAATTTGAGTTTATTTTCAGGATAACAGGAACTAAAGTTGATTGTAGTTTTTAATCCCATAACATTTGCTGAAGATGATGTATATATAAATTTCAATATTGTTAGTTCGAATTTTATATAATTCAATAACATTTGGGAGTATAAAAAAATTTGATCCATTTTTTAGTACTTTTAAAGAGTAATTGTTTTATCAAAACATTATAACTTCCCCTGAAAAAAGGATAAAATAGAAATAAAATAATTTTGCATTTTGCAATTATAGCTTTGTATTTTTTTAACATCATTTTAACATTAAAAAAATCAGCTTTTAGTGACATAAACTTAATTTCTTTGAAGATATTTCTATGATTGTAATGATTTTTTCTCAATTAATTTTAACAATTTATACTTTTTTGTTTTTCCTGTTGAAATATTAGATTTATTTGCATATGTTAAAAGGGTTAAGCAGTAAGCAGTTTGTATATGTTAAGGATTAACGTTTATCCGAAATATTGAATATTAATTAATTACTTTTATAATTAGGGTTCAGTATTCAAAAACACTTTAAGAGGTGAATTATTTCAGTTTTAATAATTCAGTTTTAATAAACTAAGCACTGTAAAATTATATGTATTTTGAATTTGTTGAAATAAGTAAAAACGTGTGTCAGAAGCTAATACTAATCAAAAATAATTTATTAAACGATCATTGAAACTCCACTCCATTAAATAATTCCTATTTCTGAGCAGTTACTATTTACTAAAAAATTCCATAAAATTTATCACTTTTTTTGTTACGTTTTAAAAATATTTTTCATTAATATAATTGAATTTAAAATTTTACTTCAACAATTTGAAATAATGTAAGAAAACTATATCTGGAGCAGCAATGATGATGATACTTAATTTACTCCTAATGATTTCCAAGGCACAAATTCCGCCAATTAAGTAATTAATTAGCATTTTCGTTCATAAATTAGCGGTAATGAGAAATAGAAGGGAGGATGCGATAATTATCACTTAATTTTAGAAAATGTCCTCGCACTTGTTGAACTAATTGCGATTCAACCGACAAATTGATTGGTATAATTAATATTAATGGCAATATCAGCTAAATCGATTCAAATTTAATGGAAATATAAATGACTATGTATTTAAAAGCAACAGAAGATCAACGAATTAAATTAATTATAGAATAAGAAAAAAAATTATTTTTCAACTAAACAAAATGTATACATAGAAAGAATTATAGTTATCGAGGAATTTAATCTTTGAGATTTGGATGATCCTCAACATTTTAGAGCTTGAGGTTGTAAAAATTATTTTTGTAAATACGATATCACTATACATCTGGTTGTATTTAAACATGAACGATATGGTTACTAAGAAATAGTACAACTGGGTAGTACTATTTCTTACAAATTTTTTCGTTATTGTTCTTGGTCCCTAAGACCGAAATTTAACAAAAAAACTATAATCTTCAAAAAAAATTCTCCATAAAATACAATTTACAGTAGGATACTTTTTTATATTCCATCGTCAAATACAATTAAAAGATAAAGATTAAAATTGAATCTGCTATACATATTTCAATGTATCACGTCAGAACATCATTTCTTGAAGGGTCAAGCACCACGTGCTCGTGCCAGTTAAATTATATTTTTATTCATTTTAATCGTTTCAATGAATGAGTCACTTTAGTACTGTAAACGATCCGAAAAACTTTGTCTCACGTTAGTTGTTTAAAAAAATATCACATTTCCTATTTATTTCATTTCATGTAATCACATGCTCAAAATGACATTTTTCTAGGTTTTATTTGCTGTATTTATTTTTTTAAATAAGATCTCTTGTAAATGTGATGGCAGCACACTCTTAAAAGCTGATTTTTAAAAATTCTTGAGCAGATAATAAAAATTTTTATTTTTCACCTACGGAATTTTGTTGCATTTAAAATCTCATCCCAAAAACAACATCATGCTCTGACATGATAAAAAAGGTCACATACTAAATAAATTTCATTCATAAAAATTGTTGAGCTTTAGAAATATTGTTTCCATGCTTAAGAATACATATAATTTGTCAACTTTTTCATAGATTTGTCTCACAATACATTCATCTTATTCTAATTTTTTTAGTTAGTTTTGAAATTTTATATGATGAAGTTATATCACGAATTTCGTCTAAGTTGTACTTTTGAGTAACAGATATTAAACGCATTCTAAAATACAACTCGACAGATAGACAGCAATTTAAAAGAATCAGTATAAAATATGTTAATATATATTTTTGGTGCCAGAGCAATGAGGTAAATTTTATTTATCTAAATCATTGAAGTTTTTAGCCGTCACATTTACATGTTTAATAAAGAAAATATCGCCCACTCCGGCATCCTGGCATAGGGGTCGCGAGTCTTCCTCGAGAGCTTGGTGTCCCGGTTCTGGCATGGTTGTTCTTCTGTGTTCTAACTTTAAAGTGGGCAATGTGCCCTCTTGTAAAAAAAGTTTGTAAAAGCGATTGTGATGAGAGTAAATAAGTCGTACTCTTGGCCCTAGCTGGCGCTATTTCAAAGCAAGAGACGCTCCTTTCAACTTAAAAATCGTTGATGTCTCGCCAAAACTTGTCCATGGCAAGGGCACTAATGACAACAGCAACATAGAGGCCACGATCCCTAATTTGACGAATTTGATTCCGAATTCGGTACAGTTTTACATCCCTCCCAGAAGGCACCTGAAGCAATAAAAATTTTCTTAAATGGCGGTTGATTTTCTAATCTTGTTGGATATAGCAATGGTAGTGTGGTGAATTCTAAATAATCCATATAATATCCTTCGAGCTGAAGGGTCCCTTTTGCTTGGTCGGTATATTACTCGGCTACCAACCATAAGATTGGGGGTTCGGGCTTAGCGCTATCCTCAGTCACAATCCCCCATAATGGTAACCAGGCAACCGACCTTGGATAAACGCAAACCGCACTTAGCTTCGTTCAACTGTCGTGGTGCCCTCTATCGGCAACTCAAAGAACGAGATGCGCATTAAATACGACAGTTGTTAACATCACCAACAAAACTTCACATTAGTATCACTCGTCTACTCCACCGACTCACTGGTGGGAGAGTATGTGGTGAATGCTATATAAGCCAGATAACTTCCTTCGAGCTGAAAGCTCCCTTTTGCTTGATTGGTATGTTACTCGGCTACCAACCATAAGTTTGGGTGTTCGGGCCTAGTGCTATCCGCTAATCACCGACAGTAGATTCAACTTCACCTACCTACCCCCCCACCACCGATGATGAGATGTGCCTCCTGCGGGAAGGAGTGTACTATGACTAGTGATGTTTAGTTTTAGTTTTAATTTTCTTGTCATTCAGAATTATTTCTGTGTGCCTTTGGAGTGGTAGGACTAGCTGCTTGTGATTATAGATCTATATTTCAGATGCCAAAAATATGTACCAAATTTTACCCTATTAGTTCTTTATGTTTTGTAATTATTATGTTCACCTGGTTTTAGATACAGAGACAGTTAGATATTTAGAATTTTGGTACTAAGCCACTTACAGTATTTCATTTGTCTAGCTTAAGGAATTTTTGAGTAATTGCCTCGCAGACAAACTGACAGAACTCCAAAAATGTATCTTTTGGACTCAGAATGCTTTAAATAGGACGATTTGTCAAAATATTGAATTCGAAATTTTTGACGATAGTAATATTTCTTATTTGCCGGTTTTATATACGAAAAAATAAAAAAAGGCATAATTTGAATTGTCTAAGAGTGTTTTATTAAGTTTACAGACCATTAAATGTTACCCATTTGGCATCGGCATTTTATCAGGGCATTTATCGGCATTTTAATTGTTTATTTCGTTATCTAACGATAGTTAAAAGAACAAAAGTTTACTACCATAAAAATCAATTGAAATATATTTCGTTGTGAAAACAAGCAAACAAAAGAAGTTTAAAGTATACTTCAACTATTTGACGTATTTCCTATGGCACGCGAAATTCTTTTGAAAAGTTTTATTCAAAAAAAAATATTTTTTTAAATAGGGCCCCTTATTAAATTTAAAACTTCAAAGTTAAGTAAGCACTAATTAATAATTTTTCCTCTACCTTATCTTCAGTGATTGAGATGGATGCTAAGTTTTACTCAAATAACAGCAGCAAAAAAAAAAATCTACACTCGTTATTTTTCTGAAAAAGTCTTATCTCATTCAAAGAGTTTTAAAAAGATTACTCATCAGAAATACATCTTAAAAATCTAATAAATATCTCTCAGTCAATCCAGTTAAGAAATTTTATACTCTATGCAAACATTTCAGCTTACTTAATTTGCATTTCTTCCACTTTTCATTAAAGTATATATGCTAAATTAATAATACTTGACACTAGTTCAAAATCTTACAGATTATAAGATTTATGAATAAATATTTTATTTAATTATAAATTCCATGTTTTTATCAGTTATTTTCCCCATATTCATTTTTGTATTTTCGCAGATATATTTATCGTGATTTTGGAATACAATAAAAATAATACAAAAGTAGAATAGTTTGAAGAGTGTTTATTGAATAATCTTTTTGAAATAAATTTGTTTTTACTTTTTTTACAGCCTTACAATGATTCTCAAATATTCATAAGTTGCATATAAAATAGCAGATTTCATATTTTCAATTTCTGCATAAATACATTTAATTTCTTTATTAAATTTTTTGGTTTATCTATTTATTATTTAATAGTTACTATTTTTTGATTAAATATGATAGAAGTTGACAGTTGAATATTTGAAATAAAAAATTTATTATTAAATTTAAATGTTTGCATTTATTGTTTATAACAGTTAACATGCGTCTAATTTAACAAGATTTGTGCAAAGTAATGCAATTTTCTACAAAACATTTTGTTTACAATTCAGTTAAAGAACCTTTTATTTTTTGTGAATCAATAATTTTAACTTTTCAAATTTTATATGTAAATAAGATTGAAGCCATATTGAATATTAAAAAAATCATTTGAAGCCAAATACATTTAAATTAAAAAAAATATTTAAAACCTTTTTTAATGTTTTATGTGTAATAGCAGTTAATTCTTGATTTAAATTTTTCATATCAAATTTGAAGATTTGTATTTATTGTTTATAACAGTTCATCAATTCCAAAGTTTGAAATATTTATGCAAAGTAATGCAATTTTCTACAAAATATTTTGTTAACATTTTAGTTAAAGAATCTTTGTTTTCTACATGTAAAAAATTACATGTTCTTTTTTTTTTGTAAATCAATAATTTTAACTTTTAACATTTTATGCATATATGGAATATAGCTGTATTAAATATTTAAAAAAGGATTTAAATGCACTAAAATAGTTTTCAAATATTAAAAGCGTTTTTAATGCTTTTTGTGTTCTTAAGTTTTGATTTTTGATTTCAAATTTTTATATCAACTTTTAGAAATACACTTTGAAGGATTTTGAGTTTAACACATAACTTTCGGCACTCTGCACTATCAACGTTTACCAAAGTCGCACATTTTCGAGCTCTGTAAAAGCATACTTGAGAAGCAATATGTTCCATATATGCACATTTTTAATTTGCATTTGCTATTATATTCATAAAAAGTATTCTTAAATATAATTATATATTTTATACATCCATTTATAACATAAGAATTAAAAAGCTGTTTCTTTACAAACTAAAACACGAATTTTGAAATAACAAAATGAAAAATTTAAAAAAAAAGACTTTATAAGGCACGGTAGATGATCGGTACAGATCTACTGATATATTGTTTATCCTTACTGATTGTTTCCATCTGCTTGGAATGTTGACATTCACTTATTTTGTTAATCATTTGCCATAAGACTACGTAAGGCTTAATTACCCTGGTAACGTAGCAAAAATGTTTACGCCTTTTTGGTTATGCAACGATTTAGACGAAAAAATAGGAAAACGAGATATTTCGTGACCCGGTCACAACATTCAGCCTTCTAAAAACGAAAAATCTTGAGGCACGGTCACAACATTCAGCCTTCTAAAAACGAAAAAATCTCGTGACCCGGTCACAAGATTGAACCTTCTAAAAACGAAAAATCTCGTCACCCGGTCACAGCCTTCAACTCTTCTAAAAACGAAAAATCTCGTCACCCAGTCACAACATTCAGCCTTCTGAAAACGAAAAATCACCTGACCTGGTCACAATATTCAACCTTTTAAAAACGAAAAATCTCGTGACCAGGTCAGAACAATCATTCTTCTGAAAACGAGAAATCTCGTGACCCGTACGCATTGTATTAAAATCATCAAAAATATTACTTTCATTTTAAGTTTAATGGCCAGAAATATATCCGAAAATTATCAATCTTCATTCACTTTTACTGCTTATTGAACTGAAGTGAAATATGTATGCAAAAATGAAATATACAGATGCAAATTTATTTCCCACCAAATGAAATAAACATTCTCTCAGTAAATTCTTAGATGCTTAAAAATTAAGACATGGAAAGAAAATAAATCATACTATTTATAAACCTTTCTTAAAGTAACAGCAACATATCATTAATGTAATTGGTAACAAAGGTTTGAAATTGTCTTTTATACTCAAACTAAGCGAATTAAATGAAAAGGACGCAAATTTTTTTCCACCATAAAGATTCAGTAAGTGCCGGAAATATAACTTTCTCATTTTTCAAAACTCATGCAGTGCGAAAATATTTACAGAATCTCGGGTTTGAAAAATGAGAAAAGATGGGATTCCATAATTAAATTTAAAACTCGAAATATGAACCGAGTTATACACTTTCCACTGCATTACTAGAAGAGGCGTAGATTAATGTTAAGCCTGACAAACAATAAAAAGCCCTTAACGCTTGGTTTAGCTGCAAAGTTTTATCTCAGTTAATGTCTCCTCTTAAAACGATTACTGCACAGAAAAGGGTTTGAAATATTTAATAATTCTCGCCTGGTTTGTAACTTTTGTAGAATTATGGAATTTTTCAATTTTTTGTGAAAAAATTAAATTTTTAGCAACCTTTATTAAAATTAATAATGTTACATTACATTTCTGAGTTTTATCCATTATAAAAATAATAAATAAGGATTTAATATAATGAAAAGTTTTTTTAGTTTCGTCAAGTTATTAAATGTTGGAATAAATTCCCTCCATAATATGTGAAGAATGCTTATTAATGTAAAATCTGGTAATTTATATGCATTTCAAAAATGTTAAGAAGTATTATTGCACGTTCATTAATCCTCAGATCGTTTAACCCTGTAAAAAACAAAACAAGTAATATAAAAAAATTAAGTCAAATCCTACTTAGGTCAATAAATAAAAATTTTAATTTTGTTATAATAATTATAATTAACATAAATAATTTATCAAAAAATTAGTGATTTTCTCGAAAATTGAAATTACATTCTTCACCTTAAAGTGAAAAATACTGAAATCCTTACATTTTACCGATTGAGCTATTGCCAGTTGATTTCAATTTTCATTCCTTTTTCGTTTGTTTAAAATGATAATTCCTTAATATAACCTAAACCTTTATCGTCAGTTATATTGAAATCCCCATAACGAAATTTTATCTTAAATAATCTTGCTTCTATAATAATAGTTACAAACCATTAAAATTCTACTTAGCATATTAAAAGTTAATTAAATGTAATTAATAAAATAGTATTTGAAAAAAATGTATTAACATCAAGTGTCTTCCACTACAAGTTTTAAAAAGTGTATCTGAACTTGAGTGGATGAATAAAAAGTATTTTATTAACGATGGAAAATTTGAACAATATATAGAACTATGTATAGGGAGAGTGTGAACTAAGAGTAGGAATCAAAAAAGAGATTCAATATACACTTTCTCTATGCGCTGAATATAATGTTCAGGAATTCTTTAGAACGCCAAATGTTATTCATTCAAGGTATCTAAAGAGTTCATTATTACGCTATTATTTATAAACCTAATTAATTTAAAACGAGAGGGTGACCAAAATATCGATTTAATCCTTTTTACTAGAAGTATGAAGTTTTCCTTATCCTTATCACAAGAAGTATGAAGTTTTTGACTACACTTTTTGCATATAAGCGTCACTAGTTACTTTTAAACTTTCTTAATAGACAACTGAAAAGCAATCTTCTTGTGTAAAAATGTCCCCATTAGATTAGTTTAATTCGTCATCGCATATAATATCATTCATGTTTAATGAAACAAGCATTTTTAATCGTATCAGAGTTAAATTTCATATTTTGCCAATTTTCCCTTAATATTCTACAGAATGCTTAGGAAATTGATGTAATGATTGGTCCTTTCGTACCTTACCAACCAGTTTTCTTAAGTTCCATTCTATAAAATACCAATTTATTCTTATAGAATGCCGTATATTATACATTTAAGTTAATGGATATTGCAACGTATCAATCCGCTAAGATCGACGAGTTCCCGGTCGTGGATGTACGGTAACACAGAGCAAACTTAAATAATTCATATCAGCACTTATTAACATGAAGACAGGAATACACATACGACGAATACTCTCCGGAGACGTACACAATCTATAACATCAATACTTACAATAAATAGCAGCCTTACAAATCGGTAGTAAATAACAACTACAGTATACAAATCCGCCAGACAAAACTCGGCAAGAAGAGAGAATCTTATTTGCTTTTTACTAAGATCACGCTAAACGTCTGCTATTCTCCACTGCCTCCTCGCTTTAGCTCTATCCAACTGCGACTTACTATTATAAAACTGGATATTTCACACATTATTCGATGCTGCTTCAATATTTGCCAGTGTTCCACTCAACGATTGCATTTCTGCGGGTCGATCTGATCGTAGGTGAATCAATAGACTTTCAATATACGACTGATTGCAGCTTGATCTATCGGCTTGTTATAGATCCTGCAACACGGAACAGAAATTTCTAGAAAAAATCAACATAATTCGCTTTCTATTGATGTCTTCCTTTTCCTAACATTCTAGCCTATATCCTAACAGTCTTTCGATGTCCTAAACATTCTAGCATATCTATTTTGCCGACAAATTCGCCAAATAATCGCTGAGTTTGTCGCCAAACGCGGAGGTCATTGATCCAGCATCCTAACAGCCTTTAAGAGAACTATTCGTAAAACTAACTTTCTTACGATGCAACTAATAGTACTGGGAAGCAACAACACATATACGTCAATAATATTTAGTATATTCCACTAAGCTGGTACATTTCTGGAACAAATTGCTTATGCAATAAAAGTAACTCAAATCAATAATGAAATTTTTTCGAATTTTATTTACATCGGAATAACTGGAAATGCACTTAAATTTTAGGAAAACAATCCGTCGGTTTTTGTTGTAAGTCTGATTCTGATGTATACTTAGATGATATATATATGCACCAAATCTTATCTATCTTGCTCTTTTCGATTTTTAGTTATCATAAGCTTTATTTGAGACGGCGTCCTGGCATAGAGGTAACGCGTCTTCCCCGTGATCTGAGCACCCAGGGTTCGAGTCCCGGTTCGGGCATGGTTGTTCTTCTGTGTTCTATATGTAAGGTATGTGGATGAATGACCCTGTAAAAAGGGAATGTGATGTGCGAGTAGCGAGAGTCATACTCTTTTGCCCTAGTTGGCGCTACTACAAAACAAGAAACGCTAATTAGGCTGAAATCACTGACTACCTCAGCGAGCTTGTCAAGGGCAAGTGCCATAAAAAACAACAGCAACAAAATTTTTAATTGAATATGTAGAGTTTTAGGTATCCTATAAAAGCATTTTGTTAAAATTGGGATTGAAATCTACAAATTTAGTGTAAAGCCTAAATGATAAATTTCACTCGTCTAGTTCTAATTGTTTTTGACTAGTTGTCAAAACAGTCATAATGACAAAATTTATTTTTTGTGTTGGAGATAGAAAACATGAAAATTTATAGATATCTCACATTTAACTTTTTTTTCTTGATAATTGAAATATTTTTTCAAAAAAGTTTTAGAAAAAAACTGCACATCTGAATTGTAGAAATTTATTAACATCTCAAGGTTTTATTTTTAGCTTTCCAATACTTTTTAATGTATACATTGAATTCACAAAAACAAAAATAAAGTTTATTTCTTAATTTTTTTTTTGAAATTTCTAAACTGGTTTGTAAGATCGTTTCAAAAGTACTAAAATGAATAAAACCCAAACGAAAAGAATCCTTTGATTGTCGCGTCGACTAATTTCCCTTAATGAGACCTAAGCCGTATCTTTTTTAAATGCCAAATGGAAGCAATTAAAGCCGAAAAACATGCTGTTCTGTGTTGGATGACTGCGCATTAGCATAAATCATGCTGCTTGCGTAAGGACCATTAACAAGCGCCGTTTTACCAGGACAAACTAAGCGAGATAAATTAACTAGATGAGATTAACTAAGCCTAGATTTGACTGTAAGTCAGGTTGGCAGTTGGAATGGCACTTTGGTGGGTGGCATTCAGATGACAGACGTTTCTGCGCATGTCAACAAGAATTATCTGTATGTTTCACTTTAAAGATAACAAAGAAAAAAAGTAATAATTGAGCTTTTAGTGAATTGTTACTTTTTAGATCTCCTTAAGACAGAAAAATATATGTTTGAAATTATGCCTGTCGTTCTGCCTTATAACTTAACACGAACAACTCTTGTATCTGTATAAATTTATATATTCCATGTATCTCGGAAATGGCTCTAACAAATTTTATCATATTATATTTTTAAATAAGGTTTTGCATTTAAATTTTTTTATATAGATGCATTTCTTGAAAAAGGACGATATAAAGTAAACACAATTTTTTAAAACTAACTAAAGAGTAAGAGTAATCAAATTCCACTCCCAGGTGTGGAGAGTTCAATATAGTGGTCAGAACAATATTGCAATGAATTTTGTGTAAATTAGATGTAAATATAGTAAATGTGTATGAATTTTTGTATAAATATTGTAAATGTGTAAGAATTTTTGTATAAATATTGTAAATATTTATAAATAGTTTAATTACATAAAAATATTTGTTATAGAATCACGAGTCAACGAGAAAAGACCGTTCTAAGTCGGCTTGCAACATAAGATCGTCATGTTTGACTAACTTGCCGATGTAGTTGTGTTGCCGAATTAATGAGGTTGCTAACGGTTTTTACTACACGCTAAAATGTGTATTAGAAGCTAAGAAATAAAGATTCGCTCTGATAGAATATTGGAAAAATTTCCAGACTTGCCTGGAATGAGTGAACTTTTTCCACACTTTAATAGGATGCTATTTAAGGGGAATCAGTTCTGTTAGGAAAACGAGCTATGCCGGTTGGTTTAGCTTAAGAGAGCGGCTATTCTTTTTTTAACGCGTGTTCAGTATCTTTGCTGTAAATCGAGATTAGCGGATAAAATAAAGTTAATTCACTGTGAATTTGAAGCTTCTGTGGCGAATATTTAATACAAGTTTTGATAGACAATCGCACAAGAACGAAGCGAATTATTCATAGTAATATGATTGATGCATGTGTTTCAGGTTCTCAGTTCGAGTCACGCCTTTTGCTTTAACTATTTACCCATGTATTTAATTTAATATTTTATTTTTAAGTTTATAAGTAGAGATGTCTTTCCTGAAAAGGGTATTTTGCACCATTTACAACCACATAAACAATTAAAAAAAATAACTATTATCGCCTTTTTCTATCAGCTTTCATGCTGGTACTGTCAAATAGATAAGGTAAGGTCAATAAGTTATTATTCGTAGCCATAGAGACAACAAATAATTATATCCTTAGAAAATAATATTTATGTTTTTTGTGTAGTTTTTATACATTACTAGCTCTTACCCACGACTTCGTACGCGTGGAAATTTTGATGTGTTTGTGTGATAACTAACGGTTTGATCATATTATAAAATGTTATCAAACTGCATCATTATGGTGCTGTTGAAAACAATTCTCGCCAAAAAAAAATTTGTCGCCAAATTTTAGCGAAATAGCCAAATGTGGCGTGAAAAGCAGCTATAACGTTTCAAATGGTAAGGTTTCGATGAACACTGCAGAAAATTAAACAAAATATAGAAAAAAAACCTCAAAAAATGAGAAAAAGACTACGTACAAAAAGTTTAATCGAAAATAATGAAAGTAGGCAAAAGGAATACTTAAAACAGGAAATAAATCAAAGGAAATGATCAGGAAAGATCGAATTAGAGTAACATGAAAAAATGACGGTGATGTAAACCTAAACAAAGCTCTTCCGAAAAATTACCAACCTCTCATAGTATCAATGCCTAGCCCACGTAAATAACCTTAAAAAATTTATTTATAGCGTGTATCTGAAATAAAACAATACAATAAATCGATTTTTGAAAACAGTTTTGCTGATTAATCTGGTAAAACAAAATCCGGTCCAAATTCGTTGAAAATACAGGTATCGACTGACAGAACAGATTGTTCATGTTCATATAAAATGTAAATAAATCACCTCCCAAAAAACATGGAAAGAATTACGCTGCCAATTTTACGAATTCATTCCAGTATACTTAAGAGACAATCTGTAGAATTTCAATGCTTAAGTCAAAATGGTCATCGATTGCTGAATTTCATACTGCATTCCGCAAATCACAAATGCTTATTAAAAAGTTGTTTTTTTCCTCGCCAAAGCTAAAAAGTTATGTTAATATAAAGTTCCTGTTTGAAATTACACGCGTCTAACTCACTGTATTTTTAGGTAGTTTGATTAGAGATAAATATTATTCTAATATACTCGTTTTTCTGTATCAAGAAGGCCTGAAATGTGAAAATACGTCAGTCTCAAATTACTATTGCAATGTTTTTTACTTATGTAAAATATTTCTGGTATACTTCATGTAGTACAAAATATAAAGTATTAGCAGTACTCACAAATGTTGCCCGTGGCATTGCATCAAAGAAGAAAACTAGCTTTAAACCTAAGTCTAGGCTCCATCCGATATGACATGGACATTGTTGCGCAACATCAAATAAACGTAAAAATATGTCGAGATTGGATTTCCGTCTTTTCTGTATACTGATATTTGAATCACTGCTTAAAATCAGACATAAACAAAAAAATGTATCGCATATGCCTACCACAGCTCTTGCTATTTGCACATGCCCAGTTTGCGGTTTTTTCGCATGCGTGAGTAAATTAAAATCGCAATTATAAAACTCCCCTTTTTATTTCGATATGATTTTAATGTACTAAAATCTTTTCCAATAAATGATGTACAAAATTTTATAAATATCTCCAATATACATTAACTATTTCTGGAGTTTCTGTGGTTTTAACATATAGACGCTTTCAGGAGACTTCATTTTATACTATGTATAGATTACAACAAATCTATCAAGAAAAAATGTAATGAAAATACCCCCCTCTCCGAAGAATTACGGTTGCAATTTTACGAATTCATTCTAGTATATTTCGGAGACAATCTCCGGAATTTCAATATTTAAACCAGAACGATCATCATCTGCCGGATACTTCAATCCGTAAGATCACGGAGGCTTAAAGAATGTTTTTTTTTTGCCAAAGCTACAGACCTTTAAAAAATCCACCATGAAAGCCTAAATTTATTATCATATTAAAAACTACTTGAGAATGCAGAAAACACACACAAAAAAAACTTAAGACTAAACAATTTCGATCTTTTGAACTTTGTAAATTCATGATACACAAAGCAGTTTAATTCCTTTTTTTTTTCATGAATAATTAAAACTGATAAGTTTTCGAATCATCCAAAGGTTCAAAGAAAAAAAATAACTTTGATTTTAATGACTTGAATACATTAATGCACAAAAGAATCAATGAATAATAATTAATATATACAAAATCCAATCCAATTAAATTATCTGGAAGGATAAACGGGTATTTCTCATTTAAATTACTGTTTTGAAAGTGGCATCGGGGCGAAATTAATTCTAATAGCATAAAAGAAATAAGGAGATTTTAAATTACTTTGCTCAAAAAATTATAATCACATTAAAAGTTTAATTTCCATATTGTTTTTAAACAGAACAAAACATTTAATAAGAGTTCGTAGTGGAAAATTAAATCTCTAAGAATTTTGTTTATGAAATATTTGTCGAGAAAATTAACGTCTCTGTTTTTTTCCAATCGTGGTTGGGTTTTTTAGTCACGAAATTAATCGGCTTTTTTAACAAAAAAATATTTTTCTGAAAATAAATCGCTAATACTTTAATAAAAATTTGGAAATCAAATGATAGATGGCTATCAATAGTTTAACTGTCCATAATTTTGGTCCAAGTATTCATACAATTCCCCAAATATATATAAAAAACATTTGAAAAAAATGTCTTTTTACGTCAACCTGTTGGCAACAAATGTTAATATAATATATTTTAGATTTTAGAACCGCTATCGAATTTATGAACCAATTATATTTTCTTGCAACAATTTTTCTCATAATGGGACGATGACTTCGAAACAATGTATATCTTTTATTTTGATGCCATCATTACAAAATTAATAGGAAAACCAATTAATTATTTTGGACTTAATCGCTTAACATCTTAAATTTTGTGGTAAAATTTTGATATTTCTTGATTTTGAAGTTCAAATCCCATACCATAAAATAAATTAACTTTTTGGAGTGATTTATCTGCCCGTTCATCAACTAAAATCAAAATTTGAATTTTTAAAAAACTTTGGTGCCAAAATCACACACCGAATCAAAGAATCAATTAAAAAAATTTTGAGCCATTTCTCTTTCCATCAAACAAATTGAAATGAAAATTTAAATTTTTAAAACCTTTGTGGCTCAAAGCAAAAGAAATTAAAGGACGAATTAAATTTTTGGCACATTGCTTCTTGCAGCTCCCTAGTTGAGATTAAAATTTGATGTATTTTTAATTTTGAATCTGGAAAAGACAAAAAAAAAATACCATACATAAACAAATAATTTTTGGGGGCATGGACTGTTCCTGTCAATTATTTGGGTAATTGACGTTAGTTTTTAGAGGCGCAAAACACAACTCTGGCTAAAATGCGCCCATTATCTGGGGGTAAATATTTGAAATATCTTTAATTTTGATACCCATATCACATAATTAATTTTAAAAAACATTGAATTACTTTAGACACGTCTCCTAATGTTCAAAAGATTGAAATCAAAGTTGGATGTTTCGAGATTCAGATTCCAAATCAAAGAATCAATTAAATTTTTTGGAACGATTTTCCTTTCTGTCGAGGAACTGAAATAAAAAATTTAATTAAAAAAAACTTTGATACCAAAATTATCCACCAAATAAAAGCACCAATAAAGTCTTTGAAACGACTTTTTCTGGCTTTTGAACATTTAAAATAAAAAGTTTAATTCCGTTAAACTTTAAATGTCAAAATCACACTCCAAATTAAAGATTTAATGATATGTCCCTAGCATTGCTTCTTTCTATTCTCTAGTTGCGATCGAAATTCTATACATTTTTCATTTTAAAATCAGGATCCCTTTATCAGAACTCATAAACAATTCATTTTTAGAGATATTGACTGTTCCGCTTCACCAGCTGGGACCGATATTTGATTAAATTTGATGTATAGGTTATACTAAATAAAATAATCAAGTAAATGTTTGGGGTTGAGTTCCTTTTTTCTTTCACCGATTATGATCAAAATTTAATATGGTACCTTTAATTCTGATGTCAGAAGATCAAATACCATTTTTGAATATTCATTAAATGTATTTCAGAAATTCTTTTTCTATCGATTGGTAGGGGCAAAAATTTGATTTATAACTATAGTTTCTCAATCATCACCATATATTACATTTCTTTTTCCCCAGATTGTAGAAATTTTGAAATATAATTAGTCAGAAACGCATAAAAACCTACTATTTGTGTTTTTCTTGTTTGTATATACAACATTCTGCGGGCAAACATACTGCCTTTTGATTAATTTGACCTAAAATTTGATTGAGTTCTTCATTGATGATAAAGATCCATATTAAATTATAAGCATCTTTATCATTAAACTCTTTCAGCTTTGGGGCTATCGTGTTTTTCTTACATAAGGTCGGACAGACAAAGATATCAGTATTTAATTCTAAAAATATATATTCCGAGCTAAAAACATACATGGAAAAGCATAAAATAACTTCATTTTAAAATAAATGAAAATCCAAGTGTGAAAATAATAGTGATGGACATTAAAAAAGATGTCCAGGAACAAAGGTAGCACATCTTCCCCGTGATCTGGAACTTTCCGGGTTGGAGTCCCGGTTAGTGTATGGTTGTTCTCCTGTGTTCTACCTGTGAGGTGTGTGAATGTGCCCCACTGTATAGAGGGGTTGTGCAAGCGAATGTGATGAGTGTATAGCTAAAGACTTACTTTTGGCACTAGTTGGCGCTACTTGAAACAAAAGACGCTTATTTTGGCTTAAATACACTGATGCATCAGCGGGCTTGTACATGGCAAGTGCCATTAGTAACAACAACAACAAAAAAGAGATCTTCCACTTAAAAATAAATGAAATTAGTTAACTTAAAAGCATTTGAAAAACTAAGCTAGAAAAAGTAGCCATTTATGAAAATTTTGTAATACAGGGTAAGTCAAAATGAATATAGCGATTACAAACGGCTATAACTATTTAATGAAAAAATATTTATCGATAAGATTTACACAGAATGTAGAAGAATCTTCAAAATTTTATATACAGAAGTCATAGATGTTCTATGTGACTTCCCTTGGTCACACGGACAACATCTAATCGGTATTCCATTTCACGCCATACATTCTGAAGCATTTGTTCATTAACCGACTCAAGCGCATTACAAATGCGTACTTTCAGTTCTTCAATTGTTTTGGGCAAGGGAAACACAAACACTCTGTCTTTCACATAACCCCATAGGTAGAAATCACAGGGTGTCAACATCCTGTTTCCTCAAACATCCGATGCCATCTGCGTATGTTGTTCGCATTTGGAGGTTCTTCATTGTACCGCTGACGAAATTTTCTCTGCACTGTAATAACAGAACGGCAACTGTGAAATTCCAACACAGAGAATGCTTTCTGCACGGGACTAGCCATTTCCACTAATGAGACGCCGCGCTGAACAGGTTTCTTGTCGTTGCGAAGTTCGATTTCGCGCATGCGCAGGCATCCGCTTGGCTGCACGTGCGCTTTACGTTAATAAATTTTGAAGTTCCGTCTACATTCTGTGTAAATCTTATCGATATATCTTTTTTCATTAAATAGTTATAGCCGTTTGTAATCGCTATATTCATTTTGACTTACCCTGTATAAATAATTCTTGAAATGGTGAAACCTGCATTTCATGCTATAGAAATTGTTATAATTCTAATCATTTCCCAAGTATTTAATAAATTCAAAAAGCCAAAATTCTAATATAAGCAATGTATAACACAGGAAAACTATGGTAGGGAAAGGACTACACTTAATAATCAAATGCCAACCCCTTTCCTCATTTATGTAACGAGACAGGTGACGATGCCTTTAGGATATTCATAATTCAATCGTCGCCGTATAATAATTACCGAATTACCCTAAGGTGAACATAATTCAAGTGACTTACTAGGTGAATCATAATCCGTATACAAATTGATTACGGATTTTGTGAGGTATAGGATTGTAAAAAACACTAAGAATTGAAATAAATGGGGAAATGTTGGACAAATAAATGCATTCTAGAAAAGTTAAGCAATAATTTTAAGATATAGTTACTTTGAATTAAAACCAATTTTAACTAATAGTTTGTGGTAACTTTATGTTAAATATAACAAAAA
>JAOUZG010034892.1:3049603-3069034 GCA_026289955.1 Argiope argentata
TCAAAAGGCATGTCTATGGGAATAATGGGGATGCGTGAAATGCTCCCACCTTCTCCATTCGATTTTCCGTTAAGACCAGACACTTCATCTTTCGCTTTGTTAATGGTCACCGAGAAAGCTAGTCAAATGGGAAACTGCAGTCGGAATCAAAAGGCATGTTTATGGGAGTAATGGGAATACGTATTATAAACACACCAATCGACTTTCCGTTAAGCCTATTTACCTCGATTCTTGCCGTAGGTTGGTTTTCTTTTGTGTAATTATGATTTTAAATGGTACTTTTATTTGGTGTTATCAGATGAGTTGATTAAAGTTTACATACAATAAATAATGCTAACTATATATCATATAGTAAATATTATTAATTTACTGAGAATTAATGATATTTATATACCAGTTGGTGGTTGAACCACTGCAACCAAAAGCAGCTAATGAAAATAAAATTCTAAAAGATTAATTAAACTATTAATTTAAGACAGTTAAAATTAGGGAAGGTAGTTATAAAAATGGCAGCGCTGAAAAATTGAATTTCGAATTGTGTGGAAATGGTTTGTAAAAGATAATATGTTCCCTAATTATTGAGAAAATAAGATAATTATTTAGATTAATTTTTGTTAATAAATAATTAAAAATAATTTCTTATTAAATATTTTCCATTGAATAATTTTAAAAAAATATTTTCTTATTGAGTAATTTGAAAAATAATGTCTTATTGAATATTTCTTATCCCAGAAGTAACCATGTGCCCAACAAACAAATCTAATTCATTCAATCTGTCCTGCAGAAGGCTTAGAGCAGTTTTTAATCTTGCAGTTCGCAAATATTATCTTTTCTAGGAACATTATTAAAAGAACACAAAACATCATATAGTTAGAAAAGTTTAAATAATTATTCAATTATGAAAATAGAGGTAAATACCTATGCGATATTTAAAACACGTAGTAAAATATTCATGTATTATACTTTCAGAAATTAAATTATACATTTTATACTAATTGCAAATGTACATCTGAATTTAAAATTTATAGGTTTTGAAACATTATATTAGTTGCAATATGTAAATAATTGTAAATTCGGTTTCTTTAAAACCGCTATCAAATTGAAAATATTATCAAATCTACCCAATTAACGTATGAAATCCTCGTTATATTTAAAAGGATTTAAAAAAAAAAATTCTAAATAGTAGTTATACGTTTTTAATTATTAAAAATTAAGTAATTAGTTTTTTGATTTTTAGTAATTAAAAATTAATTTTATTTCAATAAATGTGATTTTTCTATGAAATTTTAAATAATTTTTATGATCCTTTTTAATTTACTCTGCGACAAAAATGAAATTTATTTAGATGAAGAATTAGATTTTGATTTAGAAATAAATTTTATTAAAAAGCATTTAGAAGAAAAACTATGTTTAATATCTACATTTGATCTAGATCTTTAAATCTAATTGTTTATAAAGAAGTATGAAATAAGTCAAAAATGAATATATGGTAAAAAATTAATTTTATTTCAAATCATAAACTCTAAAATTTAAACCCTATTTTCTTATAATTTTATTAAAGTTAAATAGCTAATTATATTTAATAAATTAATTATATTTAAAAGCATAAAATCTAAAAATTAAACCCCATTTTCTTATAAACAATTTTATTACAGTTAAATAGTTAATTATATTTAATAAATTGATTATATTTAAAAGAATATAAGTTAATTTAATAAATTAGTTATATTTAAAAGCATAAAATCTAAAGATTAATCCCTATTTTCTTATAAACAATTTTATTAAAGTTAAATAGTTTATTATATTTAATAAATTAATTATATTTAAAAGAATATAAGCTAAGTTAATAAATTAGTTATATTTTAAAGAATATAAGTTATTTTAAAAAAATTAATTATTTTTAAAAGCATGAAATCTAAAAATTAAACCTCATTTTCTTATAAACAATTTTTTTAAAGTGTTTCTAAAAAGAGATACCTCAAGTCAAATCTGATTTCCAAGTGTAAAATGTTGCCATTTTTGTGTCAAAGAATAAATATCTCGCTACAAAGTCAAACAGAAGCTATCAACTCAAGGTAAACATTGAGGTCATTTCAATATTCTTTTGATGAATAAAAGTTCCGACTCATCCGTGTAATTTCAAGAAAGGAAATACTACTTAAGAAACCGGTGTATATTAACAAAGGAAATTTGCGAAAAATTACGTCTACACTGTCTTGTCATATAATTTTCTTTTCATTTATTAACTAGTTTATGTAATTGCGAAAGGTTGCTTCTTACAAATGCGCTGAAAGGACGTTTCTTTATAAAATGAATTTCCGTTTGTACCTATTGTGAAATTGCTCACAATTCTATTACATTGTTTCATATGTTTAGTTACTATATGCTTCACACCAAATATTAAAAAAAAAGAAATATTCGAATAAATTACTTTCACGACGTTGATTTAAGACTATTTTTTTATCATTTTCTGTTAAATTGTGTTTGATAAAAAAAATAAAAAAAAACTTTAAAAAATCGTCTGCGAAAATATTTTGTTTTATGAAATGAAAAGGCTTTGCAAAAAAAATACATCTACATGTTTTATTTTTTAATTTTTAACGACATTTATAATTATTATTTCCAAACTTTCTCTAAAAGAAGCTGGTTCTCCTGTTTTTAGCCATTTTCCTTTTTTTGTACACCCATTAAGCACTTTATACTTCGAAGATCCAAATACTTTGAATTAAATAATATCCAAATACTTAGTAAAATTATTTGTATATTCTTTAAAACCTTTTTGTTGATTTTTGTGGATAAATTTAAAATCAAATTTTTAAAAACTTGCTAAAAGTAATTGATCAACTTTGCAATTTTCCACAGAGGAGCAAAAAACCCATATAAACAAGTGAACTTATGAAATTTAAAATGAGATATTTTTTTAACAGTATTTATAAATAAAAAAATATGTACTTATTTTAAATACTGTATTCTATTATTGTCTGACACAAAAAGAACATAAAACATTATTTTTCAAAAATAAAATGTATCACAAAAATATAAAAAATAGGTAACAAATTAAGGAATAAAAACACTGGTTCCAATAAAAGCAATATGAATTTTAAACATTGCAATTTAAAAACATTAACAAACAAATTATAATTCAAAAATTCTAAATATTTAGTTTCAAACACTTTATACTATACTTAACAAACATAAACATTTACAGAAATTTGTTAAATTTTTATATCAGTTTGTTATTTTTTATATAATGAAAATAACCTATGAAATTAAAATGCTTCATAAGATTTTTGTGGAATTGAATCGCTTTGTAAAAAATAGAGCTGTATGAAAGATCAAAGTTTTGCCTTATTTGCAATTAAATATTTTTTTTATTTAACACCAACATTCGAGTTTTAAAATACTTAAAGTGTGTGAATTTTTTAAAGATATCAATTATATTTTCTATATAGTGCAAGATTTTTTTAAAACTTTTATGAGAAACATTCTTCGTAAATGCTTCAGATTTTTATTTGGATTTATTTATAGAAAATGATCGATACGAATTTCAATTACAATGATCTATAACCTGAAATAAGCATCAATCAAATTATTTAAAAGCTGCAAACAATTTATTTTAAAAATGGTAAAAAAAACTTAATAATAATTTAAAAGCTGTTAACACTGAATTCTAAAATCATTAAAAACATATTTAGAATTAACCTCTTTTTAATTATTATCTTCTCCGAACATGATGTTATTTTTTGGATGAGGGTTTTGGCATCAACAAAAATCCGTTGGCGAAAAATAAAAATTTTATTTTCTGCACGAGTATCTCCAAAAATCAGCTTTTATTAACACGTTGCCATTGAATTTACAAAAGCTCCGATTTTGAAAATAAGTTAATGACTACGGCAAATAAAACCTAGAAAAATGTCATTTTGAGCGCGTGATTATATGAAACGAAATAAACAGGAAATGGGATATTTTTTTAAACAATCAATGCAGGACAAAGTTTTTTTTGTTTCTTTGCAATTCTATAGTGACTCCTTCAATTAAACAATAAAAATGAATAAAAGTATAAGTTAGCTTGCACGAGCACGTGGTGCTTGGCCATTCAAGAAATGATGTTCTGACAGGATACATTGAAAGATATGTATTACAGATTTCATTTTAATCTTTTTTTATTTTTGTAATAAAGGAAATAAACTTGTTATATTATTTTTAGCCATCCACATCAAAATCTTATTAGTGGTTCAAAAACTTGCCTGACAAATGATTTTAGAAACGCAATAAAAATTGCCATAATCATTTTCAGAAACAACCCGCCTTAAACATAATAAAACAATTTTTCATGTTTCAAAAGGCTCTTGCTGTCGTTCCTATTTCAATAACTAAGAATAAACTATTTTGATGATCTTTCAAATCATTTTCCTATTTATTAATCTAGGTATGAAGCTACAAAACATTTTTGCTCAATCATTTTAATATGATTATAATACTTATAGACTGGCGAGCTATTTCTGAGCAACGAAGCTAGTCTTGCAAAATGCTCTATGGATAGACCATTCATCTTAGAGTTATCAGAAATAGATTTTCACTACTTGGGTAGAAAATCCTTTCGATAAAAAAGATCATAAAAATTTTAACGCATGCGATTACGTTCGAGACGGCGATTTTAAAACATGTCCGGTGATTCTGTTTTTATTTAAGATGAAGTCACAATTCAAACAGCGTGCTCGTACCAGCGGCTTAATCATGTTAAGCACCAGCCAATTGTATTTTTTTTGTGTGTTTACGAGGTTTATATATTTTCTGTACATTCCATTAACTAAAAAAATCTTATTCTCACCTTTTTTTAACGTTTTTATTTAATTCTTTAAGAAAATGATAAGAATAAGAAATTGCTAGTTAATGAAATAAAATTGTTCAAAAAGAGCTATGAATAAGAATTTGTTATTTAATGGAATAAAAATTATATGTTAAAAAAGTTGATAATTAAAATTTATTATTTAATGGAATAAAAAATTTAAAATAAAATTTAAGAATAAAAATTTGCTAATTAATGAAATAAAAATGTTAAAAAAAGAGGTGAGAATAAAAATTTATTTTAATGGAAATTTTTTTAAGTAAAGTTAAAAATAAGAATTTGCTATTTAATGAAATAAAAATGTTTTTTAAAAAAAGAGCTAAGAATAAGAATTTGCAAACTAATGGAATATACAGAAAATATATAAATGTCTTGAACACAGAAGAAAAACCTCGTATATCACATGATTAATCCTATAGCACGAGCACGCAGTTTGAACTTCGACGTAATCTTAAAGAAAGCAGGATCACCACACATGCTTATATTTTTGAATATTTCTAAAAAAACAGATTGAAAAGACATCCGTGAAAGGAAAATATACTAATTAAAAACACATATGTATTTAAAAAATTATAAAAGTAAAGGAAGGGGATTTTTTGTATAAAAAGAGGTATACAAATAGAACCTTCTACTTAGATATTCATCAAATAATTTAATTAGAATTCTGAAGACCACTTAATTAAAACATTGCCTAGATTCTAAATTAAGATATGATTTATAATTCTTTTCGATCTTTAAATACTGACTTTCTAAAAGTAAATAAGATCAAATGCTCGATGTCAATTAAATGTAAATAATTAAAGCAAACTTAAAATCCTTCTAAATAAAAAAAAATGTGTTTTGTTATTCAGATACAGAATAATATATTGAAAAATTATCAATACTAAATTCCTCAAAAAATAAAGATAAGATTTTTATTGATGATGATGATGATGTCGTGTCCGCTTTTACCGCGGAAAGAGGGGTGCAGTAGCTTCTGAGGGTATGAACCCCTCAGCACCCGAGGGCAGAAGTCTGACTTCTAGCTCATATGAAGATGAAACACACATACATACATACGCTTGCACAGCCCCTTTTTCAGGGGGGCACATTCAGACATCTCACAGATAGCACACAAAGGAACAACCATGCCCGAACCGGGACTCGAACCCGGGACCTCCAGAACACGAGGCAGACGCGCTACCTCTGTGCCAGCAAGCCGGCAAGATTTTTATTACTGAGGTTTTATCAAAATTTGGAATTTTAAAAAATAGCATTTGAAGACCCAAAATGGATTCAAAGCGCGTATTATCTAATATAAAAATTAATGAGATTTTCCAAAGGATTAAATTAGAAACAAAATTTAAATAGTTTTTAAAGAAAACTGTTGAGAAATTTAAAAAAAATTAAAATAATTATAATGTTCGCCAAATACAACTTTTTAGCGTAATTACCTATCTTAAATGATTTTTAATCAAACTTAACTAAGATAATACTTAATAATTTCAGAATAATTAATAATAATTATTTTTTATGTTATATTCTTCATTCTTATATTCTTAATAATAATTGATAGTAATATTAATATTATTCTGAATATTAATACTGATTATTGACATTAATAATAATAATAATAATATGTAATAATTTCAAAACATATTTCGGTATAGAAAACCAATTTTTCACCACTCCAAAATCAAAGAATTATTTTAGCGCAATTTTCTTCTAATTTTAATACACACTCTTTCATCTAATTTTAATTATAAAATTATTTTTATTCGGTCTTTTATAAAATCTCCCACTCTTTATCTAAGCACATTTAACAAATGTGCATTTTTATGGATAAACAATGTGATTACTTTAATACCGTTTATGTCCTAAAGCAAAATAATAATAATAATTTTTAGTTGCAATGCCATGTTTACCCTAATTATTGACGGTAAGTAGGGTTACAGGGTTTATGCTAATATAAAGGCCGGGATGACCTGGTTGGTAGAACGTTGGACTCGTATTCCTTATGTTACGGGTTCGAAGCTCACCGGCCGAAAGATTCCCCGAGTGTATGGCGGCTGGCGTTCATTAAATCTGTTCGTGGTCGCAAAGTCCTCCATGTCGAGAGTAATACCACTGGGGATACTGGATCAGAAGTTATCGCTCTCTGTTCCAGGTCTAAATTACGATCCGAGAATGAATGAATGAATGAATTTGCATGAATGAAGTCCGAACCCTAAAAGGGGTTGTGACGTGTGAGTAGCTAAGTCGTACTCTTGACCCTAGATGGCGCTATGTGTGAAACAAAGAGACGCATTTCTCAGGCTTAAAATCTGCTGATCGTATTATCAGGGGCTTGCTCATGGCAAGGGCCATTAGTCACAACACAACACTAATATATGACGACAGGTAGGCAGCGCATTTGCAGTAAAGGACTGATTTATGCTTGCCAAAATTCCATAAGATATATTAAGACATTGCTTAACCATGCTTAAGATCATGCTTGGCTATAAACTGCTTTGGCTTCCCTGATGTTTTCCACTGTGTATCATATTTAAATGATGGATATTTAAGCAAGAAAACAGAGGAAGATTTAAACAACATTTCAATGTACCTAAATTTGAAAAACTATAGAAAAGAAATGACAATTAAAATGGAAAAAGGACTCAATCTCGCATTAGAAAGAACAAAAAAAAAATGTCGACATTAATCTGACAAATCATACTAAATCTGATATATCATAAATTTTTTCTGCCAAATTCTTCAAAGGGAGTAAGAAAAAATTCAGTAATTGTCCCGTCGGAACAATTAGTTACCTTCGACCGAGTTGCACTTTTTAGCCTTTCTGCGCATGCGCTGCCTACTTGCCGGATTATAACTGGCCGAGCGTAAACCCGGTATCATACTACATAAAATTTTAATATATTTCAAAACCTTCGCGAGTGTTTCAAGGTTGATATTCTTCCGATAAATTGCATGATAAATGCAACTTTTGAAGGTATTAATATAAATAAAACGAGTTATTCAAATTAAATTTAATATACTTTTATGCTATATGTTTGAAACAGAAACTGCCTCAATTTTTTCCTTAAAAGTTTTTAGTGGCATCTTCTTTCAGAAGTGCAGAGGAGTGTTGTAAATAATTTGTTTAAAACATTTTTTTCCTTCCTTATGATATCATTCATTCAAATCTTTTAAAGTTTTAATTTAAAAATTGTACATTAGACAATAGGGTTCGAAAGTTTTTTTTTCAAACCTAGGTTTAAAAGACCGATTTTTTAAAGAAAAATTTGTCACATCTGAAAAATAACTTTTAAATTAAGAAACTAGTTGAAAAAATTTATATTATTATGTAAAAATTATAAAAAGTTTAGGGTGATCAGAAAGCAGCTTATTAACAATTGAGTATATATTTGATTTTTTGTTAAATGAATTAAAATATTTAAAGACTGACATAAGTTTGAAATTATTATATGACTGAGAAGAGCGAATTCAAGAAAGAAGACGAGTAGAATTAACTACTCTTTTGATGTGTTTGCAAAAGGCACAAGACATTTCAAGTTCAGGGAAAAAATCTAGTGTACTTTCATTTAGCTTCAAAAGCCGAAATTATTAAGTTATTTTAAAATATATAGTCTAGAATATTTTCAAATTCTTATTTGGAAACTAATTCTGATAAAGAGCAAATTAAAAAAACTACTAACCATGTTAATGCTTTTTAAAAAGAAGACGGGGAAAAATCAATTTATGAATTTCTTGAATACCATGAAGAAAAACTTACAATTATAAAGACACTGTAAGCTGAATTTTCATTATTTGAGGGAACGAATAAAAGAACAAACAAACTTATAATTGTTATTTGATGCCATGAAAACTGCAAAACCAAGTTCAGTAGCTAGTGAAAGAATATTTTCGATTTCAGGCAATACTGTGTTCAAAATAAGATCAAGATTCAGCGTCCGTTCAGCGGATATTTTATCTTTTTTAGAATCCTACTGTTAAGAAGAAATTAAAAGTAGCGAAAATAATATAAATATTTGAAAATTTTGTTTGAGTTCGTTATTTATGTAACCGATGTGTATATGTAATACTTAATTTTTTTATACTTCAAACTTGACGTAGACATTAATTTCGTTTTGTTTTATTTTATATAAATTAAATTAAATATTTTTCACCATTCTATTTTTTGACAAATATTCAAAACCTGGCTAAAACTGATTTTTTTTGGAAATATTGAACCCGAAAACAAATTCGGGTATTCAAAAAGTTGGAATTCATATAAACCTTACTAGACAATGCAAAGAGAATGAACATTTCATCATTCAAATCGTTTTCATTATCAGCGACGGGAACATTACTCGCAGCTGCAAAATCAATAAATTCTTCATTTATTAAATTGAGCGAAGAAGAATGTGAGGAGAAAGTGATACCTCAATGACAAATTAATACTCAAAATCGTCAAATGGAAGAATAGCAATGAAAGAGAACTGACCTGAAATACAGTTTTTTTTTTTCATTGTTTCATTGTTCCCTCGGAAAAAAGTGCAAAATGGTCATAGAATAGATTTTTTTTTATTTGGAAACATCTGGAGCTATAGACAATGAATGCAGTGAAGCCACATTTCATATTGAAATTGAAGAAAATACTGAAAAATGTATTGCATAAAACTGTCTAAATATTGCCATCTGGAAAATTTTTTGGCGTTGTTGGAATTGAAAAGGAGTTAATAATTACAAAGAAGGTACAGAAAAATGTATTAAGCAAAATCTCACTGGTGATAAAACCTCCACTGAGAAACGATTGCATAAAACTAAGTATATATATATATATATATATATATATATATATATATATATATATATATAGTCTTTAAGTAGCTCTAGATAGGACGAAGAGCACGTCTTAGTTACTCATGCATTATTTTCACTTGCACAGCCCCTTTTTCCGAGGGGGCATTCACACATCTCAAAGATAGAACATCTAAAGAGCAACCATGCCCGAACCGGGACTCGAACCCAGGAAACCCAGATCACCCGGAAGAAGAGCTACACCTGTGCCAGGAAATAGATGTGTTATACCAGAAAAAGAATGGAACTGGTACTTGAATGGAACTGGCGTGCAATAAGTAACGCAATATTAATCTTTGGCGTGAATTTGGCATTTTTATTGATTCTATCGCGTCAACTTTGGCGATTAATACTGGCATAAGATAAATAACAATAGAAAATCGAATTTTTGATTCAGATTTTTTTAAATAACCGACTGAAATCAAAATTTGATTTTTAGAAAACTGGGCTTGTAATTATAAAAATCGATATTTAACAATATATTCAACTCATTATATCTTCGAGTTATCAGGTTTATACGTTTTTGAAAGTATAGATTTAGAAACGGTCTCCTCATTGAATATGTTTCAAAATTTGATACGAGTGTGGTAAACGCCTCACAAGCCAGGCGTGAGTGTCACTTTTGTCTAGTGGCTATATTACTCTGCTACGAACCCTAACATTACGAGTTCAGTCCTATCGAAAACCATATCCTCAAACCATTCGATCACATGTTTCTATACTATAGAGGTTTAAACAGAGTGTCAAATATTATTTATCAAGGTATCTTGCTAAATTACCTTCAAACAGCAGTACAGGGAAAATTCTGTGGAAGGATTTTACTCAAAATTGATAAAAATCTACAAATTTGGAGTGAACGCATACAACGCTCCTTCTGATTTAAAACATTTTTGAAATATCGTTGTAATAGATAGGGAGGCATTTTCCAAAAATGCATTTTTCGAACTCAGGTTGATCTAAAACACTTAGATCCTTACAAACTACGAGTTCAGCTTTTAGATATACTATATTTTCTTTATTCTACATACACTAGAATGTAAAAAGTAATCTCTAAATCCAGATTTTTGTCTAACTTTGTCGAAATATCAACAGAATTCTCATTAAAAATTATTCGTTTTAATTTTTATGAATTATAAAAAATGAACGTTCTTATTCATGAAAAGTTAATATTCTTTAAAATATTTCCACACGCTTTTATGGTTTTATTTTTATTAATTTATTTACGAAATATTTGGTTTTTATATTCAGTAATCAAATAAACTTTTTTTATTACATTTATTACTTTGTTTAACAACCTTTTATATGATGCACTACGAAGCCAACTAAATAACAACTATTCAACTGAAAATCTCCATTACGCCAACTTCTCTAACGAACTTCCTTCCACAGTACATTACAGAAAAAGATAAAATGGAATTTATTTCACAGCTCCATACGTGTTTGAGCTTGCAAACTTTTCCCAATATCACCTCCTCTAATCTCTGAACCTTTAACTTTTACTACTCGTTTCTTAAACACAGTCGGGGGGTCTGGCGTTTCGCTCCACATAAAATGAATTTTATGCACTGATAAATATAGAGCCCACTTCCCGAAAAGCAATGCAACAAAATAGGTGCCACTTTCACAACGGAAAATTTTAACTTCTGGAAGTCAGGAAGGAAATTGCTGAAGGAGTTTCGGCTTCTGGGACCGAACGATATCAGTTTCGCAGGTGTTGATTTTACGACCCTACGTGGGCACTTGGAACCTGTAGCGATAAGTCCACAGTTCTCTAAAGTTTCTCTCAAAGGACGACTTTCTTCGAGATAAATAGGAATTTCTTGTGGATATCTAACTACTAATAGTTTGAATCAATCAGGTTGTACGTGGTGCATTAGGCTGTGGAAAATTATCCAACACATTACAAGATTATGCCGAAGGAAACTTTTTTTCAGCTTTATTTTGGTGGTGTATAGCAGGCAGTTTTAAGTTCTTAGGTAACGTAAAATATATAAGATAATAGTAAACTATATGGAGATCACAAAAATACGTAAAATAATTATATTTACTGCTGTTTTTTTCTCGAGGTTGCAAAACTGATAATAGCTTAGGATGGCAATTATTTGAATTTAACAGGTAACATGAAATATATTTGCCTGTAGAAAATATAATAACAGATCTCTATAAAATAGAATGAAAAATCTGAGTCTTTGATTCACTTCGAAGAGTGGATAAAAGAGTCAGATTTTGCTGTAAATTATTCTTGAAATGTCTCTTCTGTTATTATCATGTGAGAAAATAATGTTGTTTTGGTTAGGGGGTTTTGATGCCTAATAAATTTACAGAACAAAAAATAGTTTACCTGCTTTTACCAGTATTGAATTATTATTACGGATGCGTTTTTAAAAGATTGCAAAACAAAGGGTTTTAAAGAGTAACATAGCTTTATTGTTACGTATGCTTCTTTGATAGCAGATATGTTTTTAAAAGGTTGACATTGAACTATGACATCACTGCTGCTTTTTCATCTCCAAATTGGTCGAGCTCCAAAACTTTGTTTTCCAGCTATAAAAATTGAAAATGAAAGTTAAAAAACATTATTATACATATATACAAATGTATACAGAGAGAGAGTGATAGAGACCGATAGAGAAGTCACGTGATTGTTCCGAACCGGTTTCAACTGGTTAATGACTTAAATTAATGAAGACAAATGACTTAAATTAGTGAAGGACTTAAAAATAATAATGTTCTCACGTGATAAATTGAAATTCGCGATCGAAGATTTCATTAAAAATTTTTTTGTCATCTTTTAATTATGGATATAGTGCAAGTTCTGACTGGAGAATTTCTTTTGTTCTTTTAACATTTTATAAATTCTATTCCTCATACACCCACGTGATTCGACTTCTATTCCAATTCGCATTCGCCTTTGAGTTAGAAAATACATAATTCTAAAAGCTATTATCTGTCAGAAAAAAATTCGAGGTATTGTATACAGGAACAAAATACATTTATACAGGAACAAGTTGCTGAAACTATCTTAAACAAAATTCAAGTTTTACAAAATAAAGTTCTTCGTAGAATTAACAATTCTTCCTGATTTCCCTGGATTGATATTATGCACAAAGATCTTAAAACATCAAAGCTCGATGGTTTCATTAATGAACTTTCAGACAATTCTTTCGTCAAATCAAAACCTACGAAACTCCAGCAATCAAAAAATAAATTAACTGTTCCCCACTGCAATAGAATATAACTTTTTCCTTATTCTACTATTAATGGACCTCTCGGCCGGGGTTGGTTAGTCTGGTCGGTAGGGCGTTGGATTTTCATTCCTTGGACTGTGAGTTCAAAATCACCAAACGAAGACTCTCCGCCTGTATGTGGTGGCTGGTTCACGTTAAATCTATCGTGGTCACTAAGTCCTCCATGTCGAGAGTAATAACACTATGGTTACTGAGTCAGAGGTAATTCCTGTTCCAGATCTAAATTACGATCTGTGAATGAATTGATAAATGCATGAAATAATTTCATCCTATACATAACCTCAGAAGCTACCACTCCCCCCCCCTTTTCTTGTAAAGAGGCGATGGTTTTCTGTTCGAGATAACACTTAGTATCAGTGAATGAATGAATGAAGTCTGCTCCATTCATACACTCAGAAGCTACTGCACCCCACCTTTCGTTCTAAATCAGAACACGATAACAATAACAAAAACCTCTCTGGATTCTAAATTTAAATTTTTAAAGAATTGCTTCAATTTACTGCTCTAAAGTAAAATAAGCTCTTTTTTCTCCTAATAGTATATCCATTCTGTTTTACCTTTGCTGATAGCCATCTCAAACTGAGTAGAAGATCTTAAGTCCTAAAGTTCTTCATACATCTAATTCAAGCAGCTTTCCAGGGGTTTCGAAGTAGTGATTTGGCGCTGCTATACTGGCATAAGTTAACCCCTCTAATGGTATAAATGGAATAGATATTTGTCAATAGCTGGAGTTAGTTTAGTTATATTAAGATTGTAAAGCAACAATAGGGTTATTGTGGGTCGGACCTTCATTTTGAGGGTAGTCAGATGACGAGGACGACACCTTAAGCTAGCACCTCCCTCTCTACAAAACGAATTTACCACAAGGCCACCACGGCCCTGATAACAATTGGAAACCATGGAGCAGAAAAATGTGAGAAATATTTCCCCCCCCAAAATATTAACAACATCTAATTTCAAGTTTTCGAAGATTACAACTTTATTTTTTAAGCAATTTTTTTCTCCATTATTATTAATTCTTTGTACAATTTAATGACGCTAGTATGGCAGTTACTATTTAATGACGATAGTAATTGGCAGTTACTCCACTGCTTAAAAATTTTAAGACTTTAAACAATACTTTCCACAATATTTTAATTTCTTTTTAATTCAACAGTACGTATTGCGGAGGAACCTATACGCTACAAAATTTTGTACAAAAATAACGCCTTAAATGTATTGGATGTTAAAGCATTTTAATCTCAAGTAAAACTGTGTTTGTCAATTACCAATAAATAAATCTAATTAGGAAATATCTTTTTCAGGAACTGCCTTTGGTGGAATCAGAGGTCTAGTTTTGAAAGAATCCTCGTCATTTTGTGTCTGCTGTTTTTTATTCTGTGCGCAACATTAGTGATAGTGAACGTTATTATTCAAGGTAAGCACCATTATCTATTCGTGATATTAATAATTGAATTTTTTAAATTGAATTTTCATTTGAATTTAGCTCTCGAATTCGATCCTATTCTAATTACAAGCAATAAGATTATAGTAAATATTTTCTATTAGATCTTATTTTTAATTACATTCTATTAAAACATCCTAACTATATTCTATTAGACCGTATGTGTTCGGTAAACATAATAATCTAAATCTGTTAATGAACATTTAGCAGACGATTCCTTTTCAGACATTTTATGACTGCCACTATCTTTATTTCAATTAAAATATTATTAAAAGTTAAAAGCAAACGATTTTTTTTCTTTGATAAACATATTTTACTAACCCTTTGCACTGCGAAAAATAATTAAATGCAAATTTATTCACCTAATATAAAGATTTGTTTATTGCTACAAAAAATAAATTGTTATAATTCTTTTCAGTCGAATTTCTTTGACAAATTAATATACATTTCTTAATCATTGTATAGACATTTTTAACAATTGAATTTGAAAAATAAATAAATAAAGTGTTAAAATGATTCAAAATTTTGATTGTTGAATCATAGGCATCATCGGAGTGAAAAGGGTTAATTTTATTTCTTTTAATTTTTGTATAAAGCTAATGATCAATTGTAAACCTTTTGGAATCTGGCAATAATTAGTGCTATATGCTGTGAAGCTGAAAGAATAAACAAGTCGATGGGATTCTGAAAGGCTTGGAATATTATTTTCGTTTTAAGAATTTAAGACACTTTGCAATCAACAGTTTGAATCTTAAGAAAACGGGTAGTTTTCTAGAGAGCATACAAAAACATGCTAATTACATTTTATTAAATCATTCTAATTAAATTCTATTTGATCTTTCTAATTATATTTTGTTAGGTTATTCTAATTATATTCTGTTAAATCATTCTAATTATGTTCTATTAGGTAATTCTAATTATATTTTATTAGATCATTCTTTATCTATTAGGCCCTATTCTGAATACATTTTATTAGATCATTCTATATTCTTTTAGGCCCTATTCTGATTACATTTTATTAGATTATTCTATATTCTATTTTATAACATGATTCGACAAATTTGGAACAATGAAGAAAATTCCTATTTCACTCAGAATTTAAAATTGTTAACAAGTTAACTGCCAACAATATGAAATATATATTTCTGCAAAAGCCTTTTAAATTTTGCTAAATGCTCTGAGATTATAATACTATGATTAAGTCCAAAATAAATTATTGTATTATAAATAGGACATTGGCTTTATTTTGACTTTTATTATTTGTGTTTTTGGTAGAAAATTATTTTAGAAAGGTTTAATATAAAATGTATCTTGAAATTTTTAACATTTTGCAAAATAGATATAAAAAATTAATATTATTTTTGAATTAATTGCATTGTTTTGAAAATGGTATAAAAGAAAAAAATGTCTAACTGATGTATATCAGTTGAAACTCGATTAATAATTTTGGAATATATATTAATTTGTTAGAGAAAACAAAAAAAATGCAATAATTGATAAATCGTGAACACATGATCCATAATGATGCATTATTATAGGAAAAATAAAAGACATAGATATAAATATAATAGTGCAAAAAAAAAATTTAACTTTAGACGTTAGTTTGCCTTTGACTCAAATAACGATTCTTTTTTCTTTTCTTTCTTTCTTCTTCTTCTTCTACTTTTTTTGCTTGAAATATACATACCATTTAAAAGATTTACCATACGAAATTTGAATGCTTTTGAAATTATTATATACAATCACTCAAACACAAGCATCATTATGTGTATGCTTAAAAGATTATGTATAAAAGGATAATCTATCATCGTTTCCATTACGTTGCTTTTTAGTAAATTCTGTTTATTTTTTCAATACCATTTCAAAATATCCGGTATTATATAATGATATAAGAATATTTCTGCACGTTGAGTTCCATTTTGTAAGGAAGAAAAATTCTTTTCATGCATAGAGTATCAAACAATTTAAAACATAGTTTTGACCTTTGCTTATTTTATAGCAAAATGTATTTATTTATTCCAACGACAGACGAATTTAACGAGGAGATAACGAGTTTACTATAAAGCGAACAAGTGACTTCTCTTCCTCCGTTGGAAGAAAAATACGTTCCATGCCAAACGATTTTTAGAACCGGGGAAAAACTTTTTCTCCAAAACTGGATGTCAAAGTCATACTTTATAGTCCCTTAGAGCACGAAGAGATAAATCTTAAGATTTTTTAGTTCTTTTTTTACATCATTTTCTTTTCCTCAGTCAAACTTGGCCGGTTTAATGTATCCCTCCAGGCTATACAGAACGTTTCCCGCTCTTTTATATGCGTTGTTTATTTTTCTTATCGTTTGGCTACTGATGACTCCAGAAACGCTTCGATGACAGTCAAAGGTCCCTACAACCCCAGGAAATGAGCGTTATGACTTTAAAGGGAATGCAAGTATCATAATGACCTTGATCCAGAAAAAAATAACGAATTCTTTGCGACATGCATAAAACTGTATTATATCTGAAGTTTATTAAATGTTGTTTGCTAGCTTGATATATATATTTGCTAGTTAAGATCGTTCATGGTTCATAAATCTTAAAAAAATGATTTCGTTTTCTTTTAAAATAAGATAATTAGAAAAAAGATGTAAAATTTTAAAGTCTATAAATTTAAAAATAAGTTGCTAAATTGAAGTTTATGAACTACTAGCTTTTATCCGCGATTTTTGTACGCGTGGAAATTTTGATGTGCATGTATGAGAACTGGCGGTTATAACAATATAAAATGTCATCAAACCGTGTAATTATTATACTGTTGAAAATAATTTTCGCCAAAAATAGTTTGTCGCCAAATTTTAGCGAAATGACCGAATATGGCACGAACTGCAGCAATAACGTTTCCAATCGTAATGTTTCGATGAATGTTTTAGAAAATTAATGGAAATATAAAATAAAATCACTATTTATCCTTTAGCTGGGCGCCGGTGAAAGAGCGCCAAAGAATTTTACTTTATTTGGCAATGTTTTGGTTTAAAATAGCTATAAAAATTTTGGCAGAATTCTAAATTATTTGGCGATTTTTTGCTGATGACCGCCTAACTTGAAAAGTAACAAAAAAAATCAATTAATAAAGAAGCAGGGAATGCACGCAAAAAATGCAATCGAAACTAATGAGAGTAGGAGAAAGGAATATGTATAGCAAGAAAAATCCAGGGAAATGAACAGGAAAGATCAAATTACAATAGCAAAAAAATAACTACAATGTAAACACAAACAAAGCACTTCCAAAAATTACCGACCTCGCAAAGCCCCAAATGGTTGTATACCAAAGCTTAGTCCAGACAACTAACCTAAAAACAATTTATTCACAAAATGTACCTAAATTAAAACGCAAGAGCTAGCCAATTATTCAAAATCGTTTTGCTAGTTAGTCTGGCCTTAACAAAATCAAGCCAAGAACAAACTGCGCATGGCAATTCAATAGAGGCATCGAAAATGCGAGAATTTTTTACGCCAGTTGTTGTAATATGGATTTATATTTCTTAGTTTCCTTTTTTATGTTTTATTATGGTACTTTTCAATTAACCGAGTGCAAGCGAAAAATAGCCAAATAATGTAGAATTCCACTAAATTTCTTACAGCGATTTTATAGCGGAAAATCATCAAATAATGTAGAATTCCACCAAATGCCTTTGGCGATTTTTTGCTTGCCCTTGGCTTTCTGAAAAGTACTTTTATTTTCATTCAAAAGGGTTCCGAAAGATCGATTAATTAACAATGTTTAATTTTAAATGCATTTAACACTAAGAAAATAAACAGAATCGTTTGAAATAATCGGCCGAAGACATGCTATGCTTTAGCCTCATTTGGCGGCTGGGAAATATAGATTTTTGGAGATAAAAATAGTTTTTAATTAATAAAAAATTAACCACTCAATTAACTGCAATAAATAGGAACATATGTTCTATTATAGACTATAATCTGTCTCTGTGCTAAATTTTATCCAATTTCGATCAGCCGTTTTAGCTTGATTGACTCACATCATCCATCCGTTCATCCAAACTTTCATATTTATAATAATAATATAGACTACATACTTAAAATCTTTCTTTTTTTTCATAAAATTTTACTATTTTGACATATTTTTCACTAGGAAATATAGCATTTTGTATTAGTTTTCTATTCTATTCCCGATGTGCTAAGATTCAAAAATTCAACTATCATAAAATTGCATATTTCATCCTTTTTTTTCGTTTAATTCTACTAATAGTAAAGATGCGTGGGTGAGTGTCTGTTGGCTCTTAACAATTCATTATATTCAACCAAGCGATATATATATTAATTTCAAAAAAATATGAGAAATTTTAAGAAAAATTAAGATTACATTATAAGTTTGAAGAACAAAGTGTGAATGAAAGTGTATCTATTCGCTCTGATGCTTTGTAATTTTATTTTTTTTTTATTGTGTACATTGAATTATGAAATTTTAAGGAATAAATTTTGTATAGATTTTAATATACATTTCTTTTTATACTCATTATTTCCAATTTTATGATATTTAAAACTAAATCATACTCCATAGCTGATATAATTGCATACTCTATAAAAAAAGGGATATGAATCAATCTGGTAATTTCGTACATGGTTTATATCTTTCCCTATCGTCTTTTAAACTCAAATTCTTGCTTTTGAAAAATGACAGAAGATGACCTGAATGTTACATTATTTGTCAGGTTTTCTTTAAAAAATAGAGACAGACTTCTTTATGAAGAATGAAGTACAGTTTGCCAGAAATATGAGGGCAAACTACATCATCCTTCTATCTGTCGCATTCTTACATAAAACATTGCTTTTTTTCTTTCATTCTTATTTCTTTATTATAATAAAATTTTTAAAAAAGAATTTTCAAAATAGAACAATTATTTATGAAAAAATATATAAATTTAATGGATAATTTTCAAGATATCTTATCATTTGTTATTTTAATCGCCTTTGTTAAAAGAAATTTTTCCTGCACTGATGATATTAGTTCAAATAACATAACGTCCAATGAATGCTTGGCGCAGTTTGGGCAAGTGATCGCATTTGCTGATA
>JAOUZG010034892.1:3097297-3128093 GCA_026289955.1 Argiope argentata
ATATATATATATATATATATATATATATATATATATATATATATAGGTAGATAGATAGATAGACAGAGAGGGGGGATCGAGACCGATGTAGAAGTCTCGTGATTGTTTAAAACTAGTTAAAACTGGTTAACGACCTAAATTGGGTAAAATAAATAATGGTTTATAAAATAATGATGTTCTCACATGATAACTTGAAATTTACTATCTAAGATTTCTTTTTCTTTTTACCATTTGTCTCCTTTTTTTTACTCCCTCCCCAGAATAAGAAATTTTTTTAATGATATTTATCATGAAAAATGGAATTTTTTTTAGATTTTCAAGTTGTAGGGTATTCATTAGGTTATTTAAAAATTTCAATTAGCAAGTTTAAATAACAATAAGCCGGCGTCCTGGCATAGTGGTAACCGGGCCTTCCCGTGATCTGAGCGTCCCGGGTTCATGTCCCAATCCGGACTTGGTTGTTCTTTATGTTTTCTATCTGTGAGGTGTGTGAATGTGTCCCCATCCCCTGTAAAAAGGGGGTGTTCAAGCGAATGTGATGCGTTAGTAGCTAAGGCGTTGACTTGGTCCCAGTTAGCGTTACTTTAAACAAGAGACGCTCCCTCAGCTTAAAATCACTGACTGTGTCAGCGGGCGTGTCCATGGCAAGCGCCATGGGAAACAGCTACAACAAATGAAAATAAATGTATGTAATGATTAAAACCTTTGCTTATAAATTAATTTGGACGTGAATTTATACATCTTATTATTTCTGAGAGTACCGATTTGTATCTATGTAATTGAAACATATCACATTAAAACACATTGAATTTTCCCTTCAATAAACAAATACTTTAAAAAACAAATATTTTTCAATTGTTTTATAATTGTAATAAATCTTTCGTTCTAGGTGTTCTAAATATAAACTTGATTCTCAATAAGTTATAATAATTATAAATAAATAATAAATGTGCCAAATTAAAATTATATATAATGTTCTAAGTTTTCCTAATTATGGATATGAAAAGCGTCCAAATTTCTAGCGATTAGAAACAACTAACATAATATTGAGCGATAATAACAACATAAGAACCTATTATTCGTGGATTTTTATGCTGTTGCCAATTTTATAATACCTTCTATACGAATGATGACTAGATGCCAATTCTATCCAAAGATTTAGTATCTTTAATAACAGGAAAGAAGTATATTAATAGAAAAATTGAAATGAAAGTTTGCGGAAAAGCATTTGTTAATCAATAATTACCATGACGGTAATCAACATGGCGTTAGAGATCAATCTTTAAAAAGAGAACTGCTTCTTAGTAATTTTAAAATTATCACTAAAATATGCGTTCCATTCACATTCTTAATTGCTAGAATTAGGTTATTCTTTTTCTACCGCTTTGATATGATTTATTGAATTGTTCTAACGACTTAATGTCCAAAAGAATGTTTTGAATTCCAAAAGTTTTAAAGTCATTCATATTTTTCTTCTAATGACGATAAGAATAATTTCTAAAATTATATTACGTTACAAAAATGAAAATAGAAGGATAATGTTTGTTAGCGAAACTTTGAAACCCAATCTTCCTTTCACAATTGCTTAAAAATCATTATTCATTCGAAATTTTAATTTATCTATTGATTTAAATGCATTCATTAAGCAAACTTCATTGTAAATAATCCGCCGTGAAAATTTTGTAAAAATCAAAAAAAAATTAATTTAGAAGCACGGCATTTGCAAGTGGAGTAGAAAAATCATTTTGTAGATACTGCTTTAAAGTTACTTTGCTTAACGTAATCAAGAAAGCCAAATTATATCCTAATATAATTATACAAATCTTTGCGAAAATATAAAAATTTCTGTTTATTTCTGAATTTCAAATCATTAGTACGTCAAAAGAATTCGTTAATTAAGGAATTACGTTTTTTTTAATTCAATTTGAAAGCCTTTGCAATTTCTTTTCTGCTGTGAATAGCCAAAAGTGCAATTTTAATTGGCGATAAAAATGAGAGAACTACTCAAAAAAAATGAGGGTCGCATTTGGGATTCAAATTAGTACCACAAAATTTGTAACGAAGTAAAAAAGATTTTATTTAAATGACTTTTACGGATTAGAATTTCTTATTTTATACCTCAGAATTCTAATTCTTGCATCCTTTTGTTATACGCTAATTAACATCAAAAAGTTCTAAAACATAATTTCCTTTTTTTCTTTACAGGAAATGTACAAAGAGGATATATTGTAATTGTTAAATACAAATTCCTACTCGATAATTTATTCAATGACCTCATTTCTCGAATTCCTTGAGTCCGAAAATCTCATTTTTCGAATTACGATGTTTTTCCATCGCTTTATTTGTCTGTCCGTCTTTCTGTGAATGCTATAATTACAAAGTGCTTTGAATTATTCAAATGAAATATGATATCGTTAAACCAAATTTATAATTTTTTAAATCAAATTTGGAGTTATATTTATTTACAAGAAACATGTCTTTCAGGCTATCCGATAAAAAGTGAAATAATAACTGCAAAGCCGAAAGAGTTAGAAATATAAAATTTTCCACACCGTTATATCA
The DNA here is from genome assembly GCA_026289955.1 of Argiope argentata. Taxonomy (NCBI): domain Eukaryota; kingdom Metazoa; phylum Arthropoda; class Arachnida; order Araneae; family Araneidae; genus Argiope; species Argiope argentata. The sequence goes on from JAOUZG010034892.1 coordinate 3,099,860, forward strand.
TGAAAATTATGGAATCCTATAAAAACTAGAGCCGAGTATCTCAAAATGCTGACTTTCCATCAGTTTGCACTTTAACCTGCATGTAAAATACCTAAAAAGCACATTAACTTATCTAAGTGAAATTTAGTAACCAATTTTGGTATTTCAAGTACGGATTTATTTTCGCACTTGGTCTGAATTTGTTAAATAGTTCTTTGTTTATTATTTCTGTACATGTAAACATTATAATTGGGAAGCACGTTTTGAATAAATAAAGTTTTGAGTGTAACCGAACGTTTAAAATCGTAATCATGAGTCAAATTTCGATTTTTATCAAAAAAGTTATTTAAAGTACAGGGTGACCATAATTAAACGACCCTACTTTAAAGTTGTCTACAGGTGAAACTATTTCGCAGAACATTATGAAATTTTGTATAGGAGATAATGAAGGAATTGGAATTTGCTTGTGCGAATAAGAAAATATTTCAATATTTCACCAACAGGGGTAGTTTTTCAGATAAATTACACATTCAGCCTATTTTTCATAAATATAATTATTATAAAACATGTTAAACATGACGGACATCATTTTCCGCTTTCCTCTGGAATCGTAAGATAGCATGTTCAACAGTTGACCACAGTGTGTTCTGAGAAATAGCAAGAACATGCTGTGAGATGCTGCTTTTTAAATCAGGTAAAGTTTTTGGATTGTCACCACTTACCAGGTAATTTTAATGTCCCCATAGCTAAAAGTCACATGGACTTAGATCTTGAAACCGGGGAGGCCACAGATCACGAAAGTGACGGCTGATGACACGTTCTTTTGTAAAAATAATTATGGAGTACGTCTTTTACATAGCGGCTAATGTGTGGAGGAGCTCCAGCCTGCATGAAAACTTTGTTCGAAAGGCCTTGAAAAGCTTGTTGTGGTTAACTTTGGAACATGCTATCTTACAATTCCAGATGCTAAGGGAAGACGTTATTCTCATGGCGAGAATCTTAAAATAGAAATAAATAAACAAAAAAAAATTAAACGCTCTTGGGATTCACGATGTTTTCCAAGGTCCATAATTTTGCATAGGGAAAGTCAGAGAGCACCTTTAGGAAGGAATATGAGAGAGATGTTTGAGCGTAGTCGTTTCCATTAATTCCTTTACTGATATTTAAAACCATGGCTCCTGAAATATTAATGCAATCCAAAATGTATCATGCTACCCAAAATTAGCTTTCATATTTTCTTACTCGTACCTTTTTTTTTCATTTTTGATCACCTTTTAAAGATTTGGTTAAATTTCCCATGATAGTCAATTTTTTAAGGCATATTTTAATCAATTTTTGAAGTTTTGTTGCTCTTAACAATAAAATTTAAGAATGAGAACTAGTTGCAACTTCTTATTGGCTAAAGGATTGCTTCTTTGGCTTTATTGGACGATTTTATTTCAACAAAAATACAGTTGTTTCAAGCATATATAGAAAGAAATCAAAAGTAAACTTCTAGTTTCGGATAATAATGCGAAAAAAAAATGTCTTGTTGTGGCAATTTATTTTTCAAATAATTGTTTCATCTTTCTTTTTCAAATAAAAACACTAATTTTTTATATATGGATTAATGAAATATGAAACAAAATCGATCAGCTATTTATTAATACTAAAAACAGATAGAAATAAAAATGCCTGTTACATCCCTTTATTATCATACTATCTTTTTATTTATCAGAGCAATTAAACAGAAAAGCTTATTTTAGGAAAAATGCTCATTTTTTATATGTGGATAAACGAAAACTGGAACGAAATAGATCAGATATTAATGCGAAAGTAATCTGTATCTTGTTGTGACCTTTTCGTTTCTGTTATTTTGTCAAAAGATTTTATTTCATCAAAAATACTAATTTTATTTATAGATAAAATAAAAATTATTGTGAATTTCGATCGAATATTAATGATAAAAGTATACAAGCCTTATTATGGCCATTCATTTAATAACATTGGTTGATAATATTGATCCCTTTTCATTATATTTTGCGTATCATTTTCATCTAATCGCTCTCTAATCTTCTCTCAGACGGATTTAATAGATACGAAATGCAAGTTTGGGCTATTTTAAACTGAAAATATTATTTTTATCGACAAAATGATACAAACTTTATGGAAGATTATTGATTCTTTTGCTTTAAAACATTAATATCGTCTGCTTCAAATCCAATGTTTTACTTCTACATTTAATTCTGAATTTGCTTTTTATAATTTTTTTTCTAAAAAAATGCATATCATTTTGTTTAACAGAAGAAAATTATTTAAGCCGAAGCAGAATGAATATATAAAACATGGTGTGACAGTTTTCCAATATTAAATAGAAAAATGAATTTGCGTTATATTTAATTAAGAACGGCTTTTTAATAAAAAGAAACTTTCTGATTTTTTAAAATCACTTTTGGCAACCGGTTTGTTTGTTGGAACATTGCCTTTCCACTCTGTTTATAAATAGGTGTATTTATTTAGGACTAATTGTCTTTGCCTGGAGTGCAGTCAATATTGTTAAAAGTATTTTAAATTAGCTCATGCATGATTAATATGCATAATTATATCAAAGAAAAGTTTCAAGCACGAGATTTTATCCCAAATTGAGTCTGTGTTAGTTTGAGGACTTAAATATATTCGTCATTACGTATATGAACAATTTTTATAGTATCAGATTTTATGATATCGCATTATTGTCCAATTTATCTATTCACAAAAAATCATGAAGTTATCTTAAAATTTTTTCATCTTAAATTTTAATTTTTTTTTTTCATTTCTTAAATTTTATTATGGTAATTAATAGAATATATACTTCTTATATTTCAAGGATGAAAAATAATCATACGTTAAAATATCCGACAAAGCAATGAAGATTATATGTATGTCAGAGTAAAGAAACATCCAACACCTAACATCTGTCTATGTAAATGGTATAAACAAAAATGCACCATTAATCGTTTGGTAATGATATGTTTATTTATTGAAAAAGAAAAACTGCATATTGTGACTTTTTTTGTCCTGAATTTAACCAAGATCAGATTCAAATAGCTGTAAATATTTATGAACTGAAGAAACTTCTTATTTTGAAGCAATTGTAATCGCATTTAATAGTACGGAAGCAAAACTTTATAAACCATTTTACTTTTTTAAATATTGAATGTATATTTTATTAAAGACGAGGTTAAAACTACTAAATAAAAAAGAAATTTGTCGCTTGCGACAGGAAATTTTTTCTCGGGCAACTGGAAAACAAAAGTAATTCCCTTTTCACCTAAGTTAATATCTCTTCAATCTAATATTAGGCAAAATTAGGGCTCGAAAATAATTTTTTATCGCTTAAATTCTAAAATATTGCAGTTATCGAAACATATTAAATACAAAAGTTTCAAGTCTTCGCGAAGCACTAATTTGGCTAATTTAACTTTTTTTTATTCTAAATATTAACCACGTTATAATGAAATGAAACTTTATTCCTTACATCACTCCCCCCTCTCCCTACTTTGTGCCAGATGACCCGTCTACATTTCTAAGATGTTTCTGCATTAAAATATTTCAAGCCGGTTTAAAATCCGAACGAAATTGCTACTATTATCTTATTCACAAGATGACCTGTAGAAATCATAATACACATATTATAAATAAAAAGATATACACAAATATAAACTTTTGAAAGAACAGTGATTTTGAGTTCCTAAGAACCAAGATCAGTGAAGATTTGCCAATATTTTTCTAAAGTCGTGTCATAAAAACCATTCCAATAAAAAAATCTTCCTGTAGAATTTACCTAAAATAGAATAAAGAATTAAAAACAGGATTTCAGATTAAAATAAAATTTTAAAATTTTTATTTTATAGTGAACTTAGTAGAAATAATGGAACTCAGTATTCTTGTAATAATGTCAATACCAAGTGAAAAATCCAAAGTAAAAAAATGAGTACATTTTTCTTTTCATAATTTTACAAAGGAAGTGAAACTAAATATCCTGCCTGCAGGTCACGTATATACTTATGATAAAATCATCATTTTTATTTTAATCACATACTAGTGAATAAAACATCACGATTGGCCAAAAAATTATTTAATAATGAACTTTAATATCTTTACATAATATTAATATTTTAAGCAAATTATAATAGATTTATATTTCAAATATAAAAACTCAGGTAATCATATTAATATGATTACTCAGATTAATCTTCTGTTTTCTGAAATTCTTTAATAAAAACCTCTTCTTCGCTCTCACCAAATTCATATATTTGACGGGTAATCGTATATTATCCTTGATTCAAGATTAATCAGATTTTTTTTTTCAGTTTTGAATTTGCTTAATTTTTAACATATAGGCTGGTATGGATTTAAGGCCAGTATATTCGACAATTGATGCATTTATCTTCGCTTCCGCCTATCCAATTGATAAGAATTTTCCGTGTTGAGTTCGCTGGTTGCCCTTTTCCCTTCAGGATTTTTTCCCGTTTTCGGGCTTATCCTTTCTGTAATGGATCAAGAGTCTTCAAAAGTGTTCAACAGTGAAAAGTTTTCCTGGAAGAATCAGACACGGTTCAACTATCTTTCGCTTGAACGAGCGAATCCTTATGATATTTTCGATCTCCAATACTTGAAACATCTAATTCTTGTAGAACTTTATTACGCTACTCTCGCCATCTTTTTTGAAGTAGCTACCGTAAAATACATTGAGCTGAATGATGATACTGAAACATAAAGGAATAAATCAGATTTATTCTCTGGGATAAAAAATATCTCAGAGAATAAATCAAAACATCTTTTTGTGAAGTTTTCAATTATTAATTAAAGATTTCTAAATTCTAATCTGATAGAACTTTAGAAAATGACTTGATCTTAAAAGGTCATTTTATATTCAAATCTAATTTCTAATATGATAGAATTTTAGAAAATTATTTGCTCTTAAAAGGTTTTTTTTAATATTCAGATCTAATTTCTAATATGGTAGAATTTTAAAACATGACGATCTTAAAAGATCTTTTTATATTCAGATCTAATTTCTAATGTGGTAGAATTTTAAAACATGGCTTGCACGTAAAAAGACTATTATATTCAGATCTAAATTCTAATATGATAAAATTTTAGAAAATGACTTGATCTTAAAAGATCTTTTTATCTTACAAACAGCTTCACTGGTCTCCCTAAAACTTTCTCGTATATTTTCTAATAAAATTATCATGCCAGAGTACGTTTCCTTTGGCATTGGAGCACAATACTAGCTAAATATTATCTTTTGCTCTGAATATTGCATTTTTAATACGCTTATCGTGTCGTATTTGGAGAGTTATTTGACATTTAATCACTAGTATGTGTCAATAGTATTCAAAAATAGAATTCACGTTTTAGACTGGTGTCTCCAAGCTGATTAAAGCAAAAAATTAACACAAAACTGTTCTAGCAGTCACTAAACTTTATACAAAATTCGATACATTTTAGACACTGCTTTTAGGAATTATAACGTTTACTAGTTTCTGAAAATATACGCAGTCAACTAGTAATCCAATTTTGCTTAAAATTTGAAAAGTTAGAACAGATAGACGCTTGAACAATTGACAAGTACCGTTCTAGGGACATTTGTTAAATCTCTGTAGCAAAACTTATTAACCCTTTCACTACTGATCTGGTCCGAACGAGAGAACAAATTTTTTTCCGGACAAGCCGCTTTCGGTTTCAAAAGAAAAGTGCAAGGTGTAAAGCAAGAATATCCCTGTTGATAACTCGTTTAAGATCCTGCTCTCATTGTTTGAAACAGAAACTGGCTTTCAAGGATAAAATTTACAAGGGACGATTGGGCCGGATCAGTAGTTAAAGGGTTAAAGTAGTTGTCTTCGTTTTGTATATATCGAGGTAAATAACATTCGAACAGGAAACCAGACAGCTTTTATTGATGATTATTTTGCTCATATTTTGATAGAAATCTTTAAATTTGGAGTAAAGAACTGCTTACAAAATTTTATCCGTTTAGCTCAAAACGTTTGTCAGTTATATTGGTCACTGACAGACAAATATTTTCCAAAAATGTGTCTTTCGAAACGAGGGATATCTAAAGCATGGTAATATTGTAAAACTCTTGAGATTGAATTTTTTTGACGATTAGTATGTCTTCTTTATATAATGCACAATTATACTTCATGTTTACCAAAGCAATAAAACAGGGATTTCGATATTTTACTGTCTGTAAAGGAAAAATAAAGCGGACCATAATTCATTCTACAGGCCTCTACAAAAATCCATAAAATCTGAGAATCATTTTTTCTTTGTTGAAAGTTTATCGAAAGAACATGAATTGTAACCACATAAATAGAATTTATTTATCAGTTTTCATCGGATTTGGATTAGTCAGTGTATCGAAGCGATCATTATGATCATTTCATTTCAACAAAAATAAAAATTTTATGCGTTTAGCGAAACAGAAACTGGAACAAATTTCGATCGAACAAACATGTGAATAAGAGCAAAAAAGAAAAAAGAATTCATCTTTTACTGTACCTATATGTGTTAGCATTTTTCTCTCTTATATTTTTTATTATTATGTTTATTAGTTGGGTAAATTTACCCCCGCTGGCAATTTTGATAGATGTTATAAGTTATTGCATTATCATCGGATTCTTATCGATAGATTTTATCGAGAGTCACTTAGAGATTATAATCTGATCACTAATACTTTGAAAATATCATCTGCGTAAAATACGATAGCTTCCTTTTATGTAAGCATATATATATTTTAATGATTCAGAATTTGTTAGAATACTTATATAAGGAAAACAGTCGTGAACGATTTTCAGTTTTATCAAAAATTAATTTCCAGGTATTTTCTTTTTATAAATTTGAATCAGATTGTTTTTGAAATATCGTTAGTCATAGAGTATAATTTTTTTTAAAATTTTTATATGATTTTAATTTGATTTGTTATATTATGAATAAAAATCCAACGAATGGCAGGTATAAGAGAAAGCAGTCGTATTATCAAAGATAAAACAGTTGTTGCCCTTAAACATATTTTCACATGATCACTTATTGATAAATTCGATTAATGAATAATTGTAAAAACTACAAATCATTATTCATCGAAATAACTACTTACAACATAAAATACAAGGAAGTTTTTTTATTTCCAAATGCAAAATCAGTTATTATTCAATTCAGTAAACGAATACTTATAAAAGAACACAATTAATTATCCATTGAAATAACTACTTACAATATAAAATACAAATAATTTTTGCATTTCCACATGATGAGTTATTTTTTAAATAACTATTCTTTAAAAAAATATTCATATTTTAATAATAACACAAACATAGGCAAACTGAATCTTGAGCAATTCCATCCCACAACCATATGACTAACAAAAAGTAATTTCCGTTATCAACTCGTTTATTTCATCAAATTTTCATTTTGTACAGTATGCCATCTCATCTTTATTCGTACTCTTTCTAATCTTTACTCGCCAGGCGTGTTTGATGGATGTTGAATGGGCGTGGAAATGTTTCGCCATGGCTTCTTATTCTCATCGATAAAACGTATGCAAACTTTGAGGAGGGTTATTTATAGCGAAGGTTTAAAAAGATAGTAATTTTAAAATTTCTTGTAAGCTTAAAATTCGATTATTGCTTGTTTTTATAATCAATCCATTTTTTTACACTGCTTATTATTAATAATTAAAAAAGTTAGTTTCTCTTTTTTTTAAAAATATAACTTTATAATAGAAATGACTTTAGTTATCTAAAAAAATATGTTTCATTTTGAAATTGATTAGTATTAATTGTAAACTGCAGAAAAACTGCCATTATAAAAAGCGAATTTTTGGTACAACAGGTAGAAACTGAATAAATTGCACACATTTTTATTACATTAACGAATATATTAAAGTTCAGTTAAATTACTAATTATTCATAAATAAATACATTTTTTGAGTCAGTTCTATGACAGCGAATAAAAAATAAATTAATTCAATTTTAAAAATACGTTTGGCTTTTTAATAATAATTAAATTAAATAATTTCTAAATATATTCTAAATATAAAGAATAGTTATTTCAGAGATTCTCATAAAACAATTTTGGAAATTTACTGTAAAATATCACCGATAATCATCTATAACCCATTTTTCCTACTTATCATGTTAACATGATAGCTAGAGTAATTTTGATTTAATTTTTATCACATTGGGATACGTTGTGAAAAGAGTAAAAATCTCGTATGAATTCGTAAATGGACCATCTATAACTCATATGGAGAAAAAATGATACGAATTAAAATTTTCATTTCTCCGTAATTTTCTATCCTGTCAGAATATGATGTTGATTTGCAAATGATTTTTATGGCGTCCACAAAAATCGGTAGGCGAAAAATAAAAATTTTATTATCTGAGCGAGCATCTAAAAAAATAAACTTTTATTAACGCGTTGCCATCATATTTACAAAAGCTTTGATTAAAAAAAATATTTTATTGACTACAGCAAATAAACCTAGAAAAATGTCATTTTGAGCGTGTGATTATATGAAATGAAATAAATAGGAAATGGGATGTTTTTTTAAACATTAAATACGAAACAAACTTTTTTATGATCGTTTGCGATACTAAATTGACTCATTCGATGAAGCATTTAAAAGGAATAAAAATATAATTTAACTTTTGCATGAGCACGCGGTGCTTGGCCGTTCAAGAAATGACATTCTGACATGATACATTGAAATATGCATAGCAGATTTCACTTTCATCTTTTTTACGATTGAAAATGAGAAAACAACCCGAATTAGGAAAATTAGCACTTCAATAAAATAAGCAACTTTTGAAAACAATTATTAGATTTTCTGATAGCTTAGCTTACAAAAATATAATTAGAAAAGTGATTCTGAAATTTTAATATCGATTAAGTTTAGCTGGTATGTCTTGCCAAATTTAAATAAATAAAAAAAAATTTGCACTTTCTCACTTTAATTCTTTTGAATGTTTTTAATATTTACTTTTCTACGCGTTAATGCTTTTATAATTTTTGTTTTCACGTCCAGAATTTTTAATAAAGATTTTATTTCTCTATTTAATACACCTATAAATGATTGCCTTTTCATGTAAGTTTTTCTGAAATTTGTATGCTTAATTCAAAATCGAATTTACATATATAATTCTTTAAGCTACCATAAGCAAAGTATTTTTAAAATATCTAAATAATTAAATACAAATCTATATCTTTAAATAATACAAATTTCGGTTCAATATTCATTTAAAATCTGATTTTTCTGATTTGAAAGTGATATATTTGTTTATAATAGAAATACATTTAAACGTAATTTTGGAAATAAAATTCAGTGTTAGTTTGTTTGAAAACAATGCGGAAAAGAACATTTTAAAAATTAAAACTGAAATATGTTTCAGGGCATTTCAGACGTAATTCATTTTTAAAGTTAATGCTTTAAAAATTATTTCACACTTTTGATAATACTCTAAGACAAAATTCACCTGATTTGAAATTATTTCTGAATTCTTTAAAAGTTTACAGGAAAGAAAATTTAATTATTATAATATGAGAAATTATCATTTTTATACTCTTAGTCCTTTTAGGAATGCATTTTTTTTTTATAACAAGGAAAAAATTTCTTCTAAAAACAATTACTGTACAATAAAATAATTAATTGCAAAAAGTTCTCATGCTTCTTCAAAGTTTCCAATGAAACATTTAAAAACTGGTAATTTAAAATTAATTTTTAATGTTTTTAGTTTAATACTTACTGCTTTAAACATAATTATTAACATTTTAATAATTAATAACTTTCTGTATTCAAATTCTTCAATTGATTGTTATATCCATTTGATTCCTTTTAAAGATTCAGCTTTTAAAACTTAATATGCTCTTTTTAATATTTTGATGTTTAAAACTTTTAAATACATTGGTGGGACAAAGTTCATTTTGCAAGCTTACAACTTAAATTTATATTGTATGCACTTTCTTTAAATAAACAAAAAAAGGTATCATCATCGTATTTTAAACGAATTTTCTATTAAAAACAAAAGTTTGATTGTAATAATGAAAAAATATATTGATATCTATAAAATTCATATGATTAAAAAATTCAATGTCTGAATTCCGATGACGAAAGAAGAATTTTTAATTTCGCATGGAAGGTCATTTTAATTAATCGCGCAATCATCAAATTTATTTTTTATAGAGCAATTCAACTCCATAAAAATCTTGTGAAGCATATTAATGAATTCCTGAAAATTCCCAAACGCATTTTAAAAAGGAAAAAAAAATCATCGAGGTGCCATTTTTAATCGTTTCTGGCGATGGGCTAGTAATGTTAAAATGGTTTACCTAATCTCATGACTTTGAGAATACTTAATAACTGTATTCTAAATAAATAAATAAATAAAACAATTGCCTGAGACCGGGATCGATATTCTGTTTCTCTTTTATTATTATTGTGTCATCGAAAATCAAATAAATTTTCTTTCCATCCTTTCGCTTCCACGGATGTTCCTTTCAAGTTCTTTTCTGCATTTTGAATATTTTACGAAGTCCCAAATACAACTTTTTGCAATATCCCCTTTCAATGTGCATTTTAAAGAGAAATGGTAGGGATGGGGGTATGGAAGATGTGATTATTCGTTAGCCGAAACGTGATAATTAACATTTTTCTATTAAGATGTCAAAAATTATTGATTTAAATAAACAGATAACATCACTCTCAAACTGCACCTTTATGCAATTTCGACATTTCATTTTTATTAAATAAATGAAACTCAAAACTCGTTCTTATTACAAAGATATTGAATAATATTGAACTGTCACAATAATATCTTAAAATACTTTTGAAGATATATTTCTTTCAAACGGGATGTCTATATTCTAAACCAGGGGTAGCGAACCAATGGCGCGCGACATAATATTTTGGGTACGCCAAAGATCGAAACGGTTTGCGTGTGACTTTATTTGATAAACAGAACGCGTCCCAAGTCGATTGATTGAAATGGAAGAATTTGAAATGCAGTCGACTGATTTCCAGTCTAGTTTAGAATGGATTCAGAAATGTATTGATACAAGGAAAAAGTCGGAATTGATCGCAGCAGAAAGATTAACAAGTAATATTAGTAAAAATGTCAGTAACGAAATTTTGAAAACATGGAATTCGACACCAAACACATATAATGGTTTGAAGAAGCTGGCCCATGCTATAATCAAATTTTCGTCGAATTATATTTTCATCACCTTTCATTCATCATGATTCGCAAGGATAATACATCTAAGCCTGCGAGTCACTATTTTTATGGATGAGTAATGTTACAAACTTTTAGAAACCGTTTGGCAGAGGACTCCCATTCAGCATGCATTCTACTAAAAGTAACATATTACAATCCTATATTTATCATTAAATTACAACAACAGAACTTACACTAATGTTATTTGAATTTGAATTACACCAATAACTGAAACCTTTACTAGGTAACTAGGGTAAACTGTATTTTTTCGTATTAAATAAAGTTTTGAGCTGTTAAAATTTAGTTCATTATTTTACCCGTAATCACAAATCAAAATTATTTGATGAAAAGTCTATACCTCATTAAAAATTTCTTTAGAAAAAATGGCACGCTGATCCATAAAGGTTTGCCACTCCAATTCTAGACGTTCAAAAGGGACGGAGCGTACGTTAAAGGAACCATACCAATGGGTAGAGGTTTTATAAGGGTTCGTTTTCTAAGCCTAATTTCGAAAAATAAAATCCCCAAAACAGAAGTTCCAGACTTAACTTACTTATATTTTTAGCTATCTTAGATTTTTTGGTACCAATTTATATTCTTAATTCAGTTGTCATATACGCTGAAATTAGCATTTAGTATTCTTTTTCTTTTAATTTACTTTAAAATATGTTTAAAATAAACTCATTTATTTAGTAAAATAATATTCAGAAGCTCTATTCAAATTATTCTGAAGTTTCAATGAACAAAATATATTGATAAACTGTAAAATGAATATTGAAAAATTCAACAAAGCAATACAAAATAAGTTGAAGACAGACACGAAGTGTGCTCTGATTGGGATAGAATGTCAGTATCAGAATAACTCAAAATCTAGATTTCTAATTCAATGATCATTTTATTATTGACTGTTTTTTATTATCACAATTTTATTAAGATTTGCCTCCACTCACTTAATAAACTTGATTCAACACTTAAGTTTAGCAGATTTCAAAAAAATAGGTGTGGCTCCTTTACATGAACATCGATCTCTGGAAAGAATGCAGCCTTACGAATACAAGGATAAGTCAAAATGTGTAAAAAAGTGAGATTTTACTTCTTTAGTTATAGCAATGCTGGTAGCTTGGTATTCAGCACATCCCGCTAGTGGTCAAATTTCTTTTGAAAGAGAGATATGTTATTGGCTATGGGATATCTATTTTGTAATTTACACCAGTAATCCTTTTTCGCTTCCAGATAAGTGATCTAGAGATTATTGGTCAGACAGGTGCTCTGCACATCCTTGAGAAGGTCAAGATGACTCTTTTACATCATTCAAACTTTGTCTTCATATCGAAATAAAAAGATGTAATTTAGAGTTACTTAATTGACCCATTTCGAGATTGAGGCCAGGATAGCCTAGGTTGGTTGGATATGATAGTTGGACTCATATTCTTTAAGTTGCAAGTTCGAAACCCATTATCCAAAGATTCTCCTTTGACTTTGGGCTTGTATTCCTTAGGTTGAGAGTTTAAACCCTGCCGGCCGAAGACTTTCCGTATCTATGGTTATTGGTACACGTAAAAATCTGTGGTGGTCACAAACCCCTCCATATCACGAGTAATAAATACCACTGGTTCAGAGATGTTCGTTCTCTGATTCAGGTCTAAATTACGATCTGAGGATGAAGGAATGAAACGCGTGAATCCGTCATGTAAAAGGGGTAGTGAGATGTGAATAGTTAAGTCGTACCCATGGCTCTAGTTGACACAACTGAAAAAAAAAACAAGAGACGCTCACTCGGCTTGAATCACCAACCGATACTGTTAGCTGTCTTACGAAGGGCATAAGTCACAACAACAAAATTTAGACATTGTTAATTGATTAGAGAGCTCATGTGTAGATTAAATAAGACATTAGGTTCTTTTTTTCATCTTATTCATAAAAAAATGCGATCACATAAAAATTCGATGATATTTGGAGGAATGTCCGTCTGTCTGTGTGTTGCTTTATCTTTCTGGGAATACGATAATTTCGAAGGTCTCCTACCACTACATTATATTATCGATCAAATTTTAATTTCATTCGGTCTCAAAAAATGTGTCCAAAATCATATTCAGCATTCTATTTCTTGTGCGTAAGCCACATTCCAGTGATTTTTCTACCCCATTTTCTAGAATGAAAATTTTAGAAATAAAAAAATAGATTATATGGGAGAAAAAATATTGAAATCTGAACAACTAATTATATTCAAATCATAAAGGAAATAATTATTGAGTTTTTTTTAACATTTATATCATTAACTAAAAATATATAAGGTTATATATCTTTAAACAGTCCCGTTTTAATATTGCTTTCAACTTAAAGCGTAAGATAATTTCTCTAAAAAAATCACAACTGCACTTTCAATCATTTATAAAATATTCATTAATTAAAATGCAGAATTTATTGATAATAAAATATTACTTTGCTATATTATATCAGTAATAGTAGATAGTAAACGTGGGAAAGGAAAAGTAGATATATTAAGAAAATTATATCTGTAAATTAACTGAAAATTATATCTGTAATTTCTTTTTTTCTTAAATATTCCTTTTTATTTCCTCAACTTTGGAAATTTCGCTGAAGTTTTATTAGGTAACCAATTTTTTTTCAAAAACTGGTCATGATAGTTAATTTCTTTAAAAGACTTCTATAATCATTTCAATTATTTAGTCACCAAATATTTTTATACACCATTTTTAAAACATTTACAAATATAGACAGATATCATAAAAGATTTCCAAACAATCCACAGATATTTATTCTTCACGTTTACTTTCCTAACCAACGTCCACTTACCGGATTAATCGGTGTCTGTATAAATACCATTTCCTCTATTCTCTAAATATCTTTGTGATAACCGAAGAGAAATCCAAGATTGGCAATCTGCAGAATCTCCCCTCTAATACCCTCCTCGAATTAATGATTAAATAAGGCTTTGGCGAGGGATAAGAAATTCCCAGTTGGCAAATCACGAATTCAGGCTACCTGACTTCTTCATCCCCTTTATTTACTACAACTACTTCTTTTTTTCTTCTCCTTTCCGCTTATGTTGCCATTCACTTATAAGTATCTTCCGCTTGTCAATTCCCCGGAGTCCAGTTGGCACGTGCACAGCCTGCTCACGGTGCTTAAGCAGTGTTTACGTCCCTTTAACGAATCAAGGGAAACCCCCTCGACTCCCATCAGTGGGATGGTTTCCTCCTAAGATCATTGAAATAGTTTTCGTTTTTATGTTCGCTGTTTTCCCAGATATATATCTCCCTTTATATCCGTACGATGATTGTAAATATTTTAAATGAAGCTTGTCTGGGAGGAAACTGCGCGATAAAAACCACAATCCCATGATTTTAAGGCAGAGGGTTTATGGTTGTTTATAGGAGATATCAAAAGGATATGTTCGGATTTTTCGTAGTGATTTTACAGCTTTTGAGTCGAGTTTAACTCTTACTTTTAGTGTAGAATTTGATTTGTTGCTGTTTTAAAGAGTTTCATAAAATGGTGAAGTGATTATTCTTACACCAATGAATATGCATTTATTATTAAAAATAGTATTTGAAAATTTTTGAAATATCTAATAATACTGATAAATATATCTGAATAGTTCGAATTAAAATAATATCTATCGAATTACATATCAAATTTTTATCAGAAAGCTGTATTTAAATTATGGAAAGAGACCTTATTGATCTTCTGAATGCGATTATAAATACATTTCATCGCTTTAAATAAAAAAAGATAATATTAATCTTAATCTATAAGAATAAAGGAATTAAAACCATAATTTTTGAAATATATTTATAAACCTAAACATTTTATATTGTTACGAGCGAGCAAAACGCACGCCAAAGGTGAAAACGTTGGCTGCGCTTCACGGGATGCTCCGCGCCAGCCGGGTTGACGTGGCGGGAAGAATGTTCTGGTAACCCCGAGTCAATTCTGGTAGAACCGCGTTTTCTCCCGGCGCTTTCTCCCGCGTATATAAGAGGCGGGTTGCCTCTTCCTGGCAGTCAATCCCTCAAAGAGAAGCGTTTCGCTTTACTCACGGAGTTATGCTCGTATTAATGAGTTGTGTTTGCGTTTGCTGTTAACGCTGTGTTATTGAGCTCGCTGTGCTTTACTGTTGCGGTGCTATACTATAGCTGTTTTGCAAACTGTGTTTATTGTGCGTAAGACTTGCATTTACGCTGTAAGTGACTGATTATTGCTGAATTGTGTTTTCTGAAGTTTTACCTTTTCAAGTCATCCTGTATATACCTGTAAATAGCTGTAAATAAATTTGTTTGTGCTGTCCTCAAATAAAGTCCATTCAATCCGAACCCGCTAAGCTAAAAACGTAACAATATCATTGAGAGCATTTATATGCATCTAAAAATAAAATTAAAAACTTCATGTTTCATTTAATCTATGAAATGTTTGCTGAATAATTCCTTGAGGTATTATATATATATATATATATATATATATATATATATATATATATATATAGAGAGAGAGAGAGAGAGAGAGAGAGAGAGAGAGAGAGAGAGAGAGAATTCAATTTCTGTAGTGAAAATAAAACTTTAATGTCGGACTATTCTGCTTTCAGTTCTTTAGTTTTATTTAAAGACATGCCTGGATTGAGTAAAGAGGTGTTTATATTAATTGAAGTTTCATCATTTCCACTTTAATTTAAAACTGAATTTTACGTGCACTGATAGAAAATCGGTGAGAGATGCGGAGTTCAAAGATCAGGACTGCTTAAGGTTTGCATATGAAACATATGACAATCGAAATTCAAAGCTTAAAAATAGCTTGCTGAAAAACTTATGAGAGTAAGTTATATACATATATATATATACATATATATACTTCAAACAAAAAATTATTAAAAGGTAAAAACGAACGATTTTTTTCTCTGATAAACATATTTTTATTAATATTATTTCGTTTAATTTTTGTATAATAGCTGATGTTCAATTGTAAACTTTTTGTTATCTGGCAATGCTGTGAAGTTGAAAGAATAAACAAACCGATAGAATTCTAAGATATTTGGAGAATTATTTTAGTTTTTTAGAATTTAAGACGTTTTGAAAGCTATATTTTGAAGCTTAAGAAAACGAGAAGTTTTCTTGAAAGCATTTTAAAATATATTTTAATAATATCTTAAATAATATCTTATAAACTTAATTATTTTTATTATTTATCGTCTTCCGTCATAAAATAATATGCTGCAATTCATAAACGTCAAAACTCTTTTGATAATAATTACATTTCTTAACCTTAGTTATGAACATATCAAACTTAATTCAGTTTGCAATATGCATGTATGTGATAAATTAATTTTTTAAAAAATTCTAACACAAGAGTAGGTATCAAATTCATGTTATGATCCAATTGTAAATTTATATTTTAATCCTATCTATCAATAAGAATTCCTTTGGATCACAGGTTTGAAATTTTAAACAATATCTTAAAATTGTAAATTAATTATTTTTATTATTTATCGTCTTTTGTCATGAAGGTAATATGCTGCAATTTATAAGACAACAAACTTCTTCGGAATTTTATTATATTTCCAGAATTTAATCATGAATATATAAAATATCAATTCAAAATATGCGTGTATGTGATAAATTATATTTTTAAAAAATTATAACACAATATTATGCAATTATTTCAAGTTATGATCGGATCATGAATTAATATTTTAATTGTATAATGAATTCATAATGAATTCGTTTGGTTCATAATTTTAAAGTATTAAATAATATTTTAAAGTTGTAAAATTAATTATTTTTACTATTTATCGTCTGCCGTCATGAATGTAATATTCTGTAATTCATAAGAAGACAAATTTTTGCTGATTTCGATCATAATGATATGTCTTAGCCTTAATCAAGAATTCAGGTAATTTCAATTGGAAAATATGTATATATGTGCCAAATTATTTTTGAATTTTAACATGAGATTAAGATTCAGACATAAATAAAAGTTTTAATTCTATAAATCAAAATAAATTCATTTGATTCCGCAATCAAGAGTTTTAAAGTTTCAAGTACTAAAATCTTAATAGCCTCTAAAAGGCTGTTTATTATCAGCCGTTATAGAGGCCATGCGAATTAATTTTTAAGATTACAAATAAAATATATTTTAAATATGCAATTCAAAATTCGTCCCATTTCTTTATTACTTTATTATTATTTAGTTATAAATAAGTTCAGAAATCAGTTAATTTGCACATTAACTAAGGTAATCCGTAAAATTATTTTTAAATTACCCAAGTAATTTGCGCATTGTCTAGATATTCTGCACATTATTTAGCACACACCCGTTAAATTGAAAATACTATATTATTTGGAACAACAGCAACGTATCTGTACGGTACTGACTAGCACCCTCTATGAACAAACTCTAAAATAAAACTAGAACTAGATGTTAGTTCTGAATGATGTAGGCATGTATGGCGTTATGTGGTCAGACGATGCATGTGTGATGGGTTTCATGGAATGTGACCTCAGAAACCTTTTAACAAATGGCCCGTTTAATGCTGAAATCTTTTATATATGTGTACCTGTGATGTGGGTAGTTAATTTCTTATTAAAATATATTACACTAAAAGGTTGTTGACTATTATTTGCTCTTAAAAGATGTCTTAAAAGATGTCACAATAAGCTTACGCTAAATCTTGTGTCACTTATTTTCTGGTATCTAAAGAATACAATCGAACAATCAATGTTAGTTGATTATATCAACTAATATGTTGCTGTTTTAAAAATATGCTTTTGATTAAATTAATAATTAATTAGTTAGTTAATTAATTTGATTAAAACTTTTTAAAATTTGGTTTAAAAAATAACACTGGAAATTCATTAGCTAATAAGCAAAAAGAAATTTGTAGACAAAATTAGCTATGCTACGCTCCGATAGCCGACTCAAATTATGGTGCATTCAATTTATCGCCAATAACAAGACGTTGGCAAAACAAAACTAAAAAGGGAAGGGAAGGAAAGGGGGTTGCAGTATGGAAAGGAAATGAAAGAAGGGAAAAAAGGAATTTTAATAGTATGGTACCTGCTAATGTACAAACTACCTAGTTAAAATGAAAACTTTCCGCCTTTTCACGGGACAAATCAGTTAATATGCAGATTAGCTAGATAATCTGTACATTCATGGCTTTCAAGCTTAAATGGTGACTTATAAACACTCTTGAATTGTACCTAGAAATAACTTTAATGAAAAATAAATAATTTATTTCAAATGAATTTTCCAGTATCAGGACGCATGCTAAAACAAGTTGGAAACTTGCATGTGCTTAATATATTTTAAATAAACTATGATTTCAAAGTATTGTTTAATAGAAAATATGTTGATTGATGTTGTCAAAAAGATGTCAGGAAAAAAACTTTATTAGCTTCTGCCGTAAAATTCGTTGGATATTCTGAGCGTAATTCTTCAAACGGAGGTGTACCTCAAAAAATGATGGTGAGAAGTTCCCAATGTAGATTCTGGTTCGTGTCATCTGAGTGGGTAACAAAAATTGATGTGGGGTCAGTTACCCATTACCAATGAGGGACTCACCTCCTCAGAGAGGTGCCTGACCTTGGTTATTGATGGTTATTAGGACTTAATATCTGTTTTGCTGTTGCTGTTGTCATCCGTGTTTTTCAGGATGGGGCGTAATGTTTGTTTCGGATATAATGCAAAAGATTTTTTTTCTATTTTATATTCTAACGTATATCGATTTTTAATTCAATTTCTTTGTAAAAAATGGGGGTGAATGGGTATAGAAGAAGCTTGTTTCATTGCTATAATTCTGAATTTTTCTAGAAAATTTTATTTTAAAAGCATGGAAAATATTGAGATTTTCAATTTATTGTTGATAATACCAGAAATTTTTATCAAAAATGGATGCAAAAAAAATGAGAAAAAAAACTGTGTGACTTTATTTTAAAATTTTATGTAGAAAAAGATCCCACCATAAAAAAGGCCTAATCACCTTCCGCGTACAATTTTGGAATCAAGGAGTGAAATGCTCAGATTCTTAGTTTCAGAGTTTGCAAAATTAGCGTTCTGAGCTTCATAAGACGGGGGGAAAAGTAAATATAAATTTTGGACGTCTTTTCTGAAACAAAATTTAATACAATTTTAGAAGCAGATACTAAGTGTCCTTTATCTAAACCATTTCCTTTTGATGCATAGCTTTTAAATACCAAGGAAGGTACAGATCGACAGACGGGCAATCCCTTGAAAGATTTTATTCACATTTCGAAACGTATCTATTCTTTTTATGCTAAAATCATACATCAAAAGTTGTATTGCGGTTATTCAATCACTTGCCCTCTGATATGCAAACAAATCAACTTCCTCTCAATGCATTTCTTTCAAAATTCTATAGAAATCTACAAATTTGTTGAAAAGACTTCACGGCAAATTTCATAATTTTCTCCATCTAGCTCAAGTTTTCATTTCTTCATATAGACATAATTGACTAATGTAATTTATTTATTCAAAGAGATTCGAAATGTAGAGATTTTTAAAATTCTCTAGTGTTAATTCTTCTTTTGACGATTACAGTATTTCCTCTTCATGTAAGGGAGGAAAATAGTTTTTAGTTTTGGTTCGATTCAGAAAAAAAAATGCCACCAACACTATTCGATTTCTGCAGTTTAATTGTCATTTTACATTCTTTTCTTTTGAGCCTCTTATTCCAATAGATTTCTAAAATTAGTAAATATATATGTAGAGATTCAATTAGTGGAGATTGCCATTCCACTCTTATATCGAACGCAACCAAATTCAAATTTAGTTTCATTGTATTATAATAAATGGCATAATCATATGACCATAAGTTTGAGTAAAAAGCGAGCTGTTGACATTCGCGCTGGCTCTCTCCCTCGAAAGAAAGAAAGGAGGGTTCTTCGTTCCCGGTAACGATGAAAGTTTAATAATCTTACGCTTCGGTGGCAGTTAGTTCTGCTATGAGCAGACATCTTGTTAGGTTTCGCCCTTTGGTGCCATCTAAATATTTTAACCTTTCCTTTCTTAGTTTTTTATGTTCTGTTAATTATATTTACTATAAATTAGGTTACTATAAATAAAGTATAAAGTTTTTTTTTATTTAAACGTTACTTCTTTTTTTAATCAGTACACTAGGCACTAATTCAGATGGGATCGAATGACATTTTATCCCACCCAGTCCTACATATATTTAATATAATTCATGATTTATATTAATAAGGCATTTTTCCACGATATCATGGAAACCTAAGAGGAAATTAAATTCCCAATTCTGGTAGTGCTTTACCAATGTAAATGTATCAACGGCACCACCTTGTATTCGTGTTTCTTTCTCCAGTTTCTATTCCAGGATCATTTACTAATTAATCTTTAATTTTCTACAAATTTTATCTTTCCATCTCTGCCTAATTTTGTTATAGGAAATCCTCCATCCGATATTGAGGATAATAATAAATATTAAAAATAAGTTATGTTATAAATTAATATAAATTATGAGTTATTATAAGTTACGTTATAAGTTATTGTGAATTATAAGTTATTATGTTATGTTATAAGTTATTATAACTTATAAGTTATGATATATTATGAAAAATATTAAATTATGGTTTATGGAATTGTAAACGTATATTTCGTAAAGTGCAAGTTAAACATAAATAAAAGACCGTTATCTACAAAGAAAACGGAAACCATCAAACCCTTTTTCAAAATTGGACTAAAAGATCCCTATTAATTAGACTGCAAATTTAATATTTTCACATAGAAATTAGGAAGAACAAAAGATTTCCATTAGGAACAAAATGTGAATACTTTCAGTATTAGCGCGATCAATGTTAATTCGAAATTAAACAACGCTGATATAAATTGTATGAATCAACGTAAACGCTACGAAACAAAGAAGCAGCTGCCAATGCGTAACAGGAAATTAATTAGTTTTCAACGAGGAGTAAAAAACTGATAGTTGTTTGTAAAATATCAGTCAGTTACATTATGTAACTATTTTTCAAACTAAAATATTTCAGAAACCGTTAATTAATAAGAATAAGGAGGAAATAATTCACATTTTAAATCTTTTATTGGAGTTGAAACAAAATGGGAAAATTAAATTCACGAAATATGAATTAAATTATTTCTTTTTCATTCACCGCACAAAACACTAGAATTCTAACCCAAAAAAGAAATGCCGAAAAGCGTTTACCTTAATGCTGTTGCCAGCACCAAATGAAATGAAACTGCAGCGCAGACGATTTCCTGCGCCGAATCGAAAACAGATATTTAACGTCATTTAGAGAATCATTAATTTTTATTTGCTGATTTATGTTTCCGGCGCCATTTTCTCGTTCTGACGCTGATTTATTGGACGAAACTGTCGATTAAATGGTGGTAATTTGAGTTTTTTGAAGCAGCGATTTACCGAAATTATCGGAAGTATATATTTTTTTTTCAGTTTTTCGATGTGTCTTTCGTTTTCATTGTCCTTCAAAGTTGCAACACGCCTTGGAGATGATTCAATTATGTTGGCTGAATCTTAACAGTTTTCGCCACGGAAATTGCTTGTAATTGGAATTCGCAACTTCGCTGCAGTAGGGGTGGGTATAAAAAGCGCCGAACCTAATTACTCACCGAGCAGTAATAGGATTTTTGGGGAGCAGAATTTGTGATCATAACAAATAACCGGAATTAATTTGCAGCAACTTAACAGAGAAAATTGAATTTGTCGAAGTGTACCTACAGTTAGACATAATTTGCTGAGCTGGTTTTTCTCGTAATAAGCCTAAGAAGATTGTCTTACGTAATCAACTGTTATGAGATTAGCTGTAATGTAATAATTTACTGATTCAAATATTACTTCAAGGATTTTGAGTGCACCTTTACTTAATAAAATAAATATTTTGTAATACAAAAATTAAATATTTAAATCTGCTTGCATGATTTAAAAATAAAAATGTAAAGAAAAAATGTGAATATATAAATAATGTCTATGTTAATGTAAATTTATAAATAATACAAGTATTTGATTTTGGCAACAGAATGTAAATATTTAAAAACTATATAAATATTTAAAGGAAAAAAGTATCTGCATTTAAAGACAAAAATATAAATGTTCAAAAAATTTAAACATTCAAAGAAAAAATATGTGCTGTGACTAATGGCACTTGCCATAGTCAAGTCCCCGCTGATACGATCAGCAGATTTTAAGCCTAAGAAATGCGTCTCTTTGTTTCACACGTAGCGCCATCTAGGGCCAAGAATACGACTTAACTACTTACATGTCACAACCCTTTTTTAGGGGGCGGACTTCATTCATTCATCTCAGATCGTAATTTAGATCAGGAACAGAGAACGATCGCCTCTGACCCAGTACCCCCAGTGGTATTACTCTCACTATGGAGGACTTTGCTACCACGAACAGATTTAACGAGCGCCGGCCCCCATATACTCATGGAACCTGTTTGCCGGTGAGCTTCGAAACCGTAACCTAAGGAGCACGAGTCCAACGCTCTACATAACTTTTAATACATAATAATAAAGAAAAGAAATTATGTTATAACTTTAACTGTAGTGCAATAGAATTTCAATCATTTTCTATTTTATTATGCTTTCTTTCATTTTCATTTAAAGCTCCCTATTTTATCAATGTATTGAGAAGGAAAACTTTCAATAAAATGGTTAGAACTCGGACTCCAAACAATTTTTCTCACGAACGATAAAATTAATATTATGAGGTGATCGTCGCTTCATTGCTTCCTTCAAGAAGATTAAAAAAAAAGGAACACAAACATCGAAAAATAAAACTGCTAGAGCGGAAAGAAGATAACTTTTTACTCAACTCAGGTAATTCAAATCCCTTCGAAAGAAATTGCGAATTTGATATTTGTCGAAGAAAACACTTTTTTCTTATCAAGACCACACAATGAAAAAGTTGCAAGGTGGAAAAAAAATGGTAGAAAAAAAGTAACATTGTAACACACGAATGAAATTTTTCGATTTGTTCTTTTTCATTTCTCATCTCACGAAGAACAAAATAAATAAATAAAAAATATAAAAAAAACATGCAAAGGAAAAAAAATCGTTTGCTTTTTCTTCTTCCTGCGCGGATTGTATTTTGTTTTTACTTTCGGGCTCGAAGTCGTCGGCGCAAATGTTATTACGACTGCCGCATCTGTTTTCATGGTTATCAATATTGAACGAGGAAAATCTTTCTTAAAACCTACTTATGGGAAAGTAATGGAAAATAAATGAATGCTTAATTCTTTTTCAGCGTCGCGTGTGCAGTCATTCGAGCGCAATCCCGAATTTGCGCTTTTGAATTGGAAAAAAGGAGCGAAAATTCCTTTTCTCTTTGTTGAAAAAATCAGAAAAACGTATGAAAGTGTTTCATTTTACCCAGATTAAAATTCCGATCGCATTTCAAAAATATAAGAAAAATGATAAAATGTTTTCATTATTCAAGAAAATCGTTTGGAATTTAATAAGACTTCTATTTTGTCTTTTGATGTAATCTAAGTATCGGCCCAAATTTCTAAACACTTCTAAATCTTTTATAAAATATTTGAGAGCTTAGTAAAACTATCCCATGTTAAGAATATTTACATAGAAATTTTAAAGATAGTTTTATTTCAGTTTCATATAATTTAACCTTTAAAAATTCCTTATACAGGAAATTTCTCTTAAAAGGTTAGATACAAATTTAAAATTATTCGTAATAATGAAGAATTTATTACAGAATCTTATAAACTTGATTTAGGACAGAAAAAAAAGAATTATTGTTATAAAAAATAGATATTTTATCATTCAAATAAATAATAAAAATGTATTAATTTTTTTATTTATTATTCCAATAATAATAAATAAATAAAAATGTAATCGTGCTGAGGGAAATATTAAAAAGCTGTTAAATGGCTGAAAATTTTTTAGTTATTGACAAAAATGCCATAAACTTGTAATAATATGAATATTAATTCAATAATGAAGGATTTAATATAAGTATTGATACTTATATTAATTAAATTATATGCAGATTATTAAATTAAGTAATTTCATTTTGTATTTATTTTATTGAAAAATATACTAAATTGATCTTTAAATAAAGTCCATTTTAAATTCGATTAAGATTAAAATGAATTTGAAGGATCAATCGAGCTTGTATCGCAAAATTAAAATTTCCTTGAAAGACTGAATTTATTAAAATTGCTATTTGAAATTTATTATATTTTTTATTAAAATCAACAATAAATGCTACATTATTTTTATTTTAAAATTCAATAGTTAAAGGTTTTTTTTAAAAAAATGCATAGATACCGAAACTATTGGGAGAAATGTGTTAGAATAAATTATTTATTTATAAATCTACGAAATTAGTAATCTATTTTTGAGAAAGTATTTCCTATTGTCTACCTGAATATTATCTTTTATCAAAGCTATTTCAAGATAATATCCACTTTTATAAAAAAAAGTATAAATTTTTAAAATGTTGAGAATAAATCTTTAGATCTACGATCTTTATCTCACTAAAAATATTTCTTTCTGAGGTTTTTTTTTTCTTTTCTTTTGATGGAGGTATTTTTTTGATGTACAGAAATTCTTTTCTAAGGTATAAGAATCTGATATAAGTTTTTTGAAAATGTTCATAGTAGAATTCGATTGTAATTACTTAAAAGAAATTTTTAGTGACGCTGCATTAAAAAAAATTATTTTTAATTCAGAAATATTGTAAAAGTAGAAAAATTGAATTGTGAAATTTCCAGGAAAAAATTGGCTATGCGACAGCAATTTAGAATTTTCATAAAGCTTATAATTAAAAAACATGTGGCTCTTTCAAAATGATTTTTTATTTTAAAAATCATACATTAAAGTTTATTATTAATGTATTTTAAAAATGAAAAATAAATAAATAAGTAATATAAAAATATTAAGCCAATTCCTACTTAGGTCAACAAAGAAAATTCTATTTACTTGTTGTTGTTGTTTTTAATTTTTATTAAATAATTATAATTAGTATAAATAATTATTTAGAAAAATTATTCATCTTCGTAAGAACTGTATTCGCATTCTTCACTTACAGGTGAAAAAAACTGAAATTCTTGCATTTTACCGATCGAGCCTGTTGATTTCGATTTTCTTTACAAACTAATAAAACTTTATTTAAAGTATAGAAAATTAATTAAATTTAATTAATGAATTAATATGTGGAAAAACTATTAACATTAAGTGTCATCAACTACAAGTTTTAAAAAAATGCATTTGAACTTAAATGGATGAATAAAAAGAATTTAATTAACGATTGAAAATTTGGAAAAGATTTATATATATTAGAGCATAAACTAACTGTAAGAATTGGGAAAAAATAATTTTAATCTGTTTAGATAAAATTTTAGTTTTTCCTATTATTTTTTAAATTATCGGCATTTTAGTTTCAGAATTTTTATAGATTTCTGAAATGTATTAAGGAAACTTTTGCATGAATTAGAAAATATAGGTAATATGTTTTATTATAACATTTCACTCTTATATGTGATGAAAAATAAGGAAATTCCAAAGTACCTCATTTTTTAACTCTGGCATCTAAAAAAAATAAAAAAATGAATGCTTATTTTATGTACAATTTTATTAAATATATAATATTGAAATCGTACATAAAATTTGAAAACTATATTTTATTTAGGATTAGAATTAATTTACCATTTTAACACATAAAGAAGAATAAAAAAAGATCATGGAGAGAATGTCATTTAAAATTTTGATTTGGAAATTAAAATCTATTTACTCTTTTCTTAATCATATATTCTGTCTAATCATAAAGGCTATATAATATTAAAAAATACATACAAATTTTAAAACACCAATAGCAAAATATTCTCAAAGAGCAAAAAGTTCTAAATACTCATTAATGCAGCAAAAAGAAATCTGGTCAAGAAAAACAAGTTTTATGAAACCGATAAAATATTTAGACATTTAATAACATGAATGTCTACCGATATACAGAAACCGATAAAATATTAGAATGAATTAACATGCCTGGTAATAAAAATTTAATTAACAAAAGATTCAGAGCCACAAAGGTTTTTATGGTAGCCTTTCTTTTTTAATTATAGTGTTCTTTGCGTTTACGTGCTAGTTAAATTTTTTTTCTGAACTGACTCATATACAGAAGATTTCTTACATCTTTTCTGATATGCATTTCTATAATCACTCCATATGGCCAAATATCTATACTTTTTATTCAGAAGGATGTTAATTTCAGCTTGAAAACTTTCTATTGCTTTGGATGAACTCAGAAACTGCACTTTCAACTACAATTTTGATCCGACACATTGAAACAAAAAAATTCTTTGAAAACTTATTCTATATTTCACAGTAAAGACTTTCGTTTGAGTTTTGTGTCAAGCATCTTGTGCAAAGTTGAAAAATCTCATGTGATACCAGTTGGTGCTAAACTGTCATAATTTTGTTGGGAAATTTCTAATTTATTGATGTTTTTATATTTATTTTATGTGAACCTGCTGTATTACCATTGATCACCTAAAGCTTCCGGATAAAAGCACCAAAAATATTTTCAGAAAGAAACAGTTCTCTGCTAAAAAGAGTAAAATACTTCAATATTTCTATGGACTGTGTCATTAGTTTTGAAATTTTGAACCTTTAAAGGCCATTTTTCAAGGTTTAGATTCTTTTAAATCTCTGTCATTGCAAATAAAATCCTTAATAACTTTGGAAATAATACAAACACACTTGATATTTTAGTGTGATGTGAAGAAGGGTATAAGCTAAGAAATGTCAAAGTAAAAAAATTATATTTTGACATATTTTGGTAACGTGTGCTTTTAACTGTCTTTATCATTTTTTATCTTTTAAAATATCTTATTTTATCATTTTTTAAAATATTTTTTTATTTCATATGACATTTCTAATGTTTACGATTGAATTCTTATATATTTTCTGATAATCCTGGGTTCTAAAATTCTAAATACTCGTATAACCTAATGACCATAAAATGCTTATGTGTCTTCATAATGCTAACATCAATTAATAATAAATCCTTATTCATTATGACTGAAATACTTGGTGCGCCATCTACGAGGGAATTTTAGAGCAAAATTATAATAAGATTGAGTTATAATTATTAAAAATTAATCATTTTATATGATAAAGACTAAAAAGTGACAATATAAAAATTAAATTTTAAATCAGTGTCCATTTATTTGTATAAAATAATGTAAAAAATAATGTAAGCACAGAATAATTTACAAAATCTTAATGCACTGATTATCATAACAAAAGAAAATTAAAACACTATAAATATAAAAAAAAGAAAGAAGCATTTAATTTTTCTTTTTAAAAAAAGAAAGACACGTTTCTAAGTGGCTCCTTTTAAATGCAAATCTCTCCATCTGGAGTATTCTTATTTTAGCTATCACAATATTAATGTTTAACACATTTATTTATAATTTCACCTGATTATTTGAGAAGATTAAGAAACGTGAATTTCTTGGAATACGTGGGAAAATTATTGCACATACAAATTCAAAAAAAGTATATATAACGGAACAAAAGCATAGGTAAGTCCTGCTAAGGAGTACCAATCCTTAATGCTAATACGAATCAACGGAATTTTATATAACTTTTTCATTCTTTATTTAAATAGAATCCTTAATAAGATTTAGAATGATTTTTTATCGTAATGTTAATATTAGAAAAATAGAATACTCAAATTTTATGAAAAAAACTAAAACAAGTTCACTTCTATCAAAAATTAAAACATTATTATAAATAATTAATTAAATTATTTTTAAAAAAGATTAAATTGAATAAAATTGCAGAAAATGAAATAAATATTTCACATCTAAAAGGTAGCATTTTGTATTTTATTATGGTCTAAACATTATTTACGTGAATCAACATTTAAAAAAATATATTGTTAAGTAATTAGAAACATTCATTATTTAACATTTAATTGATTTTGGACTTGACTTTTATTGTATTGAAGAGCTTGTGTAAGAAAT
>JAOUZG010034892.1:3129275-3150515 GCA_026289955.1 Argiope argentata
CGTTGAGCTAGATGGAATTTTAGCATAATGTGTATATATATGTCTATCAGATCACGGGGAGGCCGGGTTACCACTGTGCCAGAAAGCCGGCTTATTGTTATTTAAACATGCTAATGAAAATTTAAAAAAAAACTAATAAATATCGTACAACCTGAAGACCTAAGAAATGTAATTTTGCATGATAAATATCATTTAAAATTTTTCCTTATTCAGGGGGGGGGGGGAGTAAAAAAAAGAAAGAGGAAGAAGAATAAGACAAATGGTAAAAAGAAAAAGAAATCTTCGATCATAAATTGCAAGTTATCACGTGATATCATTATTGTTTTATGAGTCATTATTTGTTTTACCCAATTTAAGTTATTAATCAGTTTTTACTAGCTTTAAATAATCACGAAACTTCTTTACTTCTATATTGATCTCGATCCCCTCCCCCATATATATATATATATATATGTGTGTGTGTGTGTGTGTGTGTGTGTGTGTGTGTGTGTGTGTGTGTGTGTGTGTGTGTGTGTGTGTGTGTGTGTGTGTGTGTGTGTGTGTGTGTGTGTGTGTGTGTGTGTGTGTGTGTGTGTGTAATTTTTTAAACTTTCATTTTCAATTTTTCTAGCTGGCAAACAATTCAATTTTGAGATAAAATAACAGCTATGATGTCATAGTTCTTCGTCAGCCTTTTTAAACGTCAAAGAAGCATGCCTAATAATTATGCAATTCTGGTAAACGAAGATAAAAATATTTTTTGCCCGTGAATTTGGGAGCCATAAAACCCTCCTAATCAAAACTACATCATGTTTTCACATGATAAAAATTTAGCAATGCAATCATTAAATAACTGATTGTATTTCTTTATTAAGCGAATAATTATCTCTTGAGATGTTGTCATTATTTTAGAATTAATATGTAAAACAAGAAACTAACATTCCAAATGTAATTTTTAAAACGACATCTAGTTTTGTAAAATTTCGATTTAATGACAATAATTAAAAATAATGATCTTTCCAACATTCGAAACATTTGAACAAAATAAATCCAGAACCGACTGCCAAAAAGGCTTTAATTATTGATCATTTTATTTTATGCAGCTGCCATAAACTTCTTTTGAAAGTTCCAGCGGCAGATGATTTGAAGTTTATCGAACTTAACACTATGCAAAGTAAATTAGGCAGCTGCCTTTTTTATTTCAATGGACCTGGAGAGAATTAAAATTCTCCAAAAGTTAAGCTGCATGTGACAAAGTCTTCGCTGATTTAAGAGCACTGTTGAGAACTTTTCAGAATCATTAATATTCCTCTAATGCCACAAGAAGTTAGTCACGAGGAGTGTTCAGCCTAGGGGGAGAATTTTCTTGGAGCATCCAATTAATTGCTGTGCCAGAGAAATTCCAGAAAAAAAGAGTCCCCTAACTTTTTCGCCTTAATGAATTCGGTAATCTTTGGAGAAAGAGCTGCATCAAATGCGAAATATTAATTTTTGAAAGAATTGCAGCAGCGATGGAATTTTGGCGAAGATACGTTTGATCTTTGATTTTGCTATGCTAAGTTGGGTTTACGCGTCTTTGCCAGCCATAAAGTGGAATTTTATTTTTAATTGTTTGAAACTTCAAGCCTCATAAAATGGGCAAAACTTTAATGGTAATAAAGCAATGCTTTTCAGTTCTTTTATTAAACTCTTTCCCCATTTTAAATTACAAATTTTAAATACTCTTTAAATTTTAATGATTTTTTTTTATATTTCACGTTAACTTTTAATAAATTTTTCCTATTTTCATTTTGCATCATATTTTTCGACGAAATAACATAAATTTCTTTGGAAAATTTTATATTTTTGGGATCAGTTATTAAAATAGAAATCAATTCCTAATAAAGCGCTTTAAAATATTGCTATTTTTATTGAAAAAAATTTTATTTACATTTTTTTTTTGCTTGATGCCAAACGCATATTGTTGTTTTGGTCAGGAGTTTTTGATGTCTTCTAAATTTACGGATCAAAAATATTTTTACCTACTTTTACTGGTATTGTTTTATTATTATGTATTCTTCTTTTAAAGCAGATGCGCTTTTAAAAGATTGACCTGCTTTTACCAGTATTACTTTATTACTACATATATTTCGTCGACAGCAAAAGCATTTTTAAAAGGCCGACGAAAAACTATGACATGATAGTTGTTATTTCATCTCAGAATCGGTCTAGCATCAAAACATTGTTCGACAGTTAGAAAAATTGAAAATAAAAGTTAAAAAAATTTTTCATAGTATATATAAATCTACATATATATTATAGAGGAATAGAGACCGATAAAGAAGTTTTGTGATTGTTTCAAACTGGTTTAAATTAGTAATGACTTAAATTAATTAAAAAATACTGACTTAAAAATAAAAATTTTCTCACGTTATAACTTGAAATTTCTGATCGAATATTTAATTTAAATTTTTATTATTTTAAACTTTTTCTCATTTTTATGTTGCAAATTTTACTTCTTTGAGAGTATTTTGCTGAAGAGGAAGAATGCGAAACGCAAATAATAAGACTCTGTTTCCCATTGCAAAATTTCTTACAGTTGTGTTTTATAGTTCCATTAAAAGATTTCAAAAAGAAATTCAGTTTGATTTTCATATTTTCTATAAAGTTTATGGAATTTTTGTACAATTACATAAGTGATGAGACACTATTCTTCAGAAAATTTGCAATAGGTAAAATTCAGGTTAAGAAATTGAAGAATGAATAACAGGACAAGATATAGGTTGGCATACTATTTATAAACTTCTATACGTAGCAAGATTGATATGGTACACAGAATGCGAAAAATATTTAAACCATTTCATACGTACAAGGAGGAAGAAGTGCAAATCCAGTAGGAGAGGGGATCCTTGGAGCTTCGCTATATATTCTCTCCAAACGGCTGAAGTTCTCACTGTCTCCTCACTTTGCGTTCTATTTACTACCATACCACTGGCTACTCCATGTACTATTAGTTGATGTTCCCACAGTGGAAAACACGGCTGGGCATGCCGCAGTTCAGCTCTCGCTTGAGCACCACACAATGTCGGCACTCCGCCGATGCTTCTCTGTCCTCTCGAAGATACTTCACTTGTCTTCTACTGTAATTGCACTCTCGGCTCAATTCAATTCACCCTGCAGCTTGAGACAGCCAGCACTTTAGAGCTCTTGGGAAGTGGGCAGAGAACCTTCTGGACCAATCTGGCAGCATTATTGTTTCTATTGAACGGATCGTCAAAATTCCAGTTAAGTTTCCAGCAATATCTGTTTTATCACCAAAGTCTCCAAATTCATCTCCAAATGATCGCCAAACTCTGTTATCACTAACGTTGCATCCGATCAGTACTCACAAGACTAATTGTAAAACGGTCTATGGTTTTATGATGACACTATTAGTGCTGGGAAGCAAAATTACAGGTTTCTTACAATATCTCTTGACACAACATATGCCTACCTAATAATAATGCTAATAGTTAACAATGCATGGCACCATAAAAATATGAGTAGCCATGGTATGGCTGTCAGCATTAAAATATTAGAATCTGAAGCACTGTAAAAATATTTTTTCGTATGAAAATTTGACCAAATGTGCTTAATTTTTTATGTTTTTCTTTTTGTTTGTAGCCTCTCGAATGTTGGATAAGATGGACCCGACCGTCGAGCCTTGCGATAACTTTTACCAGTTCGCCTGCGGGAATTACCTGAGTCGAAACACGGTACCGGACGACCACTATCTGAAGTCTACCATACAGACCATGCAAGATGACATGTATGTAACCTTAAAAAGTAGGTCATTCCCCCATAGTAAAGTTACTTACATACATTATTGCTTTTTTCAGACGAAATTGAGAATCAATTGAAATGGTAAAGCGTGAATTTAGCGTGTAATTATCAAATATTTATGTTAAGTAAAATAATAATATTTATCTTAAATTTATATTTAATTAACCACTTATAAATAAGAAAAAGTGGGACGCAGTATTCAGCAGTACTTTGATTACTTTGATTTTATCAACAAATTATTTAGCATTCATAAGATAATTCTAAATAGTGCAATCTAAGAATTAACTACTATGAAAAATAATCTTTTCATCCTAAAATCATAGGAGTTTCAAAACTTCATCTCGAGACATTTTTTTTGAAAATTTAGTTTAAATTGCTTGGAATGATTATGAGACTATTTTATCGCGCAATTGTCAACTTTTAGAAATACAATCGTGGGCTTTTTTTCCCATTTCAAAATTTTTGAACTACAAAACTTGAAAAAATTGAAAATTTAAAAATTGCATTACCATATTTAGCTTCCGATACCTCACCTCACTGTTTGGCGATTATTTTCCATTTTCTTCTTTCCGGAAATAATTTCTTACGAGCCTGCCCTTTATTGGCCGGACAGGAGAATCGGGTACGTGGTGGACATTCGAGTCACATTGTAACTTGGAGATACGTCACTGTGACAACTTTCTTTATCTTTATCACTTTTGAACAACCATAACAGGAAAACATTGAGGCCTCAAAAGCTATAAATCGTCAATTTTAATGCCTGGGAAATTTGATGCTTTAAAAACCTGGAAATAAAACAACACAATGTTCTCACAAAATAAAAACTTTGGTATCTTCATATTATTGAAAGCTCCAACACTAATATGAAACAATAATTACTGGTATAATAAATCAAAAGCATTATTTCATTTCATCTTGGTGCAATTGGAAGATATTTGCTGTTTCGTTTCCTACCCGATTGTAGTGCCAATTCAACTGAATAACATTTAATAAATATTTTAGTTGTTTTTTATCTTGTTATATAATATATTTATATTAGCCTTTAGTCATTTTGAATAATATGATCTTCATTTCTTAAATGTAATATATCAAATCTTACCTACAAGATTTGTTCAATTTTATAAATGTCGGACAATAATCTGAATCACCTGTATTATAGCAATGTTGTTTGATGTTTATTTTTAAGAGGAATTTATTTAGTCCTTTACATTCTATCAATAATTTGAGGGCAGTTCTTCAGCACTATGATTCTTAGAGTCCTAGAATCCTGGGACCTCAGAATATTTTAATGAAGAAAGAGTTTCTGTTTTAATGCTTCTCCCTTCTTACAAATCAAATGGACAGTTCGTCTTTATATTCTTATATACAAAGCAGGACTCTAGTTAACCAGGTTCTTTAGAGGAGGAAAGATGTGGGTTGTAGAAGGAAATAGACTTGAAGCTACTTTCTTTCTAGATAAGCCATTCGAATGATAAAGCTTCCTGATAATTCAAGCAATCAGTGAAAGAGAAAGAATTTGTCTCTTCTTTCGGACGGCCCCTGGACTTTATTCGTCTTTGCATTCTCTTATTTGGGTGTTTCTGGAGATTGAAATCGTTTTCTTGCAGAGGATTTTCAAAGATCTACATAATTAGCTAGCTCGGACGTTTCTGGTGATCGACGTTCTTTGCTTGTTTGGATCTTTTAGAAAGAAACCGTCTGCTTATATGTGCATTTCGATGGATCTACTTAATTAGTTAGCTTAGATGTTTCAGGAGATCGACGGACTTTGTTTGCTTGAGCGTTCCGGGAGATCGAAATTGTTTGCTTGCTTTGAAATTTCAAGAATCTCCATAATTAGCGAGCTCGGACGTCTTTAAAGATTGACGAATGTTGCTTATTTGGATGTTTCAGGAGATGGAAATTGTTTGCTTATATGCTCATTTCTATTTATCTACGTAATTAGTTAGATTGGACGTTTCTGAAGATTGACGTACTTTATTTTCTTGGACACTTCGGGAGATCGAAATCGTTTGCTTGCATAGGAATTTCGTGAATCTCCATAATTAGCTAGCTCGGATCTTAAATATCGACGTGCTTTGTTTGTTTGTATATTTCAGGAGATCGGAATCGTTTGCTTGCATAGAAATTTTGAAGATCTCCTTAATTAGCTAGCTGGGACGTCTTTAGAGTTCGCCGTACTTTGCTTGTTTGGAAGTTTCATGGGATCGGAATCGTTTGCTTGCATAGGAATTTCGAATATCTCTATAATTAGCTAGCTCGGTCGTCTTTAGAGATCGACGTACTTTGCTTGTTTGGAAGTTTCAAGGGATTGGAATCGTTTGCTTGCATAGGAATTTCGAGGATCTCCATAATTAGCTAGCTCGGACGTCTTTAGAGATTGACGAACTTTGCTTGTTTGGATGTTTCAGGAGTTAGAAATTGTTTTCTTATATGCGCATTTCGACGGATCTACGTAAATAGTTAGCTTGGACGTTTCTGGAGATGGATGTTCTTTGCTTGTTTAGATGTTTTAGGAGATCGAAATCATTTGCTTGCATAGGAATTTCGAGGATCTTCATAATTATCTAGCTCGGCCGCCTTTGGAGATGTCGCACTTTGCTTGGGCATTTCGGGAGATCTAAGTCGTTTTCTTACATGGTTAGCTTGGATGACCTCCGTGGTTTGCTATTCTGGACGTTTCTGGAGGCCGTCGTACTTAGCTTTTTCGGGCGTTTCAGATGATTAAAGTCATTTGCCTGTACTTACATTTGACGGGGGGATCTCCGTATTTTGGTAATTTGGTTCTTTCTGGAGATCGACATTCTTTGCTGGATTGGGCGTTTCAGAAGATCGAAGTTGTTTGCTGGTATGGGTCTTTCGGAAATGGAGGAAGTTAATCTAAGCAGATGGTTCAAGCTGTCCGGTATAAAAAAAATATCAAAAGTTTGAATTTATATAATTTATAACTTTTTTTATCTTGACGATACCAATTCGAAGAATGATCTCACAATTGATAACAGTTGAAAAGAAAAACCTAAAATATTTCAATTATTTAAAAAGCCGTTTTTTCGTTTATGCGTATTTTCTGCAATCAATCATATTTGGATTCAGAAATACAGTTAAAATATTCATGAGAAATCAATTCAGTGTTTCAAGAGTTAAGAACATGTAATTTTTTGAAAATTTTTTACCAAGGATATAATGAAATGTATTAAGTATGAACTACTGTATTTTCAGAATTAGTGGAACGACCGGTCTCAGCTAACGATACAGAAGCTATATTAAAAGTGAAGAGACTATACACGTCGTGCATGAATACCAGTAAGTAATCTTAGGTTTCTCTCATTTTACAGCAAATTGAATCTGATATATAATGTATTTATAAATTATTTTTCAAAATTGCTCATAAACCTTTATTTTTTAACTGAATAGAAACGAACTAAGAGAAAATATTGTAAAGGAATATTATTTGAGAATTTTGATGAATCTCCCAATTTTAGAAATTCGTGAATCTGAAAAACTCATTTTTGGTATGATCTTTATCTCACCTTGAACTCACAAACGTTTTAATCAAGACAAATGAAATTTGGAATTACCATAAAATTTATAGATTTTATCAAATGTTAAATGGAATCTATTTGTGTGGTTGCTAGAATGCAAGTAAATTCGATAACTCAAAACGCAAAGATAAAAATTTAATGTAAAAACTTAACATTTAAAATATAGATGCTTATCCAATTTTGAACCATATCAGTCAAAAGGTTGAATGTCTGTCGGTCGGTACTTTCGCATGCGAGTAAACATAATTACTTAAATCACTGAAATTTAGTATGGTATCTTAAGACACAAAAATATAGTTTTTTCTCTTAAATTTTGATAACAGTTGGCTGGTAAAAAAAATCACATAATTTTCGAGATAAATTCAATAAAAATTCAGACATTTTGAAATATACATTCTATTTTGAATGGCTCAATTTCATTTAAGTTAATATAAATAAAATATTAATTTTTATTAAAAAATATGCAAGTGAAAATGAATCACATTGAATAAATTAGCGATAGATATATTTTTTAAATTTTAATAGTACAAATTTCCATAAGAAGAAATAAAAAAAAGTAAAATAAATCCGCATTTATCATCTTAATCCTCATGACATTACTAATAAGAAATATATGATTTATGAGCATTTTACCTAATCTGAATGTTGCTTTTATATTAATTTGAATGATTTGAGGCATTCCATTATATTAATTGTAATTTTTTTTATAAAGTAACTTCAATAGAAAATTTAATAAGTAGTAAAATGAACTTTTTGTTTGTTGATCTAAATAGGAATTGACTTAATTTTTTTCTATTACTTGTTTATTCATAGCAGAAACACAGTTTATTTGATGGTACACCTCTTTGAAAGATATTGATAATTTTAAATTATAGTATTTTCGAACGGATTTGCAAAACTAATAAAATTAATTTACATATAAATTAAATTATGAATAGGCTTAGTATTTATGAAAAAAATGATAAGTATTTCCTACATTCAAAAATGATGGTAGAGGCTGAATTTAAATAGCAAGTAAACATAAAAACATAAAATATATATATATCCGAGTTTACTTATATATAATAAACATTTTAATTGTTTGAAATAATTTTTAATACTTGTATTTTTTAGTTTCAACATTTAAAATTTATCGTCTGCATTAAATTACTGATTCAACAAACTTTTGATCGTTTGGTTTCAATTCTTGTGATCATTCGATTGTAGAGTTATTTAAAATAGTTTATTAACTCTGGAAATTTGAATAGATAACCTATTTAAAGAATTAAATAGTAATGCTGCACATCAAATGAATTTATGGTGCTTTTATGCATTTTTTATAGTATGCTAAAAACATAGTGTACATTAAACTTGAGCTTTACTTGGGCAATGTAATAAAAGATGTAAGATTGAATATCAAAATAAGTTTTTATTTAAGAAATAAATTACAATCGTGTGAAAATCAGATAAATGACTGGAAACAACTAAATTCTTAAATAGATATTAAATTTTTCTAATATATATTTTTTGGAATTTTTTTAATCGAAAGCTTAGATTTCAACATTTTTTGTCATCGAGAATATTCGAGCTCTTTTAAATAGTTCACTTGAGGTTTTATAAAATGTAAGAGATCAAAATTTATTGCAGTACTAGAGAGACTGGTAAATTTTAGTCGATCACATAATATTCTCCATTATTTATGCCTGCATGAAAAGTCTTTTTTAGCTAAAATGAAAGGTTTTATGTTTTTTAATCAAATTTACTAACAGTAAATAAAAATTAGTATTTAGTACTAAACAGTATGTGTACGAAATGGTGTTGTTTTTTTACTGTGTACTTAGTTGAATCGCAGCCAATTGCAGTTGATATTAGTTTCAAAAGTAGCAGCTTGAGTCAGTTTCATAAAAAGAGTACAAACTGTGTGTGTGTGTGTGTGTGTGTGTGTGTGTGTGTGTGTGTGTGTGTTTAACATTGCACAAAGACGAAATTCTTTCACCATTTACTTAACTT
Source organism: Argiope argentata (assembly GCA_026289955.1). Taxonomy (NCBI): domain Eukaryota; kingdom Metazoa; phylum Arthropoda; class Arachnida; order Araneae; family Araneidae; genus Argiope; species Argiope argentata. Next base: position 3,138,587 of record JAOUZG010034892.1, read on the forward strand.
TAAATAAGTTAAACTAAAACTGTAAAACTAAAAAAAAAAGAAATAAATTTTTTAATATTAAAAAATTAGTTTCTGTATGTTATTTACAATTCTGAAAGAAAGTAAGCGGTTATATACAATTTCTTCTTTTAAAATCATTTCATTGAGAAAAATTTAATTTATACAACTGCGGCATAATAGTATATAAAGCAGAATTTTTTTTAAAAAAAATCTAAGATTTATAGATAAAAACTTGACACGAATATTTCCTCATTCGATAAACTTTTATAAATTGCTAAAAGTATAAAAAGTAAATTATTTTCAGTCAATTAAAAATAAACGTTTAATGTATTTTATTTAGATGATTGCAATTTTTTAGTATGTTTGTGAGATATATTGCAATGTTGTCCATTGACCAATGGCTCTAAAAAACTCCCTTAGTATCCTTGTATCCTGCAACAGGTAGCATAGAGGACGGATCCGTGAAGGTTCTGTTGGAGCTGCTGACCGACTACGGCATCGGGGAGTGGCCCATCCTCAACCACAAGTGGAACAAGTCGAAGGTGGACCTGGAGTGGAGACTGGCCATGCTGCACGTGCATCAGGTGCAGCCCTTCTTCCACACGTTCGTGGCGCCCGACGACAGAAACTCTTCCGTTTATCTCCTCCACGTAAGGGTTTTTCCCCTTCTTCCTCACATCTTTAGAACTAGAAAAAAAGAATTCATTTTTTTACCTTTCTTATGTGTTTATTTCTGGAGATTAAATACATGTAAAGAAACAGTTTACAAAGACAATTTATAATGTTACTTCCATTTACTTGAACTTACTGATAAGTAATAAATAACTTAATTCATTTGATCGCCATTAATTGGTAAGATTTTAACTGAAGAAAGTGAATCAAAGAACAAAAAGTTATAGTCATGTAGTTTGGTTATGTTCTTAATAGAATTCATTATTCAACCACTAATAGAATGGCGCTTCCTTTAAAAACGAACTGTTCATGTGGTTGGATATGCGTTCGAAATTTTTCTAGTTTTCTCTCACAACCAAAACATAAAAGTGAACCAATTTACATTTTTGTTAAAAGGTATTATGATCTTTTCAATTGCAGCTAAATCACAACTTAAGTGGTGACCCATTTACTTAAACTTGCTGACTAATAAGAAATGACTTAGTTCATATGAATGCCCTAAATTGAATTAGTTAGTTATGGAGTAGTATAACTGAAGAAAGTGAATCAAAGGAATAAAATTATAGTATGTAGTAGTTATGTTCTGACATACCATTCATTATCCAAACACTGATAGAATGATAGGCGTTCAGGATTTTTCTAGTTTTCTCTCCCAAGCAAAAATTAAAAAAGAACAAATTTCAACTCTTGTTGAAAAGTATTCTGATCTTTTTAATTAGAAATAAATTACAACTTAGGTAATGATAAATTTAGTTGAATTTACTTATTAGTAAGAAATAACTTTGTTCATATGAATGTCATGAAGTGATTTACTTAGTCATGGAATGGTATAACTGAAGAAAGTGAATCAAAGGAATAAAATTATAGTATGTATTCTGGTTATAACTGAAGAAAGTGAATCAAAGGAATAAAATTATAGTATGTAGTCTGGTTATGTTCTTAATAGCATTCATTATTTACCCACTGACAGAACGAAGCTCCTTTAACAATTAATTGTTTTTTGTGGTTGGAAGGACGTTCAGATTTCTCTAGTTTTCTGTCCCAAGCAAACCGTGAAAAAGAACCAATTTCAACTCTTTGTTGAAAGGCATTCTGACTTTTTAAATTGCAGCCAAATCACAACTTAGATGATGGTATCAAATCAATTCAACGAACATGAACTTATCTTTGTTATGACTCTTATACTTCTGAAATATATCAAATCAAATAGGATTGGAACCAACGGCATATTATAGAGACATTTGTAAGCTTACGCCTTACTAACCCTTGAACAGTAAAATTATAGGTCCGTAGAGGTGCAATTTTATTTATCACTGCCATTGTATTTTCATATGACTGAAGATTAAACAATGTACTTTGGAAGGTGTCTTTGGGAGCTGCAAACTATTCATTTTAAAAGTAGGAATCGTTTGTCGAGAAGATTCCGTCAACAATTACAAGTTGCTGTTAGCAGTTAGTTGGTCATTCAGTTCATTAGTGGACATAAACCTTAACATTCACTAGAGAACTTAAAATTCGCCTTAACGACGCCATAGCATTCGCTTAGCCTTATTATAAAGCAGTTGAGCCGTATGCTTCACATTCTGAAGCAGTTGATGTGCAGTTGATGTTGATGTTGATGCTAAAGTTCCTGGTGCGGGTTACTCCGCTTATGGTCAAAATCGTTTTCAAACTTTACAAATGCTTTATATTTAAATAACTGCTTCGTTATAATTGGTAATGTTGGTATTTTCCCAAATCGCTATTCCAGGTCTATTCGGGGTCTCCCATTCTCAACACTCAGTACTACCTTAACAACTCCGACCCCGACTACATCCGGTACATGCTCTCGTACAAGAACCTCATCGCCGAGACGGTCCGGCTGCTCAAGGCTTCGGAGTCGGTGGTCAAGAGGGACATCGAGGCGCTGCTGGAATTCGAAGTGGATTTTGCGAATGTAAGCCCCCTTCCCCCTTTTTTTCATTCATTTAGTAGAACAAAAATTCGCACTAATCGTCATTGATTTGGTGGCTGTGTGTTATGGCACAAGAATAAGTTTGGGCAAGCGCATAATGGTAATAAAAGTTTCTGGTTAATATTGTTTCAAATCCATAAATTGCTTTTTCGAACTAAGTCTTAAAAGTATTTATTGGAAATCACTCGCCTAAAACTTTCATAAGATATTGAGTTAACCATATCTTAAACTTAAGTACTACTCTCAGGTAGTTAAAAATTGTCGTGTCAGGAATTTTAATTATATTTATTACATATTTTTTACATTTAATGAATGTTTGCGTTTTTCTTTCTTATAATATGTATCACGAAAATATTTTCATTTAAATATTATTTTGAACAATTTCTTACTTTTACAATTTTAGTTATTTTCCCTCTATACTATAAAAAAATATTATCTTCATTTTAATCCAGTAAATAAAACATTTTACGAAGCTTAATTTCGTTTCTTAATTTTTTTTCTCAAATAATTGTTAAGAATTCTTCATAAAATTTCTCAGAAAGAGTTTTATAATCATTTTTTTTTCAAATTTACTACATTAACTTCTAAACTAACAACAACAATGAACTGCAAACGTCAATCATCAGAAGCTCAGTAGAAGGTCTCTGCTTAATGAAACTGCTTTACTGATGTTGATCCTATGAAATAATTTAATTAAATTCATAGATAAACTAATAGTTAATTTCTACAAATATTAAAATATTTTATAGTCACACCAAATTACACAAAATTTCTGAATTCTAGCTATGTTTCACGATTAGCGTGAAAATCTTATATTGGTGTCCTTCAATTTCAATATAAAATCTTGTGCAGAAACATGATGTTCACGATTCCCCCAGAAAAGTATTTTAAATTTCGAATTAATATCGACATTAAAATCCATTAATGTGAAGGCCTTTGACCTGCGCTATCTATTTTGCGCACGAACATTCCTAATAGAGATGAATTTTTTGACATTATAATTAACAGCATTAGTTCTTTTTCCTAACCCTAGATGGCAAGAATTCCCGTTGTCTTGAAAGTTATACAAAAAAATATTTCTTGTTTCCTAGGTAATCAAAAAGAGTAGATGTTCACGTGGAGTGTGAACGATGCATAACCCTTGAGGAAAAGCAGAGCAAATATATTTAAAAGATCACATTGAAACTTAGTGAGTTCATTGTGAAGTTTTTTTTTAGTTAGAGAGTTTACGGAACCGCTTATCGAGCATTGTATCAGAATAAGTTGTGTCTCCATGCTAATAAGTGGATGACTGGTCAAGAAAACTATTTTTTGGAGCTTCTTAAGTAGAATCTTCTATATTTTGCAAACAGGAGCACATTAAAATAAGTAGTTTCCTATTATAGACTACAATCAAGCAGAGTGTTTCTTCGTTCCAACTAGCCAAATTGTTTTCTATCCCATTTTAATACCTGCAACGTCACCCAAGGTGTCATAAAATTAAATGAACACAGAATGTATGTAAATCATAATGTATGTTATGTTTCAGCCTATAACAGTGTCAAACAATTTTTCAAAGAAGAAAATATCTGTAAACGGCTTTTCTCATTATCATATCCTATGTATATACAAAGAGTTTAGAAATACTTCTTTTGGGAAAGTCATACCAGACTCTCCGACCTCCCCCTTTTAGGCACACAGAATAAACCATAAAACTGAATAACCTCACCTTCGCAGCAGCAAAACTAGCAAGAACTGTGGTTGAGTCCTAAGGGCCATCACCGCCCACAGTACAACCCTTCCTATAGGAAGTGCGTCTCGTCATCGATGGAAGGAGCTTACCACCACCTGTTAGCACCCTCCAGGGTGACGAGAACCAACTATTATGCCAGAAATATTTCATCCTTATTACGAGGTGCTCCCCGTGGGGAGGGATTTCTTTAGGGAAATATCCCTTATATTGGACAATAATACAGTCGAAATTTAACAATCCAAATAGTTTATCTTCTGAATCTGTGTTATTTTTCGTAACACAAATATATAGCGCATATAATGCAGAAATCTATCTATTAAATAGTAGTTGCCTGCTGTGATCAGCTCATAATGTTAGTCGTATTTAATGATATTTAAGCCTTTTAGATGTAACTTCATATCCTCTGCTCCATTAAACTGTCATTCATTAAAGCCGTGTTAGTTTAACTATCATGCATTTATTCTGTTAGTTAAGTATATAGATTTTTTCCAATGGAGACCAATAACATCATAGTCGTATTAAAAGAAATGCAATTCATTTATTTCCAAACTTCACGATATTTTAATTTTAGTTATTTACTCGTCTCATAAACTTCACAGAAAATGAATGGAATTATACATCTTTGGTTTTCACCAATGGGTGAAAATTGCACGATTAATTATTACTTGAAACAATGAAAAATATTGTATTTCAGGGCAGCAATGTAATCTACTGAAAATCAGGCAAAAAAAAAGATTTTTTGCCTCCTTTTTTAAAATTGCTAGGAAAAAATGCTTAGACAATTTTTAAATTTTCGAACGATGTATTTTTAATATTGCCATTATATTTTCGAAATTTATTTTATAAGAAAACTGGCAAGATTAAGCTTAATTTTTTAAATCAAATTTTTTATTAAAAAGTTTTAAAAAACCACTTAAATATGCCTATTTTCAAGTTATGAAATATCTGTGTTCCAACATTAAAAAAAATTAACATTTCTAAGTATCGCAGAAAATTGTACTTTCGCATTATATTTCCCATATAACATATCATCAAGTATTTTTTTAAATTTTCTAAAACGTTTCATCCAAAAAAATGTCCTTATCATACATTTATGTCCTATGTAGCCTTAAAAATGCTCCACTATATGGGAAAAGATAACCACCACGAAGTATGATCATCATTAATAATGTGTCAAAACATTCTGCGTGACCTTTATACGGCTATTAAAACTGAATATGCTGATTAATTTTTGCCTCAACTGAAGATGCGGTCTAAAAATTCCCTTTTGTCCCTATTGTCTAAGAAATCCCCTAAAAGTCCTTTCAAGGTCACTAAGAAGTGATAAGGTTTCCCTCTTAACTCGGTTATTAAAGCAGAAAAATAAGCAAAATCTTTTGTCTGCAGCTTTGGAAGGATATTTTTATGTAAAAATAGCCGAAGGGACACTGATGTCATTTTAGAAAAGAAAAAGTTGGGAAATAGAAGTACTAATTTGTTGGCAAAAATATTTATTTATCTGTCGAAATTTTATATTTTTCGGTTCATTTTGGTTGAATTTGGAAATAAATAAAAAAAGATAAAAATAAAATCTGCTATGCATATTTCAATGTATCATGTGAGAATATCATTTCTTGAACAGGCCAAGCACCACGTGCTCGTGCGAGTTAAATTATACTTTTAATTATTTTAATTGTTTCATTGAATGAGTCCCTTTAGTATTTCAAAGATCCAAAAAAATTTGTCTCGCATTTATTGCTTAAAAAATATCACATTTTCTATTTACTTCATTTCATATAATCACGTGCTCAAAATGACATTTTTTCTGGGTTTTATTGGCTGTAGTCATTAACTTTTTTTTAATCGAAACTTTTGTAAATGCCATGGCAACGAGTTATTAAAGGCTGATTTTTTGAGATGATCGTACAGATAATAATATTTTTATTTTTCGCCTACAGATTTTTTATTTATTTTTCTTCTACGGATTTTGGCTGACACCAAAATCCTCATCCCAAAAATAGCATCATGTTCTGACATAATAAAAAGAAATTGAGGGTTATATTGTTTTACACACCTTATAAACATATAAACATTTTATTATTTCCTTGGTTTCTTCAAAAAAAAGTTTAATCTGCCTTTCAAAACAAATTTTCAAACGCTATTGATATTTTTATCAAGGAATATATATTTTGATATAAGCTTAAAAGAAAGCAGACGATAAAGAAGTTAATTTTGTTACAATAATTCTTTCCCTCTTCTCTCTGCCATGGAGGCCCGGTGGTAACGACTTGGTTTCAAAACTGGAGAATTTCGGGTTTGGGACCTGAGTTCCACCGAAGAACCGTCGTTTAAGTAGATTTTATGCAAGCTAAATTTGTCGTTTTCCCTGATGGTGTGACGTGGAAATTTGAAAAGGGAGTGCCAGCGCAGGCGTCTTCTTCGTCATCTCACATCTGTTCAAGTTATCCTTCAAAATATCCTTGAAATCCGATGTTATTATAACTAAACTAATCTATATTTGCTCGTTACTTATTTAATTCTTGGTATTACAAATAGTTTTATATAATAATGTCCATAGACTTACATCTTAATAAAAATAAAAGTCATTGTAGTTTTGTGTGTGTTTTGATTTGAAATATCATACGAATCTACATTTGTACTTTAATACCAAATTTTATCAATCTAGCTCTTTACTTTTCGAGATTATCTCATTGGTTTGTACTCAAACAGATGAACGGAAAGATTACTTCTTGATTGTATTCATTCACGATTAATTAGAATTCTCCTAATTTAACATAAAGATCAAATACTATATTTCATCCATGGAGATCAAAGTTTTTTTAATTATAAAATTCATGGACTTATGGGGAGATGTAAGTTCAAATATGTGTTTACTTTTAGTTTGAAGAGAGCTGAATCATGAATATAAATTGTTGTTTTCGTGTTCCGCTTTACAACGGAAGAAGGAGTTCAGTAGCTTTTGAGGGTACGAGCAACTGAGAACCACAGGACAGAATTCTGACTTCTAGCTCACACACGTCACAAAACCCTTTTTTATACATTTCAATCATTCATTCACAGATCATAATTTACATTTGGAAGAGACAACGATCACCTCTGATTCAGTCCCACTAGTGGTATTACCCTTGACATGGAAGATTTTTTTACACATGGCAGGTTTAATGTGCGCCTGTCACTACACAACGAAGAGACTTCGGCTAAAGGGTTCAAATTAGCAACCAAAGGGATGCGAATGAATATTCATCAAATTCTCATATGTTATTTTTGCTAATTATAATATTTTCTCTTTTTATACGAATGTGATTTAAAAGGACAAACGAATATAATTTTAGATATTATGATCTCATACACCAGAGAAATTGTAAAAATGAATTTTTAAAATTAAAAAAATTATATTAGTAAGAGAAAACAATGGAAAATAAATATGCTGCTTTGTAGTAAGCTTATAATAAAACTTGCTGCAAATTAATAAACTTAGTACCTGGGCGGCCAAGCTCTACTTAGCATTTTTTATAAAATCTTAAATAAATTCCTATTTTATATCTGAATTAAAATTATAAATGAAATCTCACTGAACTGCAAACGCAGGGTTTGACGCTTTAAAAACTTCAATTTTTGCCAAAAATGACATTAAGATTTTTTTTATTGTATAGAACAGTTACTGAGTTATACAAAATAAGTTTACTTTTATCTCCACGTTTATTAGAAGTCTTCATGAAATATTTTCGTAATGATCATGAAACTGGAAGTGAATATTTAAATAAACAGAAGTACCGATTTTAAAAGCCAAATTAATGAGCTTGGAATCTGAATGCCCAAGTTTTACTCGGCCTTTTTTTAAAATGGTAAATAAAATCCTATTCTATGACTCGTTCAAAATTATAAACGAAATATCATTTGATTGCAAACGTGGGATCTAACATGAGAGAAATGTATTGGAGTCCAAAGTCCTAACCAACAACCCATCTCTAATACGCTTATGCATGTCACTTGCCAATATTTAGTAATTAAAAAAATGGATAATTTGTGTATAATTACGTTTTTGCATGAAAGGTATCTAAAAAGTTAACTTCAAAAAACAAAATCTTATCTAAATAGGAAATTTGGTAAATCGTTGGAGGCTATTCTCTTATAAAAATCCTTAGAGGTTATTCCGAGAAACAGGAAATAAATTTATACGTGTGCAAGACTTGCTCGTTTTAAGTATCCTAACACTTTGAAAACGTCGATTTCCGCCAAAAATAACATTTTAAAACATTTATTGTACAGACCAGTCTTTGAGCTATCCAAAACAAGTTTACTTTTATCTCTACATTAATTAGAATTCAAGATATTAATATTTTTGTAATGATCGATGATATAGAAGTGGACATTTAAATAACCAGATGTACCGATTTAAAGGGCCGAAAACATGTTAAACATCCCTATTAACACAAATTTAGTTTTTAATGCGGAATATTTTTTGCACTTCAAAATGTCAGTGAAAGTTTCAACAGTGTTTTGTTAAAATTTATACCTAGTCATGTCTTTCATAAGCTTTGAACCCTCAGATTAGGGACATTTATGTCTGTAATACATTTTAATGAAGGTTTTATAGGATTACTGCATATCCGCATGGTTATTGGAGTGTTTGCTGAACTCTACAAAGACAGAGTAAATTAATCTATGCGCTATCACTGCCAAATACGAAAATTACCAGAAAAAAATTATTAAAAAGAAAATTATTAAAATCTGAGAATGAAGACAGTATAATCTATAAATCTTATACTATAATACGAGGAATGGTTGTCAAGTCGAAAATCGCCCCAGAATTAATAAACTCCGGTAAACTTGGGGGTCTGGGGGTTTTGGCCACGAGGAATCGATTGGCACCGGTTTTGAAGCGCTACGGTTGAGCAGTTCGGAGTTACAGATAGGATATTTTCAAACTTTATTAGTTCCGCCAAAATGGCTACTTAAATTTTCAAGTGGTAACGTGCTGCCATCTATAGCCAATATGCCATCTATATCAATATTCATATAATTTTTTTTTTTTCATTTCATGCAGACATGTGATAAAAATTGCATTTTTATATGTTTAATGCGCAATAATAATTTATTTTTTAAAATTTGAGTTTTTGTCAATCTGATGGCAACATATTAATAAGATAATTTTTTCCCTTTTACTCGTAACGCATGCTTGGAGCTTAAGTTTTAATTTTATCTTATACTATAATACGAGAAATGGTTGCCAAGTCGAAAATCGCCCCACATTTCCAACATTTCAACATTCATCAGAAAAATATAAGGATAACTTTGATATTTTTACTAAATTTTCTTTCAAAAAAGTACGATTCTAATTCCACTGCTTTTTATCAATGGTGTAGTTTGACCGGTTATCTTTTCACCAATGGTTTCACAAATTTTCTTATGGCATATATTGTTTTGATAAATCACAATTGAAAATTTAAATATTCGAGTTAGCTTCGATACCTGTTTTCTCCGAGCGGAGCTCGGTCACCCGCTGGTGTAGTTAATTTTATCTATGTGCACGCATAATTTATTGCTAAAACACGTTACTGTATAATTTAGATGCATTTTCTTTAAAATTGATTTTTACTTATGTTTTGTCCACTTCAAATCAAATAACCCAAAATATAATTATCATATTACAATGAAATTTAATGGACTTTGTCTTTATAATATTTTCTTGGAAAAGAAATAAAAGAATTTAGACTGTGTGAATATCTTTTTTAAAATTTGCAGACTATGTTTGAATAATAACGTCATAAATTTAATAAAATTTTCATGATAAATCTCTGACTAATTCTATAATTTTTATTTCTTTTTAAAACCATACGATTGTAATTTATTCTTGAGAAATAATTGTTTAGTTTACTTTGGTATAAATTTTGTCAGGTTGAGAGCAATAGTTTTTAACGTAGCCAATTTGAAATTTTTGAAGAATGTGCTTAAATTTACGCTATTAAATGTCAATTTTCAAAGATTTTTAACGTTTCTTTTAAATATTGACTTTCTATTACTAATTTTCAATAGTCTCAAGCCCAGAAATATGTTTAAAGTATGCCTACACCATGATTTTGTAAAAAAAAGTGCTCTAACGTTTTCGGATACTTTCAAGTTATAAGATGATGATGATCTCGCGTCAGCTTTACAACAGAAAGAGGAGTGCAGTAGCTTCTGAGGGTATGGTGTCCTGAGCACCTGATGGCAGAAGCCTGACTTCTAGCTCATATGAGGATGGCCCACACACATTCGCTTGCACAGCAACTTCTTATAGGGGGCACATTCCCACAACCCAGAGATAATACATAGAAGAACAGTCATGCCCGAACCAGGACTTGAACCCGGGACGCCCAGATCACGAGGAAAACTCACTTTCTCTGTGCCTGGACGTCGGCAAGTTATTAGATAAGCTTTTAATTTGCAAATATCACAATAGAAAAAAATAATTTTAGTTTTTTTTTCTGAAAAAAATTGTTAAAAGAATGATTTCCTAATAAAAAGTTTCAACCAATTACTAATAAAAAATTTTAGATTTATAAAAAAATTTAGATTTAGATTAATAATTTCAAATAAAAATTTCAATACATTTTATGGTAACTGAAAGTTTAATATCATTACTATACCTTTATAACGCTATCTTCCTAATATCCATAATGGAAAAAAGGAATTTAAATTATTTCTCACACTGAACAAAGACAAAATGTTTTAGATTATAATTATTCTAGAATGTGTTTTAAATTCGCTTTAATGTACTATAAAACCGAATTTTAATTCCGAATAATTCCCTGCTTTTGAATCTGACTTTAAGGCGTAAGCTTCCTTGTACTAGCCTTTCAACCTTGTTCATATTTGAGGCCAAATGATCCAGGGTCCACAATTTCCCGCCAAATTGAAGTCGATAATGCGATTGTGGATACGGTTACAGAGTCTCTCCGAAACTCTGCATTTAGTCCTGCTGGTATGCGATTAAGGTTACAATGAAACGCAATAATCTCGTTTGAACCCTACAAAGCATTTCAGAGCTTAATACAGAACTTTGGTAAAGGGAATGGCTAGTTGGTTACTAGAATGGCAGTGGGCTCTGAGACATGTTCTAGAACCTGGAGTGATTAATCCAGACATAGGTTTACAGCCGATGTACAATGGGTATATTCTTGAGCTACCGTGGCGATAATTAATAGTTTAAAAGGCTTCATTTGTAGCAACTTCTTTTCCTAATATAATCGATATCCCATTATCTATATCTAATATATAAAAACTAATTTTTGTTTGCTCATATTTTATGTTCTGCTGTACCAATTATTTGATTGCGATAAAACTTTGCCAGTTTTATTGATCGCACTTGCGCGAAGGTTGTAGGCATAGTACTTTTGTTACATTTAAATTTTTAAAAAATAGGAAAAAAATATTAATTATAATTCTTTTTCATTTATCATTCAATTTCAATGAATGTATGTATTGTCGACAAAAAAAAACTAAACAAAACAAAATGAAATCCATGATCGTAAATTTTAACTTATCATGTGAGATTATATATATATATATATATATATAATCTCACATGA
>JAOUZG010034892.1:3150615-3173987 GCA_026289955.1 Argiope argentata
AGAGAGAGAGAGAGAGAGAGAGAGAGAGAGTTTAAATTTTCAATCGTTAATAAAATACTTTCTATTCATCCAGCCAAGTTCAGATACATTTTTTTGAACTTGCGGTGAATGACACTCGATGTTATTACAGTTTTTTTTCTTTCAGATATTAATTCATTCATTGAAGTTAGTTAATTTTTAATACTTTCAGTAGATTTTTAACAGTTTGTGATGAGAATTGAAATCTAATTGGTAAGACGTGAGGATTTCGGCATATTTCGATTGAAGGGGAAGAATGCGACTTTAGTTCTTGTGGAAAGCAATCCTTTTTCCGATAAATTTATATCATATAAAAATTTTCTTTTTTTAATCTAAATAGGAACTGAATTTTAAAAAGTTATATTACTTGTTTTGTCAAATGTCGCAAAATTTTAACTTTATATTATCAACAAAAGTGATTAAATTTCAATTAAAACTAACACTTTTTTTGCTGAAACAAAACAGAAAACGTGTGCTCTTGATGCTGAGACATCACGAATACGAAAAATAACTTTAAAATTCTCATCTATAACATCTATTAAAGAGGGGATAAATGTGCACCATATAATGTTTTTGCTGAGTAACAATTCTGATTAAAATACCACTATATTAGTGAATATTTGATAGTCAAAATTCTCAAAGATAAAAGATAGTGTATAAACATTTGCATGGTTAGACGTCGGCTTAAAAAATGTCATTTAGGGGGTTCTGTAAAAACCCTGTTAAAAATATTAAATAATGTTTTACTATAAAGTAATTGCAAGAAGTTTGATTTTCTTGGCGTTGAAGAAAGTATTCAATTTTATGCACGTAAATGTAAGAGTATCTTGAAAATAAAAGTGTGTGTGTGTGTGCGACACCTACTTCTTAAATTCTTTTACACCTTTTTTCGAAATAAGTCAGTTTTTGGTGAGCCCTAATAAGATATATTTCTATACCATGTAAATGTTCATTAAATTGTAAAAATGTTCGTTACTCACTCTTTAGAAATTCACCTTCATGCGCCTGTGCGCGATGTGGCACAAAAGGTTTTAGGTATTGATTTATAAAAAATATCTTGCTCTTTTGGTACTAGTGAATAGGCATTTGTTCGCAATATTATTATATGGAATGCCGAGAAACCGGTTTTAAATAAATGGAATTGTTATATGCCATTATTCTTTGTCTAGAGAAGCATAATTTTTTTATTCATACAGTGAAAGATTATTTCTTTGGAGGTGCATTAATTTGTTTTGCCTATGAAATCACAAACATTTTTCTTTGCCTAGGACAACATGAGTTTTTCTTTGTCTAGAGGTGCATGCATTTTCTTTGCTTTGGAAAAAACAAACATTTCTTTGCTTAAGAGAGAATGATTTTTTCTTCTACAGATGTGGCATATGAATTTTTCTTTGTCTAGTGGTTCATAAATTTGTTTTGTTTTGCTTTAAGTAGCACCCCTTTTTTGCTTAGGAAGGTTAGAATGTTTCTTTGATCATGAATGATTAGAATTTTTTTTCGAAACGTTGTTTATCCTGTATTATTCTCCCTATCTTCCTCTATCACAGAATTTATCAATATAAATTTGACAATTTTCATGCTAGCAGAAGCCATGTAATTTTCGTGTTGCTAATATCTATAAAATTAATGGCATAGTTAAAAAAACGTATATTACACTTTGCTAACACAATAACTGTCTGAAGTCTCTTTTGAATAATTATATTTACATTAATATGAATGGATGACTCGGCAGACCATTTTTCTGTTCACAGAAAAGGAGTCAAAAATATCAGCATGCTATATTGAATAATTATATATTAATGAACATGGATGAATGAATTGATAGATCATTTTTTGTTAAAAGAACTGAGTACAAAATCTACAGTTTAAATGAAAAGTTTCCATTCCAAAATCCACTACTCCATTTTGTAAGGTTTTCAAATTCAAGCTCTATAGGACGAAATGACTATCTGAGGACCTGTAGAGTAAGACAGATAATCTACTTTTTTGGAGGATAATCTACTTTTTTTGTCGCCAAAGATGAAAGTCAGATGCCATCATTAATGGGTCTGGAGTATTTCAGAAATAAGAAGTAGAAACATCTTGGTGAGGACGAGGTTTCTTCTTCACATTTCTGTGGTGTTTGAATCGAGAGAGAGAGAGAAAAGAAAAAGAAAAGACCGAAAAAACTTGTCTTTTCTGGCTTTCAGTTATATTCTCTGAATTTTTACTTGAACTGAATATGCCAAACTCGCTATTGTTCCAGTGAGGAGAGTTGCTATTTTAAAATATTCTCTGAATATCAGGAATCTGTTTTGGTAACTCCACAGAAACTCCATGTAAATACTGCGAATAAAATCTTTTATACAAACATTTGCTGAGCCTAGTTTTATAGAGCAAAATATGATCTCATTACGTTTTAGTACAAAAAAGATTGAAAGAGCTCAGAGAGACATAATTATCTTTTTCAATTCCTACTATTACTTCACCCTCTCCCAATATATATCGTGCAATTTTTCAATCATCAATAAGATACGGTTTTTTTCACTAACTGAAATCCAAATACTTTTTTGATATTCATTGTGGATAACACTCGATGTTAATATATTTTTTTTTCAATTATTATTCACTTAATTCCGACTGTTAGTTCACATTCTTTCTAAATAAATCTTGTTCAAATTTTCAATCGTGAATAAAATATTTTTTTTCATCCACTCACGTTCAAATGTATTTTTTAAACTAGTAGTGGATGAAACTGGATGTTAATCTTTTCAAATATTAATTCATTAAAAATACAATTAAGGGTGTTTATAATAGTTTTTATTCGAACAGTTTGGTTTCGAACCAATAGATGGAACTATGAAAATTGAACTTAATTTTATTCAATTCCTACTATCAGTTCACATTCCCCCTATATATATTTATATATCTTGTTCAAATTTAATTAACAAATAGTTAATAAAATACTTTTTATCGATCCTCTCAAGTTCAAATACATTTTTTAAAACTTGTAGTGGGTGACATTTGATGGTAATAAAAATTTTTGAATTATTAATTCATTAATTAATTTTTGATACTTTAAATAGAGTTTTAGCAATGTTTGTTTGCAAATGTATAGAGTTTTAATAATGAAAATTGAAATTCAATCGGTAAAATGCAAGAATTTCAGTATTTTCGCGTGAAGGTGAAGAATGCGAGTTCATTTCTTGAGAAAATCAACCTTTTTTTGGATCAATTTTTATATTAATTTTAATTATTTAATAAAAAGTAACTAAAATAAAAATTTCTTTGTTGACCTAAGTAATAATTGGCTTTAAAAAATTAATTTTTATATTACTTGCTTCTCTAAAAGCGTATAGGCTCTCAAAATATCTAAGGGGAATTTTCATAATTGCAATTCTTTCTCCTTGGATGATTTAGCATGAAAATAATAAAAACTTCAAAAATAATGATAACGCCAAATCAAATGAGTCAGTTATATAAAGATAAATTCCCTGATCATTATATTCAACAAATCATTTTTATTTCGGTAAATAATTCTTTTCTGATTTTGAAGAAATATTTTTTTTATTTCAAAAGGTTGATTGTTTCCGAAGACATCAAAACTTCTCTCCAAGTTTATCACGTGACATCCTTGTCATTTTGATTACACCCCAAAAGCGAATTAAGAGAAAAGCCATTAAATTAATAGTCTTTTTCGTGCTGCAATTTAAAAACAAGATAACCAGTTTCCTCCCCTACGATAAAGCTTAAAAATGCATTTATCCCCTTTAAAGAGCATCGCCGGGGGAGCATCAATTAAAACAAAAGGGGGGATTTTTCCGTTTTATCATCGGTTCTTTTGGTTACCAGGAAATTAATTCCCCCGCATCATGGCGAGTTTAAAGCCTTTTAATGAGTTTTTGAGTGCATTATGAAAACGATTGCGTAAACGACAATCTTTTACGGTTTTCGTTAATTTAGAGGTAGTTAATTTTCTTTTCATTCGAACGATTTACCTGCCAGTTTCTGATGCCTTTTGTTTAGTGCATGTTAATTTTTTCTTATGAATGATTCATATTCATTAACTGATACATTTATCAATTATATATTGTTAAAGAGGTATCGGGATTGATTGAAAACAAAATTGATGAGAATTTAGAATCTTTGCGATTGATCGAAATCTCCAGCTAGAATGCTTTAACAATGATAAATATTATTTTCCCTTTCTATGTTTTGGTTAATGGAAAGAAAACAGCAACATTGCAGGCGTCCTGGCATACGGGTAGCGTATCTTCCCCGTGATCTGGGCGTGCCGGGTTCGAGTCCTGGTTCGGGCATGGTTGTTCTTCTGTGTTTTATCGGTTAAGTGTGGGAATGTGTCCCACTGTAAAAGGGGGCTATGCAAGCAAATGGGATGAGTGAGTAGCAAAAGTCGTATTCTTGGCCCTAATTGGCGCTACTACAAAAACAAGAGACGTTGATTAGGCTTACATCGCGGACTACCTCAACGAGCTTGTCCATGGCAAGTGTTATACGAAAACATCAACGGTAACCGTTAATGTTCATAATGACATAAATTATTTTGCCATCTGACAATTCTTAAACCAAAACTCATTATGATTATCAGGAAATTAAGTCATCAAATTTCAGGTATTTTATTATTATTATGTCAGAACATGATATTGTTTTGGGAATTAGGTTTTCTTGCGTCAATAAAATTCCGTAGGTAAAAAATAAATATTTAAATCCATTGGTGAAAAATAAAAATTTTAATTCGTTGGCGGAAAATAAAAACTTTATTATCTGCACGAGCATCTCAAAAAAATCAACTTTTAATAACGCATTGCCATTGCATTTACAAAAGCTCTGATTAAAAAAAGTAACTTAATTACTATCGCAAATAAAACCTAGAAAAATGTCATTTTGAGCACGTGATTGTATGAAATGAAATAAATAGGAAATGTGATATTTTTCAACAATAAATACGGGACAAAGTTTTTTTATGATCGTTTGCAATACTAAAGTGACTCATTCAATGAAATCATCAAAATGAATTAAAATGTAATTTAACTTGCACGAGTACGTGGTGCTTGGCCGTTCAAGAAATGATGCTCTGACATGATACATTGAAATATGCATGGCAGATTTCATTTTAATCTTTTTTAATTTCCCTTTCTGCTCATTAGCGAGCTATGCAAATGCTTTGACTTGTGATTACATGTATGAGTTATTAGACCTCAATGCTTCCTTTACAAGATTTAGTTATTAAATTTCCTCTCAAAGGATATTATTATTATTACAAAAACTTCATTCACCCCATTTCAGAAAATCGATTGCCCTATCTTCCCTATTTTAATCCCTCAAACAAGCCTTCGACCAATCAATTATGTTCATAATCCCACCTGAGGGATTTTTCTAAAGCAGAGTTATGAGATTTCCCTCGTCCTTCGGGTATTATGTACTCTAAAGATTTCTGTCGGTTGATCCCCGTCTCCGAGAAAACCTTTTAACATCCCGCACTTTTCGCGCTCCGATGAAAAAGTAATCACTCCTAATGCTCTCCATAAAACGACTTAACGGCGCCAAGGTTGGCGATGTCCGTTCCTTGACAACCTCTTTTTTTTTTTTTTTTTTTTTTTTTTTTGCTTTTTCTTTGGCGGGTGTATTTTTATCGCTGCAGGAGTTAAAGTGCGATCATCTTTGCGACAATCACAAATTCCGATACCGAGTTGCAGACGATTTTTTTTTTCTTCTTTTCGATCGAATATTTTTTTAGTACAAAAAAAATCCGATAAAGTGAAAGATATTTTGAAATTAATATGAAGGTAAAGAAACGTTTGCAGGGAACGATGGCATATGTCACGAGAATATCGATAGTATATTCACATTTTATCATGAGATAATAATGTTTTGGAATTCTTTCAGGAATAAAGGACGAATAATTTATTTTTAAACTCTTTACAAAACATCCTTTTATTTGATGAAGTAAACGACTCAAAATCAAAACTTTGAACAAATCATTTGCTTTACTGCAATTCTGTCGGCCTTTGATATGGTTGATGTTCAAAAATTAAAACTTTTGAATGAAGTTTATAAATAAAATCGTTCGGTTCTTTCAGCACTAAATGATGAATTCCTCATTTAATTTTATACGCTTATGTCAATTTTCTATGAGATATATGTTTTTAAATTAAGACTTTTAAAATCGTTTGGCATTTTAAACAATAAATGGCGAATCCTTTCTTTTTAAATCTATTACATTTATGTCAATTTTTGATTAAGTAAATGTCAAAACAGAATCATTTGGTTCTTTCAGCAACAAATGGCGATTCCATTATTTTTAAATTTACTACATTTATATCAATTTTCGATGAGGTAATCATTATATCTATTTTCGATGTCTCAAAATTAAAACTTTTAAATGAAGTTTATAAATAAAATCGTTCGGTTCTTTCAGCACTAAATGGTGAATCCTTTTTTAAATTAATGATAAGTATGGCCTTTTTTATGAGATGAATGTCTCAAAAGTAAAACTTCTTAAATATGAATTATAATCGTTTGTTTCTAAATAGAAAAACAGCGCATCTTTTCACATAAGTGAAAATATTTTTTGAAGGGAATTCTATTTACAAAGATTATCACGTGTTTATGCTGATGATAGAGATCATTTAAAAGCAGATTGAGTCTGCTTTTGTTATTATGAAAGTTTAGGAATCATATATGGTAGCAGAGAAGCAATTTAGAAAACGGAGAATACAGTTTAGCAGAGCAAAAAATTTTGATTCGTTGGGATTATGCATTCTTAACTATTTTTCCTTCATTCTACGAGTTCGAATAACCAAGAATTAAATTGAAATGAATTTAATCGGTAAAAATTAGGAAAGAATTATAATTCTGAAATCTATGATATTTTATAAATAAAATCTATTGATGCGTTTCAAGTGCTGTTACAATTCGTATTTAATAGAATAAATTAGGGAGATAATTTTGTGCTAACATGAGGAATTGCTTGAAAATAGATTATATATTCTGAATGAAAGATTAGGAAATAACAACCAGAGATATTCCATGTAAAAAATATCAATAGAAGAGTTTTAGATTTAAACTGGTGTTGGACAAAATCGATAAAAATTAATTCATAAAAACCTACTAAAACCACTTCAAGCCGGCTTTCTGGCATAAAGGTAGCACGTCTTCCTCGTGTTCTAGGAGTCCGGGGTTCGAGTCCCGGTTCGGGGCATGGTTGTTATTCTGTGTGCGATGTGTGAATGTGCCCCCCCTGTAAAAAGGGGTTGTGCAAGTGAATGTGGTGAGTGTGTAGCTAAGTCGTGCTCTTGGCCCTAGATGGCGCTACTTCGAAAACAAGAGACTCTCTTTTCGGCTTAAATCTGCTACTGTATCAGCAGAGGGGCTTATCCATAGGGAAGTGCCATAAGTAACAACAAAACTACTTCATTCCTCTTTAAAAAATGTACCTTAAGGAATTTTAGATATATTATTCCCAATAAAAGAAAATTTCGTTATCAATAAAAATTTAAATTCATTCTTTTCTAAAATATCCCAGCAAAATTCTTCTTCAAACGTCTCGTTTTAAAGCAACACTAAGATTGTTTCGGGGTAGACCTCGTAATTTTGAACCGGGGTCAGGTGACGAGGAGGGCACTTGAGCTGACACCCCCTCTCCAAACTTGGTCCCGACGGATTTAATGTGCACCAGAATCGCTAATACGATGATTCTTCGGTGGAAGGGTCTCAAGTCTCAAACCTCCGGTTCTGAAGCCGAGACCTTACTACCAGGCTACTTTGGCCGTTACAACTATTTGAAACTTTTATAGGGTAGCGTTCCATTTTTCCTCTGAAATTGAATCTACAAGATATATTGAACATATTTTATTGAATGCTATGATTAGATTATTAAATTATTAACATAGAAAATTCAGCAAATATAAAAAAGTAATATTTAAAAAATTAAGTCAATTCCTATTTAAGGCCAGAAAGAGAAATATTTAATTAGTTTATATTAAATATTTGCATTTAATATAAATATGTATATACATGTAACAGCATCACAGTATTAATAGGCAAAATAGAAAGTGAATTTCTTTGCAATTTTCCATTTTCCTTCTCGACACGTTGCTCAATCTTAAGGTTAGGTAGTAGAAGTGGCCCATTATTGATGATAAAGATTGTAAGGACAGAAATCGGAATTGAACCTTAAACTTAAAGTTTCTATAATTTTAATTTTGGAGTAAAATCTTTTGTTCTAACCACTAGGCCACATCTGCCAACTCCCTCTCGAAAATTATTTGGGTAAAACGTATACTTAAAACAAAAAATTTCAAAAAATTATTGATTTTCGCAACAATTGAACTCGCATTCTTCACCTGCACGTATAAAAAATTCTGAAATCCTTGCATTTTACTGACTGAGAGATAGCCAGTCGATTTCAATTTTCTTTACAAACTGCTAAAACTCTATTCAAAATTAATTAATTAATTAATATTTGGAAAAACAACACTAACAGCGAGTGTCATCTACTACAATTTTTTAAAAAATGCATTTGAAATTGAGTAGATGAATAAAAATTATTTTATGAATGATTGAAATTTGAACAAGATACATAAATATATATAGTGAGAGTGTGAAATAATAGTAGAAATTGAAGAAGCCTCACATTTTCAAAAAATTATCTAATATACTGTCCATTGCATATTGATTTTGCATATATTAATCATGTATTATAACAAGTCAAAAATTCAAAATCCGCTGTGACTTTCCTTTCCAAAAACCATAACCCAAGATGTTTAGTTCTCTCCACCCCCACCCACCTCTTTTTACCTTTCGCGTTTCTTTTCTCAAAAGTGTCATAAAAAAAGTGAAGAAACATTTCAACTAACTTTTTCTCCGAGCAGTGGAGGACTAATGCCCGCCAAGGGACACTTTCCAATCCCCTTTCTTCACCATTACGCTGCTTTTACCGGTTCATTTTCACTGGGGGACATTAAGAAAATCCCACCGAGTAAAAGTATCTCCTCGTTTATTTATTCCCACTCTTATCGGGAGCGTGTTATTTCCCACTTTGAGAAAGCGACCGCCGAAGGTTTTCCTCTTTTTCTCTTAAGTGAAATATCGTCCTGGAGTGTTTTGCTCTAGTGAGGAAATATTAGGCCAGATAATAAAACAAAATAAAGAGTTGCATCTATTATAATCATGGTTCAATAACTAATTTCTTAACAAGTCAATCAGAAGTATAGATAGGAAACTGTATCATAATCCTAGGTTTGAGGTTATTATGAACTAGCAATATTAGCTTTAAACTTAAGTCTACCCTCCACCCGATATGACATGGGCATGTTACGTGACATCGAACAAACATGAAAATATGTTTACAAATTATCAAAAATAGCTATAAAGCGATTCTTTATGGCACACATTCAGAAATACTTAATCTTTTACAAAGGTAAAAATATGAAATAAAACACAGGCGATCATTTACAGGTTGTATTTCCTTCCTTTCAGCATAATGAGATTTGAATCGCTGTTTGAAATCAGACTTAAAGAAAGAAATGTATCGCATATGCACACCACAGCTCTTGATATTTACACAGGCGCAGTTAGAGGTTTTCGCGCATGCAAGAATAAGTGCAAAGTTAAAATCGCAATTTTAAAACTCCCCATTGTGATTTGATGTAACTTTAATTCTCTAAAACCTTACCCAATAAATGCTGTACAAAATGGTATAAATATCTCCAATAACTATTTCTCGAGTTTTTGTGGTTCTGACATACAGACATTTTCAGGAAACTTCATGTTATACTATTTATAGATACAGATTAATTAGGATAAAATTAGGATTTATTAAGGATCTCTAAATGTATAAATATTTTCTTAGTGCATTCTTTCGAAAATTCAAATGACAATAACACTACACTAATACTTTTTTTACAGACAATTCTTTAAGTGATTGTACTTCACTCAGGAGTGGTATGCAGAAAAATAAGTGATTGTTAAACCTCCTTATTCTATGAATAATCTTAGTTCACTCTATGGATTAATATAGAGAACTCCTCCTTTCGTTTTTTCTTTTACCCCTCTTTGAGGAAATAAACGCTGCCTTAAGCAAGCGCAAAAATGCGGAAGATTATCGTATCCGAAAATAAACAGTAGCACGTTAATTTAACTTATTATTAAAGTTGAGTTCAGAGATTTTTGCTTCCTTAATCAGCCATTATAAAATTGAGGAAAGATAAAAATTGTTCTCACGAAAAAGTTAACTGCAACGAAATTTTCATGAGGTGTCTCTTGGTTAATTTAAAATGGAGAGGATTGCTCTATAATACATTTGTTAAGCCAACTAAGAAAATTCCCCGAAAGTTTCCCGTAAACTCTTCAACATTTTTTATCCCCTTTTTCGCCAAAAACTAGGTAAGGTTAGGTAAATTCAGGTAATTATCCTACATTGCACTGATAAAAGATGCTAAAGAAGCATAAATCTTTAGCGTGAATCTAGTAATTTTTAATCTACTAGAGGCGTTCAAAAAGTAAGTAACACTCAAATAATTAGGTCATAAATACTTTATTGGCAAGTTTGAAACAATACAATATGACACACATACTAGCAAGCTACTTCTCTACATACTCTCCGTCCTGGTGACATTTGTCGGAACTTAGCTCTATTTGTTTAATGCTCTGACTATAAGAAATCGCTCCTTGATCCTTAGAACAGCTGTCTGAACCAGGTCGTCGTTGAGAATGGAACTCACTCTGCGATTGCTGGGAATAATGTCTTCTAGCCGTTGCACTCTATCTGATGTGCTCACCATTAGTGACCTTGCATGCCTTTCCACATAAGTTAAGTCTGTTCGACCGTCTTCGAACTGTTGGAAGCATCATTTCACATTATCTGGACTGACATAGCACGTGGCCCATAAACTCCCAATATTCCACGATGAATTTCCTTGCCCGTTCAAGGTTGTGCCTCCCAAAAACGCACGTTTCGCGTAATTACTTCAATGTCGGAGTAAGTTTCCATCTGACGAGTTACTTTTTCTCCTACTGCGCAACAAATGTATTTCACTATCCGAATGAAATTGCTACTATTGTAAGACGTGGAATTTAATTATCGTCTGCCCAAGCTTAGCTCTTGTTTCGCAGTGATGCCATTTGTAGGAGAACAAGTATAACTTATTTTTTGACTCCCTTTCTATCATGAGAATATCTATTCCGGACACTTTTTTGCAGACTGATTGACGCCAAAATATGAGATGAAATAAATAATAATTTTCCTGAATGTTTTTAATACTTTTTATAAAAGTAATTACAATTCGTAATACTTGTTGAAACGAAATTGCATTCCGATAGCTCTCCAACAATGAAAACTGAAACATATAAAGAAATAAACTGTCAAAAATTCTAGTAATGTTTGGAAATGATAAACTAATTTTGTTAAAAGTAAAATTTAAAAGATACAATATGCAGAGGTTGCTTTATAAATAAATATGAAGTTTCAAATATACAATGCATATTTACATCGTTATGCATTTGAGGATTAAGCGCATTTTGACTATTTATATCTCTTCAGACAATAGATAGTACGTATGTCAGATTATAAACATAATCATGTAAAAATAGTTTGAAGTTTGATAAAACGATAGCCAACTTATATCTCAAATAAACCAGTGTCCTGGCGTTGAGGTAGCGTGTTTTCCCCTGGATCTGGGCGTTTCGATCAGACATGGTTGTTCTTCTGTACTCTATCCGTAAGGTGTGTGAATGTGCCTCTCTGTAAAAAGGGGCTGTTCAAACGAATGTGATGAGTGAATAGCAAAAGTCGCCATCTTGGCCCTAGTTGGCGCTAATGCAAAACAAAAGACGCTGATTAGGCTTCAATCGCTGTCTACCTCAGCAAGCTTGTTCATTGGAAGTGCTATAAGAAACAACAGCAATAAATCTGAAATAGAGCCTGTAAAACACAATCAGCAAACGATTTAATTAATATCTGGGAAAAAGGCATTGAGTGTTTAGAAACTTTATGTAAACATGATGAAAATTAAAAAAAACTCAAGTTATTGAGATAATTTTAGTGATTTAGTAGTAGAGGAAGAATTGCCATTTATAAGAATTGATGCAAAACTCCTAAATTCACTACGGCTTCTTTTCTTAAAAACGAAAAAATCCTATCTTTCAGATAAAATCTTATTATTCTTAGTATCCGGCCCCTTACTTTCAGATTTTTCCATTCTCTAACGCGTCATAAAAAAGGCAAGAAAGAATTTCTACTCACTTCTCCTTCGCGCAATCAAGATCCAATGCTTTCCGAGGGAAATTTCCTGACCGGTTTCCTCTTCTTCATCATTACGTTGTTTACTGATACATTTCGCTGGGGGATGTTAAGAAAATCCCACAGAGTAAAAGGATCTCCTCATTAATTCATTTCCACTCTTAACGGGAGCGCGTTATTTTCCACTTTAAGAAAGTAACCGCTGAAGCTTTTTCTCTGTCTTCTCAAGAAACATATTACGCCGGAGTTATTGTTCTCATCTGGTCTCGTTTAGATCGGAGGGAGAATAGAATTTTAAGGGACTTCTCTACTCTTACTCAAATTCTAAGTTGTCTTTACTTCAGTATAAAGTAGTTCTTTGCTGTTCTAAGTCGACTTTTAACAAACAACAGAGAAAGTTTTAAATCTCACTTTTTTCACATTAGTTTCAAAATTTACCTTTTTTATAATATTCTCAGAAAATGGATGTTACAACTGATTATAAGATTTTTGTACGATAAAAATTAACTTCCAATTCGGTTGTTGATATATTTTAAAAGAGTAATTTTACTTTATGGTAATTATTACAGTATTCAAATAAATAAGATAATTTTATAAATTTAGCCCCAAAATTCGAAACACATATCCATAATTATTTAAAGCCTGCTTTCAATATTTCATTTAATTCGCTCGTTTAATATTTGGCT
Source organism: Argiope argentata (assembly GCA_026289955.1). Lineage (NCBI taxonomy): Eukaryota > Metazoa > Arthropoda > Arachnida > Araneae > Araneidae > Argiope > Argiope argentata. The sequence continues at coordinate 3,163,561 of JAOUZG010034892.1, forward strand.
GTTCATGGTCCTTCCTATACAGACAGACAGACATCCACTTGATGATGTACATAGTGAAAAATTTAATAGTTCATAATAAAATCAATTTCCAACCTTAAAAGAAAGCTGATTTAGTTTAAAAGAGTAATTTCACCTTGTAGCCATTATTGCTGTATTAAAAAAATGAGAAAATTTTATAAATTTAGCCCAAATTTGAAAATTATATCTACAATTATTTAATCTACTTTCAGAGTTACATTTAATTCGCAGGTTTCCCTTCTGACTGCTCATTTTCTTGCATAAAGAGATTGATAGGCATAAAAAGACAGTCCATCATTGGACTAATGAATGTAGAGCAAAATTTAATTGTTCATGATTAAGATCATCTGGCGTTTGAAGAAAGTTAATTTGATTTAAAAGAATAATTTTACTTTATGGCAATTATTCTTGAATTCAAATAAATGAGATAATTTTATCAATTTAAACTCAAAATTCGAAACACATATAGACAGTTATTTAAAGCTTGTTTTCTGAATTTCATTTAATTCAGAGGTTTCATTTTTGGATGTTCATATTCATATACAGACACACAGACAGACAAATACAAATAGACATTCCACCACACAACATTGGATATATTGAAAAATTTAACTGTTCTTGATACAAATGAGCTTCCAACTTTAAAAGACTGATAGTTGATTTAATTTAAAAGAATAATTCCACTTTGTTGCAGTTCTTGTGTTCAAATAAATAAGATAATTTTATAAATTTTGCCCCAAAATTCGAAGGACTATTGTTATTAAAACCTACTTTCAGAATTTCATTAAATTCGCTCATTTCAGTTTAGGCTATTCATGTTTATAAAAAGACAGACAGACAAATACAAATAGACAATACACCACTCGGCGATGGATATATTGGAAAATTTAATTGTTCATGATAAAATTCAACTTTCAACTTTACAAAATTGGTAGTAGATTTAATTTTAAAAAGTAATTTCACATTGTGGCTGTTATTATTGTATTCAAATAAATAAGATAATTTAAAAAATTTAACCCCAAATTTGAAATATATATCTGCAATTATTTAGTCTAATTTCAGAATTTCATTTAATTCACTGGTTTCACTTCCAATTGTTCTTATTCTTGTACAAACAGATTGATAGACAAAAAGACAGATCAACATTGGACAAAAGGATGTAGAGCAAAATTTAGTTGTGCATGATTAAAATCATCTTCTGTCTCTAGAAAAATGATAGTTTATTTGATTTAAAAGAATAACTGTACATTTTGACAATTAATATTATATTCAAATTAAGGAGATAATTCTCCGATATGGTCCTAAATTTGAGAAATTTCTGCAATTATTGAAGAAAGCCTAAACTTAGAATATTTCATTTAGTTTGCTAATTTAATTTCTGGCTGTTAATATTCATATATAAAATTATAGACAAATACAAACAGACAGTTAACCACTTTGGTAGACTGATCGAACTCGTTGCTGATTAACTACTAGACTCCTGCTTGAAATTTCGCCTTTTTGCAATTTTAGAAGCAAGGCGCAAAAAGTTCTCGAAGAATCGGCATTATTCGCATTCCATTGGTTCTATCACCAGAAATTCCTGGATATTCTAAAATCTTCCACTCTGTCGTCAAAGTTACCAATATCGCGGCAAATACATCAAATCGTCAACAAGTTTTTCATGAATCCCGGAGGACTCATGGATCAGATTGGTACTGTCTGTCCATAAGGAGATCTCTGACCGACAGTCGTCTATGTTTACGGCGGGCGTCATAGAAACAGGTGTCGATAGGGAGGATCTATTTTGAATGGGTGGAATCGGGCGGAAGTCTGGCGAGTTATTCTTTATCTTGGCGAAAAAATGAAGCGATAAAAAAACTATTGCTCATTCGTCTTCTCGCTTTTACCGCAGTTGATCGTATCTTTATATTTGCTTAGCTTACTTCTTTTATATTTTATTAATATTTTCTTTGGTTAATATTAATTGCATTTCATTATTTAATAATTTTTGTTTCTAGAATTTTGAGATCCTTTAAAATGCCTTTTCGATTTAAGAAGGGAGAGACTTTAAAATCACAAGCACGTAAAATTCTGCATAATGTTATAGAATTTAGCTTGTAACTTGCTGAAAATTCGTATTGGGAAAAAGATGAGGTTTTAGAAGAACTAGTGGATGAACTAGTATTTCAGATTGGAAGTACTGAATCGGATTCCGATTCAGAAGAAACGGAATCTTGTGACAGTGGTTTAGAATTCTTTAAATTAAAAGATTCACTCGATCTCTGTTAGTTTTGCACTCTTTTAATAATAATTAATGTTTTTTTATAAATAAAAAGTGAATTTTAAAATTGATTTTTTTTTGTTTCATTTCAATTAGTTTAATCATAAGTTATAGAAGATATAGAATTTTATTTAGTTTATTTCCTGAAGCTACGAAATTTATTTGATTCTTTTTTGTTATTTTCTATTTTTTCATTAATGTGCTCTTGTTTTCTGTTATTCAATATGTCGATAATCAAAAGTTTCAACTTAACATACTTTTGATTATCCTTATTTTTTTAAGTTTCGTTAAAAAAAAAATCTTTGAAAATTTTATTTATCTTATTGCTTTTATTTATCTTATTTGATAAAATGTAATTGCAAACTAATAAATGTTTGAGTTTCGAAAAATAGCATATATATCAAAAATAAATAAATATATTTATTTATCAAAAAAACTTTTTGGAGAGGTTTTGAGCATATTTAACAATGGATATTTTACTTTGTAACAGAATAAAAGCGACCGTTTGTAAAAATTATGAAATAATTATGATTATTATTTTATTATTTTTATGTTGAATTAGACAGATTACTTCCCGTTTGCTGCGGATAATTTGATCTTAAGAAGTTACATAATTTTAAAACAAATAAAATGAAAATTAATTTTTTTGTCATGCTGGATTCTACTTTTTTTTTCTTCTTGTGCAGGCGTTAGACATATAAATAATTATTCAGTTTTTCTATTTGATTTACTTTGTTTTTTCTGTACTATTCAGATAGGAATTTCTGTATTATTCTAACAGGAATAATATATTTTTTCAAAATTCCAAGTACGCAAATGATTTTCAGCCCAGTGAATTATTTTTCGAATTTGCTTTCAAAAATTAAAGGCAACATAACAACACCGCCAATTAGGCGCTAAACGCGCCAACGTAAGAAACTTGAATGAATTTCTACCTCTGCGAAATGGACTCTTCCTGCAGTAACCTGTTTCTATAACGACCGCCGTAAACATAGACGACTGTCGGCCAGAGATCTCCTTATGGACAGACAGTATCTAACAGAGCAGTCTCTAAAATTGTCTTTCTTACGATGGAACTGACTGGGATGGGAAACCACATTTCAAGTTCCTTACAATTTTTGGGGTTATTGCTCTTAAATACTTGTGAAAGTACAGATTGGGAGAGAGGTAATCCCTTGCTGTATTTGGTTCGTAAGTTGACAAATTAAACTAACACTCTAAGTTAAATTTTGTGTATTTCGGACTCTTCGTTTTGTATTTATAGTGTTAAACTATATTCAGAGCAATCGGATATACGGATTCCTCTAAAAATGTGCGAAATTTATGAATTTGATGTGAAGATAGACCAAATGCCGAGTCTCATCGGTTTAACTCTAAGTGTTTTTGAACTATCACCTACACAGACAATCTCTTCTCACTTTTTTTCTGATTTTATTACATTTACCAAAATATTTTTAAGCCTATTTTCTAATTTCATCTCCTCTCAAATTTCTCCTAATTTTATTAACTTTATCAAAATAATCTTAAGCATATACATATTTTATCTGATTTCTAACCATTCAAGACGCTGTGTTTACATTCGTATTGCCTTGTGTGTTTCTGTGTGCGTATGTTTAAGCAAAAAAAAAATTAAAAAAATATTAAAATGCTGATTATCTGTTATGCATATCTGTTATGCATATTTCAATCTGTTATGCATATTTCAATGTATCATGTCAGAAATGTCCTAATTTCTTGAACGGCCAAGCACCACGTGCTCGTGCAAGTTAAATTATATATTTATTCCTTTTAATAGTTTCAATGAATGAGTCACTTTAGTATTACAAACGATCCAAAAAAAAAAACTTTGCCTCTCCTTGATTGGTTAAAAGAATATCCCATTTCTTATTTATTTCATTTCATATAATCACGTGCTCAAAATGACATTTTTCTAGGTTTTATTTGCGGTAGTCATTCACTTAAGTTTTTTTTTAAATCAGAACTTTTGTAAATGCAATGGAAACGCATTATTAAAAGCTAATTTTTTTTAGATGTTCGTGCAGATAATGAAATTTTTATTTTTCGTCTATGGATTTTTGTTAACGCCAAAAACCTAATTCCCAAAACAACATCATGTTCTGACATGATAAAAAGTAAATATAAACGAATGAAATCTACATTATTATTATGCTATGATGTCTCTGATTAAATATCCGAATCTGGTTTTATAAAAATCAATTTCCTTTATTGTCCTTTCAAGAGACTTCAAACTGTCCAGATATAATATATCCAACTACTGGTTCCTACAATGCCATTATACAAAATAAAAAACATTTCTGAAATATTTTTGGCTTGTTTTACAACCAAACGAAAATTGTTTCAAAATGTTATTGTTTCATCCATTGTTTAATTCAACGATAAAGTCCCCACGTTACCGACAGCACATTTTTGTTATGGCTTCGTTTTGAAGTAACTGCTTTCTTTTGACAAGTCATTTCATGACTTTGTTTTAGTTCCCCCCCTTTCTGTTTTCCATATTAGCATAATTTTACTGTCTTACTCTGAAGATTTATTCTCTTGTAGAAAAAGACACTTTATTCCAATTGCACGAAATTTTAGATTTGAAAGCACAAAGATTTTATTATTATTATTCATTTTCTTTTTTCGAAATGACAGACGATTTTCATAAACAGAATTAAACTGAATAAATTCTCAGAGACAATAAAACTTTAAGTAATTGAATTTCTTGCAAAAAGAGAATAACAAAATAATCATCTTTAATAGAATTTTATTCTATCTTGAATTTAAAAAAATTAAATATTTCTATTTAAAAAACATAAATATTCTGAAATATATACTTATATTTGTGACAAACCCTGTTTGCTTTAAATATGGGATATCTATACTACTATTATAAGTTTGGAAAGTTTGGATGGATAGATGATGTTAATCAATCACACTAGAATAGCTGAACAAAATTTCAGGCAATTTAGCACAGGGATAAATTATAGTCTAGAAAAGGATATAGACTACTATTTATTCTGGTTCATTGAGTGTTTACTTTTTTATTAATTTAAAATTAACTTTCTCTTCAAAAATCTTCATTTCCCTAATGCCAAATGACTAAGACTTCGGTTTGTTTCGTTTTTTTACCACGCAAATGAGGTTAGGCTTAGCATTTTTTCGACCGATTATTTCAAACGATTCTGTTTATTTTCTTAGTTTTTGAGGCATTTAAAACTAAACATTGCCAGCTAATCAATTTTCTGTATTCATTCTGAAGTACTTTCGAATTAAAATAAAACAGAATAAAGGAAATTAAAAATTTCACATTTGTAATACGTTGTCCCAACTGGCGTAGAAAATCCACACATTTTTTTGCCCCAATTAACATCATATCGTCAGTTCTCACACATACACATCAAAATTTTCACGAGTTAGAAATAGCGGATAAAAGCTAGTTATTTATATATTTCAAAATGTTTTCCAACTTTAATAAGCGAGTTACGCTTAAATTTTACTTAAAGATTGAACAGCTTTATTTACTTCTCTTAAATCTCTCTCTTATTTATTTATTTCTATTTGCAAAGATTAAAATGGGTTTTTTGAAAGTCAAAACTCAGTTTTGGTCCAGGTAGTGGGATGAAAAATAGTTATATGAATTGTAAAACAGAAATGAGCAGTCAGAGGAAGTCGTCTTCCCAAACCTTCATGTGTTGTACCAGAGGACGTCTTGCATAGCATTACTACAGCTGCGAAATATTAACATTTGATGTGAATCAGCATTTCTATTGAATCTTTGGCGATTAATCTCTGGCATTCCGTTAATAATTTCCGAAAATCAAATTTCTGATATAGATGTTTTCCCCAACCGATTGAAACCAAAAATTTGATTTAAAAAACTACACTTTAAGTTACAAAATTTCATTCCAAATTTAATATATTTAAGTCATAGCGTCTTTGAATTAGTGTGTTTATATTGTTACAAAATGGTAATTTTGCTTCCCAGTACGAACAGCGCCATCGTAAGAAAGACTGTCTTAGGATCAGCACTGTTGCGTGCTGAGCGTGTGCTGCTTTAGTAATGTCAAGGCTTGGCAAAAAAACTTATTGACCATTTTGTGACTTGGCGACTTTGTTGATAAAATGGATAATACTAGAAAGTTTCCGATCCTTCGAATAGAAACCGAAATGTGTACAGATTGACCTATAAGATTTTTGGTCCCGCTACCCAAGAGTTGTAAAAGGGTGGTAAACTCTTGCTGATTTGATTTGAATGGAGCCCCAGTAGAAGACAAATAACGAGTTTTCGAGAGGATAGAATAACAAAAGACGAAGTGCCGGCGTTGCGTTTAGTTCAAGCGAGTGTTGAACTGCCATGTACCGGGTCGTGTTGTCTACAGTGGGAACTGGGACGTATAGAATGTGGAGTAGCCAGTCGTATGGCAGTGAGTCGGCAGAGAAAGCGAGGAGACATTGATAAATTCAGCCGTCTGGAGAGACCGTAGAGCGAAGCTACAAGGAATCCCTCTTCTGTTGGATTCTGTCTGTGCTGTAGATGGTTATTACTTCCAGGCTACTGTCTGCTGTAGTATGCTCTCCTGTGTTCGTCTCGGCTGTTTATATCTGTCCTCTGTGTATTCGTCTCGTCTTTGTGATATTGTCTTCGTATGTAAATAAACATCATTGTTATTGTTTTTCTAGTAAGGACTGCTAATTGTGGCTTCACAGCATACACCCACCACTATATAAAAACAAACACGTCGGTGAGAATTTATTCGTATTAATATCTTTCTGGAAGTATATACAAACAGTCAATCAACTCTTCATTAAATTTTGTTCAAAATTTGATATGTCAACACTATGGATGTTAATCTATGTACAGAATCTTATCAAATATCTGTAATCAAATATCAGATATCTGAATTATCTAGATCGTTTAGCAGTTATCTTGTTAAAATACAGTCTAACAGTAGGACAAATAGACTTCCGTTGAACGGATTTTGGTAAAATATTGATAGAAATCTACAGCTTTGGTGAAACAATAGCATACCGAATTTCGTTTTTCTAGATCAAAGAGTTTTTGAGTTATTGTTGTCACAGATAGAGAAATTGATGTTTCAAAAAATGTGCTTTTTGAAATCAGGAAAATTCAGGAAAAAATGTCAAGTGCGAATTTTTCGGAAGATTAGCATACTTTCTCTATATTACTCGCTCGAGAAAATAAAAACACAGTGACAAATAGATTGAATATTTTCCAATGTCACCCTTAGCTGTTTTAGAAAACCTTTTTTAAAGTGTATAATCTGTCTCCGCGCTTTTCTGACACACGTTGTCAAAGTATCTGTTTTAATAACTCTACAAAAGATATTTGTAAGAGAGAGAAAAATTATTTTGTGAAAGTTTTGCACGCATTTTCTGATGCAATTGTAGCTATTAAAGCCTCAAATGACGCATTATGTATTCTTGTTTTTAACGCACATGAACACATTATTCGCTTGACATTACTTTAGCACTTTAAATGTTTTAACATAAACTAAGAATGTTTACACGATTAAATATAATTCATCAATCATTCCGAAAAAAATTAATGAAAAAATAATAATGTAGTGTTGAATATTAAAAACATAATAGCTATTATTTTAAAACTCTCTGTACTGCATTTTCCAATTTGTAAATAAGCGAGTTGTTTCTTAAGACACTTGCGTTTCAAGTTTGCTAGATGAAAACTTGTTTCCCCTTTTTTTCCTAAACAAAGTAATCATCTCCTAGGAAAGTGGAGATTTCAAGTAAATCACAGGCTATCATATTATGCTCATCCATCTTATATGTCAATAAAATAACGAGGGCGTCTTATTTTAAGGAATAAATAGAATTGCACTATTAAAGTTTAGCAAAATATTTAAATCACCCAACGGACGTATACTTTATCGATTTTCATCGGCTTTTCTCTTCGAATTTTGCCAATAAAAAAGAAAAATAATAACAATATATAATTTTGTAGCATTTTTTGTCTTGTCTTGTTAAAAAAGTGAAAACGCTTTTTTTATTTGTGCCGGTGTCTTAACATAGGGATAGAGGTCTTAACATATGTCTTAACTTAGGGATAGGGCGACTCATTATTATCTGGGCGTCAAGGGTTCGAGTCCTGGTTTGGTAATGCTCGTTCTTCTTCTGTGTTCTATCAATGAGGCCTGTGAATGTGCCCCCTTGTAAAAAGTTATGCAAGTGAATGTAACGCACTAAGTAGCTAAATCTTACACTTGGCGCTAGCTAGCCCCACTGAAAAAAACTAGAGACGCTCATTCGGCTTAAATCACTGACAAATGGCTGCCAGAGGGTTCATAAAGTGCCATAAATCACAGCAACCTTTTTTTACTGAGAAATCTTTAAAAAAACTTTTAATACATCGCTTTGTGCGTCCGTTCTTTAATGTATGTTTGTATACAACATTGGACGTAATTACTAGTTTAATAAGTTTATCATTAAAATCCATTAAGGTTACTTATTATTTGGGGTTTACATCATGCAACAGGCTTGATATGAGCTAAATTTGATTGAACCTATTTAATTTAGCTGGTAGTTTAGCTTGTAATTTAACTCTCAGATAGTGAATAAATAAAAGAAATGTTTTAATTAATTGAAAATATAAGAATAATTAAGTATTTAATTATTATACCGTCTTCGGCAACGTTCGCCAACGGTTTAGTAACTTTTTGGCAATGGTTTTAAATTTGGCGATAAAGATCAACGGATTACACCATTGCTGGATTACCATATTTGGTGGTTTAGCAACTCATTGGCGATGACTTCAGATTTGGCGATAAAGTTGGACGGTATTATACGTAAGTATCACTATTTATGTTTATAAAGCGTTAACCATTTCCTTTTCTTCCTCTTTTCAGATATCACACGAAGATCCGTTCGATTCCATGAATGAAACAAACCCGATGGACGACGATTTCGTATTCAACAGAGTAAATATCTCTATGCTGGAAGAAATGATACCAGAGGTAGCATCATTTTCTCTTTCTCAATATTTCTGAAATTTTTCAAACTAGCCGCCTTTGGCGATCAGTTTGCTTGCTATGATTATTGAATTTTAGGTTATTTAACAATTTATTATACTACAAGACCAATTACCAATGCCAAATTTAAATTTTATTTGATGCAACTTAAATGAATCCTTCTGCAACTCATTATTCAGTAAATGCGTATTTATACTGAGAAATAAAAGTGGAAAGGAAAATATTATTTTGGAGTTAATTATAACAAGTAATATAATAAAGAGGCCTAACTTCATTAGCTTGGGATAAATAAACAAACTGAAGTTTTATTCATTTGGCGCTGATGAAATGAAGAGTTTTGGTGGAAAATTAGTTTTTAATTAATAAAAAATAACCGATTTAATGAATTAATATTTGAAAATTTGTATAATCCCTTGTTGAAAATTATATTTTTCTAGGGTTTTTTTTTCCAGTAGTAATTAACTTATTTTTTTTAATCAGAGCATTTATAAATGTGAGAGCAACACCTTATTAAAAGTTTGTGCAAATAGTGCAGATAAAATTTTATTTTTATTTTATACGAAAAAAAAATGTTGAAAATACATTTAAATTAAATTTTTAAAAATTCATTAAAAATAGAAATTTAATCTATAGGTCAAAACATCAGGACCCTTCAAAAGATAATTTTTTTTAGTTTTAACTTGATGTAAGAATCAATTTTGTGCTGTGACGTTTTTGGTACCAAAAAAGTCAAAATTTTGCTTAATATTTAATTAATTAAAGTTTCGACTAAAAATTCAAAAAAGGGCACCGAGGTGCAAATTCCTAACTGCCTGGATATACACGTTCCATATTTGGTAGCTGTAGGCCGAACGGCCTGACCTGTAGGGCCAACAGACACACAAACATTGAGCTTTAGTAAAAGCATGGATGACTAAAATATTGAAAATCTGTTTTTATTCTATCTGTTTGAGTGAGAAGACTCGATAATTATTCTTTGTGATAAATGAAGAGAAATAACAGGGCATTTCAAAATAGTTTATAATTTTTCTGTTCTTCAATCTCAAACATGTTATACTTGCCCATAACCAGCGAAATGTTCTCTGTGTCCTTTTTCAATCCCTAAATTCCTAATATTAGCTCAATCTCATATATATATA
>JAOUZG010034892.1:3174387-3218850 GCA_026289955.1 Argiope argentata
AATTCTTACACAGTTGACCTTATGTTGACCTTTAAACTAGAGGAAAGCAGGATCTCAACTAAAAGAATCTATTGTATATAAGTGATTTGTTTCTCATTTAAGGAATCCTCTAAAAGAATATTTACACCGGTGGTTTATTATCCATCCACTGGACACGTGGACTCAATTACGCATTATCTTTATAATATTTATTTTATTTATTAAATAAAAATAATGAAATGGATCAAGAAATAACATTTTAGAAGGAAGTTTCTATGAGCTAAATTAAGACAAAACTTTGGGAATTAATTGCATTTAAGATTAAAGTAAAATATCATTATACACATTTAAAAAATTTTACTCTATATTGCGTTACCCCAGCTGGCGTAGAAAATTCACTCATTGGCGTTAAATTCTCAGTTGGCGTTGAAAATTCAACGCCAATTGATTGCGTTCTGATTGTGAGTTTGCTATTCTGATTTATTTTCAACGGATACGAGCTTGATTTTGTTTTGACAAGGTATAATTATTTGATGAATTATTTATATTAATTGTAATTATTTAAAAAAATAACTGACAAAAAAAATTTTGTTGACCTAAGTAGGAATTGACTTAAAAATCTTATATGTATGATTTGTTTCGTGATATATGTCACTTTCCATTAATATATCCACATATGCATATCTGCTCTTTGTTATTGGAGAATTTACTTCGGCAAAAATAATGCAGAAAACAAGGATTTGAACACAATTTATGTACAACTACCTTGTTAAACGAACGTTCATATATACAAACAGCAATAATATGCCCCTTTTCACCATAATTACTGAATTACAACTCCAATACGAAACAGGAATGAAATTATTACTTGCGAGGCAAAAGCCGCTGGATGAAATGGAAACAAACATTAAGCTCTTTCGAAAACAAATGCGGAGATTTCCAGATTTCGGGATTAATAGAATTTCCGAAGCGGAAGCACATTGTAGGCATTATTTATTCTCCAAATGGAGCTTCTAAATATTTCCCCCCGTTTTGCCCAGGAATCAGCTCTATTAGCAATACCATGCGTCGTAAAGGTGAGATAATATATTTATTTCATGGGAATTCGGAATGAATATTAAGCTCCATGTTTTGAAACAAGATTTGTGAGGGAAAAGTTAGGTCGCCCTGAATGATTTGGCGCATTTTCTATTAGGAGATTGAAAGCTTAAATAATACAAAATGTGTAAAGGAAACTGCTGTGCATAATTAAGTTGATCTTTCAGGTAGAGCGGTGGTAGATTCTTAGGTGTACATGCTTAGAATAAAAGAGAAAGTTTTAGAAAATCTTTTAAAAGTATGAAGCTAAGTGAAATTGATTTTTTTCCCCAAAAAAATTTGCTGATGTATTTTAAATTGGTTAGGAAACAAAGATCTTCTTTAATATCATTAACTTTCAAAAAGTTTCAAAGCTTTTTTCTCTACTTTCATTTTAACCGTAGATCAGTAGGTAAATAATAGAGAATTACAGTTCAGAACACGTTTTTAGTTGTAAAACTATTTTAAGTATTGTAATGAATTGGGCTTTTTCTTAATCCCTCATAAAGAGACTAAAAACTGAATATAAAATCTAAAAAATTATGTATATAACCATGATTTCGTATGCTTGAAAATTTTGATGTGTATATTTGAGAACTGATGGTCTGACGCCAATTGGCTACGCAAATGCGTGAATTTTCTATGCCAGTTGAGGTAACTCAATACAGATTAAAAATTCCTAATTTCCTTTATTCTGTTTTATTTTAATCCAAAAGTACTTCAGAATGAATTTGAAAGATCGATAAATTAACAATGTTTGATTTTAAATAAATCAAACACTATTAAAACAAATAGAATAGTTTGAAATAATCAATCGGAAACTTGTTAAACCTAACCTCATTAGCGCGGGAAAAACAAAACAAACCGAAATCTTTTTTATTTGGCTGTGCGGAAATAAAAAAATTTGGCGAGAAAATTAGTTTTTAATTTATAAAGAAATTACACACCCAATTAACCGGAATAAATAGTAACCTGTGTCCTATTCTATACTATAATCTGTCTCTGGGTTAAATTTCTTCTAATTTCGTTCAGCTGTTCTGGCGTGATTGACTAACATGACCCATCCATCCAAACTTTCACATTTATAATAGTAATTTATATATATATACTGAAAATATAATTAATCAAATATCTTTGACAAACTTACATTTTATATAAAAAGTTTTATTCTTCTACAATCAAAATTGACCATGTTATGAGATTTATTATTATTTTTTTACAAATCGAAGATTGCAATTATCAAGTAGTATTCCCTAGATTATGGATATTTTTTATGATCAAGTTTTTCATGAAGTGGTCATAAGAATCTTTAAAAAATTGCATTTCCAAATTTTGTTGAAGACGAGATATGAAAGAAGCAATTTCGTCTAAAATATTTCCTTCAAAAATTCATAACTCGATCAATGTTAAGATGCTGAAAAAAATGATCTTATCTTTGAATGTCAGTATCTCAAAAATGTTTTATTCATTATGAATAAAAGGCCTAAAGTAAATGCAAAAACTTAGGCCTCATCAAATTTGAACCCTAAAATCTTAGACTATTTTCAAAGACCCGATTATTGTTTTAGAGAGTGTAAATAAATTCTTTAAGATATCTAAAATATTTTTGTAGTTGAAAATGTATGCATGTCTCTAGATATTTATAAAATATTTACTATTAAAGAGACACCTAAAGATAAAATAATCATTGTAACGTTCGAAATATCAAATTTCGTGATTCAAAATAGTCTTTAAGCTTTAGACATTACTGAATCCGAAAAAATTATCTTTTGAATTCTGTGTTTCATTCTTCAGATAGCAATTCAAATATGGGGATTAGACACTGCAATGCTGCTTTCTTAGTGGATAACTTAACATATTAATAATAATTTCTGTAATTCAAAATATCGGTATTCAGATAATTGATTACCTAACTATATTTTAATAGTAAGATGAAACTTTTTTATTTAATTCTTAAGCAGTATTAATTCAATAGCAGTCACTCTCATAAATTTAAAATATTTTTTTTAATTTATAGCGAAATTACTCAATTTCATATTTTATTCGTGAATTATTTCTTTTCAGATCAAATGGGGAATCCTGCTGGGATATATCTTCGACTACATTGGCCTATCGTCGGAAAAGATGGACCTAAACATCGTTCTGCACTGCGAAAAATATTTACGACATCTGGTCGTTCTGTTGGAAAGAACGTCCCCGAGGTACGTGTTTACAAGTTCTGTAAATAGCACGCGCCTTGACCCTGCAGTTCAAAAAAAATAAACATATTATTACAATTGGATATATTTTTAGCCATTGCTTGCTTCTAAAAATAAAACATAATTTTAAATTTAAAGAAATCTCAAAAAATTTATAAAATACATACTTTACAATAAAGTTTATCCATCATGGGAAAAAAGTGACTTTTTTTACCTTGTTTATCAACAAAAACCCGGAAGAATATTAGTAGCTTCAATGAAAAGAGATTCGTATGAATAATGAAATATTTAACCATGAATGCGATTAATATACTTTTTAAAAAAATTACTTTAAAATAGAAATATGCGGCAAAAAATAGAGTCATTATAAAAAATTGAATTTTCAGATGATGAAAAGATCATTGTTGTTCTATAATAGTTTCCAAATTTATTGTGAAAAATTGTAAACTTAATTAATAAACTTATTGCCAAACTTAATTTTTAATTCTTAACTGTTGCTTGGTTTTCATTTAATTAAAAATTCTAGTTAAAATTTCGTAACAATCAATCATATTGTCATTCACCAATTTATTTAATTATAATGCTATTAAAATATTTCTTAAAAAATTGATTAAAAATAGAAATGTATTTCAAGAAAAAAGGTCATTAAAACAATAATTATTTTTATTTTTTATATTAATTTCTTGATTTAGCAAGGAAAAACAACAAAACTAATTTTAAAAACTTAATGCTAAACTTAATTTTTAGTTCTTAACTTTTACATAATAATTAATCAATTCAAATTCTAGTCAAAATTTTGAAGAAAAAAAATGTTAGAGGAGTGCATTGCCGTCATCCAAATTATACATCTATAATTCTAATTTAGTAAATATAGTTCGAACGGACTGTCTTCATGAGTGCCAAAACGTATACATACGCTTTCAACTTAATTTTTGTGGGAGATTTAAGATTTTTCATTGAAAGCATGATAATTCTTTTTAAATGATTTAATAAATTTATTTATTCATTTGTATCCAGATCCTGCTGATTTTGTCTGTCATGATCCAAAATCAATCAAAGACTCGGAAAATACTTATGAATTTTGAAGTTATGGTCTAGTTACTTTATTTGAGAACAGTCGTTTTAAAGGAATTGAATTACCTTTAACATTTAAGTAAAATAATAATTGAAAAAAACTTTAGTAGCACACGATTTAGAAAATATTTCTAAAAGCTCTGAAATATTCTTTTTTTCTTTCTTTTTTTCATAGAATATTTTAGAACTAGGAAATACAAGAATCCCCTATAAGTTGAGCGGGTGCAGACGAAACTATCCAATAAGAAAATAAAAACTTAAAACTTACATTCAATGCACAATATATCCTTAAAATTATACAATGTAATTACATCTCCCACTCTTCAACAAACTCACTCTTTTTGTGTAATTACATTGTATAATTGTTGCAATAATGCATTGTGTTATGTATATATACAATATAATTGCAATGGCATGTATACAATGTAATTACACCATGAACTCGAATTCTTCACAAACTCTTTTTGTGTAATTACATTGTATAATTGTTGCAATGATACAATGCGATATCTATAAATACAATATAATTGCAATGGCATCTATACAATGTAATTATACCATGAACTCCAATTATTCAGCAAACTCACTCTTTTTGTGTAATTACATTGTATAATTGTTGCAATGATATATTGGGCTTTAAATGTAGATTTCAACAGTTTTTATTTTTTTATCGAATCTTTTTAATTCTTATTGAATATTGCGGTTTTTCATGGCGGTTTCTTTTTCAGAACAGTGGCAAATTATCTAACCTGGCGTTTCGTTGCAAAATACTTGCCCTATCTGGACATCCACTTTCGTCGCCTCTATTACGACTTCAGACGAGAGGTTCCGAACTTGTCCGAGGAGAGGACGTTCTTCGCTCGGTGGAAGGAATGCGTGAACCTCGTCAATGACGGATTCGGGATGGCACTCGCCTCTCTGTACGTCAAAGAAGAGTTCGGCGAGGATCTGGAAAACGAAGTGAGATTCATTTTTTTCAGCATAAATACTATCGTTTAATTCATTAAATATGCTATAAAGTCTTAGAAAAAGCCAAAATATTTGTAAGAACCAGTTACAAAAAATATTTTGATTGCAAAAATGGGAATCAAAACAGTTATGGGCTTTCAAATTTGATGCAAACGATAGCGCAAAATCTCTTCGTCAATGCGTAAAACAATATATATATATATATATATATGCGTAAGCCAGTCAAAAAACTCTCTTTTTTCTTTATTCTCTAATACAAAAATCAAATGTAAGCAAACCCTTATAAATATTTAACGACGGCTTGACTCTGACTCAGAGGTAGCGCGGCTAGAGCATGGCTGTTCTTCTGTGTACTGAGATGTGTGGCTGTGCCTCCCTGTAATAAGGGGCTGTGCAAGCAAATGTGGGGAGTGTGTAGCTAAATCTTACTCTTGGTCCTATTTGGCGCTACTTCACAAACAATAAACGCTCATTTCGGCTTAGATCTGCTGCTGAATCCGCGGGGGATTTGTCCATAGGCAAGAGCCATAGGTAACAATAACAGAATTTTACAATTGCATTGAATACAGCACTTCGCTTGGGCAATTCATGGTAATGCTTATTTTCATTAGAAATATGCTAGGGATGATTCGTCATGTCACCATTGTGCCTTCAACTATTTGAAAAAGGATATTAAAAAATTAAGAAATAGGCATCAAAAAGAAAATTTATTCCAGCTCAAAACTAAACTTAACCTTTGCCAGATGGGTAATCCTAGATGATGGTAATGATTTGTCGACTGAAAATAATGTTTATATCTTCCAAAACATTTATCCATCCAAAATGGTCTTCGAATAGTCATAGATTCAATAAATTACTTTTAAAAACATTGATTTTCTTTCTGGAAAGTTTTTTAGATTATTCTAATAAAAAAATTTAAAATTCGGATTTTTCACGCAATTGTTTCCTTTGTTTTTAATAGCATATTGCATGGACAAGCTCGTTAAAACAGTCAAAGAGTTTAAGTCGAGGGTGCTAATCTCGCGTTAAGCAGCGCCAACTAAAGCCAGGAGTACGTCTTAGCTACTCAATCATCACATTCGGTTGCACAGCCAATTTTACAGGGAGGCAAACTCACACATCTTACATACAGAATATAAGAGGAACAACCATTCCTGAACGGGGACTCGAACCCAGGGCTCCCATATCACCGAGAAGACGCCCTACCCTTGGGACAATACGTCGGCACATAAGTCTTTTTTAAATGTTACGATGAAATTCAAACTCTTTCATTGAAACAATCAATCACGTGTTTTTATGAATTAATTATTAGTAGTAACTCCTAAGCAAGGGTTAGCTTTGTTTCTGTTTTTGGTGGCATAAATAATTTCTACTTAATCGTATATGAAGTATAGACAAAATTTAGTTATCGTTCGAAAAATTTGAAGTCCATATTTTGATGAATTTCCATGTTTCGGATCGCAATTAATTGGAAAACCACATTTTTCGAGAATGCCTATCTGTCTTGTCTGTATTGTAAAAATAACTGAAGAATGCTTTAAGCTAGACGTTCTTTAACAGATATATCATGCTTTAAGCAATATCCATTCAGAGGGAGTCTTGTCTGTCCAACTGTTCGAGTGTATATCAGCATGATAACTGCAAAACTAAGAGAGCTAGACAGATAAAATTCATCTTTAGTATTCCTAGGGCAATCTAACCATTCACCCACAATGGTAAACCGCGACTTTGAATTAGGCATACTGTTGTTCGTATTGTAAAGCTGTTGCAGCGCCCTCTGCTGGCAACAAAAGTTGTCAAGGCGCATTAGACGCAACAGCTAACATTACCAACCATAACCCTCATTACCAACAACTCGCGCACACTCTCGATTTATGTCTAGCAGAAATGTATTACTAGTCTCACCACCGACTCACTGGTAGGAGAGTATGTGGTGAAAGCTTCATAAGCCAGATAGCATCCTTAAATAATTACTTTGTCTTACGGTTATGTTACTCGGTTGCAAACCGTAGTGTTGCGAGTTCGGTCCTAGAACAATCTTATTTATTTAGCTGTCTTCGGTTCATTTCTATCGCATTAATTTTATATTCATACAGATGAATAGACGGACTTCATTTAAATAGAATTTATTCATAATTTTATAGAAATCTACGATATTAGTATGCAATTCATGTATCAAATTTCATACATATCTCGAACTGTTTTTGAGTTATTTTCATCACGACAGAGAAAATTTTAGGAGCATTTGTTTTTCGAACTCAGGGAGATCTAAAACATGGATTCTTCAAAATCTTGAATTCGAATTCTTTTTTTGGCGATTACGATACTTTCCCTATTTTACGTAAACAAGAAAAAAGAAAAAAAGTGAGACAGCGAAGTTATGTCAAGATCACACTCATTAAAATTTCTCAGGAAAAAAAACGACTGTTTCCCACTCATGCTTATAACTTATTTTTCCGTGTCTCACTTAAAGTATTACTCATTAAAATTATAGTAATTCTAAAATTAATCAGTTTGAAGTTTGCTTTTGTAAAATATCTCATTTTTCCTTTCAGGTAAAGTCTTTGATCACTTCTTTAAAGCAGGCTTTTGTCGGCGGTATCAAACAACAGAACTGGTTAGATCCAGATACGAAAACTCTATGTGAAGAGAAGGTGAGGAATATATTTAAAGGATTTTTTATAACTGACTTGGTTTTTGTTGACCAAAATACCAAAAGTGCACCAAATTTTTCAGGTAATGTCAATGACTACCAAACTTGGGTACCCACGGTATATCTTGGATCCAGTTCAATTAGACACGGATTATTCAGGGGTAAGTAAGTGCACAATTTTATGCAATTCCTGCAAAAACAGCTTAAATATACGACAATTACATGTAATTTAATCATGGCATCCCACAGAATGTTTAGTACTTTAAATAAAAGGTAACAGAACACATCAGGAACTAGGCAAATTACAATAATTGCACTCATGTACATAAATTAAGGATAATTCAGAGTCACGGGGAAATCAATCTCTAAAATATATATGTTTCCCGTAAAATTTCTTTTAATTTTGTCCAGGAAAATTGTATTGTTCAGTTTGAAGAAGAATTTGTTTTATTTCAAGAGAACAATATTTTGCAGCAATATCGATAAAATAAAAAACTCCAGCTCCAAAATATTCTTTTTTATCAGTTACATTCTTTCTGGTTTTTGTTATATATATTGTTACGTCTTTTTTTAGCGTAGCGAGTTCGGATTGAATGGACTTTATTTGAGGACAGCGCAAACAAATTTATTTACAGCTATTTACAGGTATATACAGGATGAGTTGAAAAAGTAAAACTTCAGATAAATACAATCCATCAATAATCAGTCCCTTACAGCGTAAATGCACGTCTTATGCACTATAAACACAGTTTGCAAAACAGTTATAGTATAGCACAGCAACAGTAAATCACAGCGAGCTCAATAACACAGCGTTAACAGCAAACGCAAACACAGCTCACTAATAACAAGCGAAAATCCGCTAGTCCAACAAACCGCTTCTCTTCCTTGAGAGAGCAACTCTGAACTAACTCACTCACTCCGGCTACTCGTCCTTATATAGCCGAAATAGAGTGTGCACCGAATCTCGTGAAAATTCTCAAAACAAGGCGCGCAATCCAGCGGCTACTAGACTATTCCTTTCGCCAAACATCAAGCCGGTGCGAGGCTCCTCGCCAAACGTCGCCATCTTTGGCGAATTTTCGTGCCCCTCGCACGCTTGTAACAATTTATAGAGAGAGAGAGAGCAATTATACGACTAAACAATTGAATTCTTTACAACTAGCATATTCGGCAAAAGTAGTCATTATCAATGTAATATTAATGCTTAACATTAGAATACATATGAAATGATTTATAGTTTAAAACCTTATTGAATTTTGAATTGATGATTTTTAAAGCAAATTATTGATAATTACTTTTCGTATTTTGAAGATGCTTGCGTATGAATAGATTAAAAATTTAAAAACTTGATTTTAATATATTTTGAGGTGTATTATGAATTATATCATTATTCATAATAAATAGTAAATTATAATTAATTAGAATTGTTTGATTCTCTTTTCTTTTTTCAGCTTGAAATTTCTGAAGAGCATTTCCTTGACAATATTCTTAAAATGAATCGTTATGAAGTCATAAAAGAATTGACTAAAATGACAAGAACTGTTGACAAGGAAAGGTAAAAATTGTGTATATAGTTTTCTACTTTTAATAAATTATTAAACATCGTAAACATGATCAAATAATTAAAATATATCTTATAAGCCTTTGAGTATTTATATGTATAAATTAAATATATTTTCTTCGTTTAAAAAAAGAGTAAAATTGTTTATAAAAGTTATTTTGAGGAATTACTTTATAAAGCAATCACAAAAAAATTCATTTTCTGAAAAAAAGATATTTTTAAAATACCAGACTGAAATGTTATTTATTAACAAAATATGAAAATAGCATTGATCTATCTTGAGGATTTGCTTAAAGGCAAACATCTTTCTCCGTTGTTATCTCTAAATATGGCGAAGAAAAATCTATGGATCGAATTTTTAAACAAAAAGGCTGTTATTCGATTTCTATTCCTAAGCCTTTATGAATAAAATATATTGCTGTAATCAAAAAGCAATGGAAACGTTTTTATTTAAATTGCATTAACATAAGTAATCGTTTGCAAATACTTATTAAATTTGTTTTTATGAATGCGCATCTGGTGAAAGCAAATTTCATATTATATTCGGAAATTGAACTAACTTATTCATTGCAAAAGATAATCTATTAATGATTCAGGCGTCTAAATTATTGTCAACTTATTTTTTGTAAAAATTAGAATTTGCCTTTGATTCAGTTCGATTTTCCATAATCCAACTTAATTCAGCAATAAAACTTTCTTCTTTATACAATTTCTGCAACAAAATATCTAAAATGTTGACAAAAGGATTTAAAGATAGCTTTTTTGTCTAAAGCTAAGATATTTGAAAGCCTAAAATGTTTTTAAAAGTTAAGAGAATTCGTCTGAAGTTACACTAATGCTGGGTTTACACTGGGCCAGTTATAAGACTGCAAGTAGACAGTATATGCGCAAAAAAGGAACTCATTTATGTTTGCCGTAATTCTTCAGATTCAAACATTTTGCGCTAGGTTATAAATTGCCTTTTTGACGTTCCTGAATATTTCTTTTCCACTGCCTATCGTATTAAAATGGTGGATATTTACACAAGGAAACAGGGTAAAATTTAAAAAAAGATGTCAGTATACCTAAATTTGAAAAACTATTGAAAAGAAATGGCAATTAAAATTTTTAAAAATCACAATTGTGCATCAGAAATAGCAAAAAATGTTGGAGTTAATCCAATAAGTCATCATTTTTTCCGGCAAAAACACCGCCAAATTCTACGAGCACATGCACAGTAAGAAAAAATTCAGTACAGCGGCGTTTAATTGTCCCGTCGGGACAATTAGTTACCATCGACTGAACTAGCCGTGAGTAAATCCAGTATAAGTCTGCATTGGTCGTCTACACTTCGTCTAATATACGCTTTACCTTATCCTCAGCATATCGTTAAAATTGGAGAACTCCTATATAAGAATTATTTTACAATCTGACGTTGAACTATTGTGGCATTATTAATCAAATTCGTTTACAAAATATGACTCGGATTATATCACGATAACTCATAGGTATTCCATTAGATAATACATCATCTCATAATACCTCTTTGAAAAGATTTTGTAGATAAATATTTGTTTCAAGCATTTCAAGAATTTTTCATAAAAACATCAAAAAATACGCTATTCGAGTTTTGTATTTACCAGAAATCGCACCTTTTGACTTTCCTTCTTTTGCTGAAGCCATTCCTTCATGATCACCATTTAGAATTTACTGATACAATAAAAAATTTGCTTCAAACATTAGAGTGGTTTGATGGATACGATTTCAAAGCATGTTTTAAAGGTTAGGAAAGTTTGGCAAAAGTGCCTTGAGATTTAAGGAAATGCCAAATCTAAACTTTCGAACTTCAACTACAGAAATGTGATGAATCAACTTTGTGGAAAATATAATATATTGAAGAATGTATTGATATCTATATTTTTATGGCTGCATTTCGGATATTTTTTCCTCGCTTTAGCAGATTAGAAAATTAATCTTAAACAAGCAACATTAAAAAAAATTTGAAGCCTTTTCCCATTTAGATCAACAAAGAAAAATTTTATTTTAGTTACTATTTATTAAATAATTACAATTAATATAAATACTTTACCAAAAAATTATCGATTTTCGCAAGAATTGAATTCGCATTCTTCACTTTCACATAAAAAATACTGAAATCCTCGCATTTTGCCGATTGAGCTACTGCCTGTTGATTTCGATTTTCGTTACAAACTGCTGAAACTCTATTTAAAGTATTAAAAATTAACTAGATTTTATTAATGAATTGATATTTGAAGAAAATGTATTGAATGTATTATTATGTAAATTGAATTGTAATGAATAATGTTAATTGAATTGAAAGTATTAGTATGTAACTGTATTGAATGAAAATGTATAAAATATATTGTATGTTATTTGAACTTAGAATGGAAAAAAGAAGTATCTTATAGTTATATATATCTATAGAACTATAGAACTTTAAGATTTATAGGACTAAAAAGGTTTTTCATAATCTTTCAATAAATAGTTTATTTGTCTAAAATATTCATTGAAAAACTTGTTTTAAGCGCAGTAAATTTTTGAAAAAAAATTTAGTTAATTAATTAATTTTTTTCTTCATTCCAGAGACTGGTTTGTGCAACCACTTGTTGTGAATGCATTCTATGAGGCAACTGGAAACGCAGTTAGTAAGTTAAGTTATTTTCTAAGGTGAAAATTGCTAACAATTCATCAAGTTTTTTTAATATCAATAACATTTATAAGAGATTAAGAATAAAAGCAAATAAAACAAGTTAACACGAATTATAAAACTGACAGTTTTTTAACAATTAGAATTATTATTAATTAATCAGTTAAATTCCAAAAAATAAACTTTTTGAATGCAAATGATTTATAAGCTTCATTCCAGACGCTTAAGATATTATCCCTAACCACACTACTTCTTAACAGGTTCAAATCGGACAATCAACTCCACAAGCAAACAAAATATGAAGATGGGCGTAATGTTATTACTTTCAATTCCAATATATTTTAAACAACAATAAAAAAAATAAATGCAAAATTAAGATAATATAATATAAATATCAAATATATTAGATTAGAATATAAAGATCAAATACACAGATAGGTGGACCTTTTATGGTTCCCGGAGTAGAGCAGAGAAGGTTCTAGGACAATAAAGCATATATACGCTTCTATTGGCTCTACAGCTAAAATTCTTGAAGATTCTAGTATCATCTATTTTCTTTCTAAAGACGCCAATTTCGTCCCCAAGTCGTCAAGTTTGTTGCCGATCCCGGAGCTGACTGACTCGGCACAAGGTCCATAACCAACAGAGCTGATTGTAAAAAAGTTCTTTCCAGTGATTGAACTAACCTTTCTGGGGAGCCCCAATGAAAATTTGTACCAACATTAAAACTGTGTTATTTTACCGATCTTAGATATGTTTTATTCATTTTGCCCATGAATCACTTTAACAGAAAGCAATTTTATTACATTATATCTATATTGTGTTTAGTTAATAATTTTTGCCTCCTTTAATTAAATTTTTTTTATTCTTCATGCAAACTGCACAGAAGCCAATGTCCTTGGCATTCAACAATGGGAGAAACTCAAAATGTTGAAAAATAAATATTTAATGAAATTTCAAAAACAATTAAAATTCGCAAGTCAGGAAAAATTTGTATAACAATTAAATTTTTATTTTAAAAAGACATTTTTTTAAATATTCGAATGGCATAAAAATCAATTTTGAGCAATAATATGACCGGGAGGGACAGGTAGACGGTCAACTTCTTTTTGAATTTTTCTCAACATTCGGTAGACTAACTCGACTGTAGATGTTAAATCTATGTTCCAAATTTTATTTATCTAGCTCTCTTCGTTTTGTAGTTATAACGCTAACTTATATTTAAGTCGAGTAATTTCCTCATCAACACATGTTCTTTTTGAAAAACCTCTATATATAGCCATAATAGCTTTTATTTTAAGAAAGATTAATATGGTAGGGTTACATCTGATCACTGAAGATATTTAAAGATTCCTTTAATATACTTTATATATAGTGATTCTCTAAATATTTTTATCATTTTCAGCATTAATACAGGAAGACTGAATAAGGAATTTAATAAACTATTATAATTTTTAAAATCTGTGGCTTTATTTTTTTTTACTTAAACATTTTTGATATCAACTGCCAACCAAATATAAATGTTCTGAATTTTCTAGTCTTCCCTGTTGGAATTCTCAGAACTCCGATTTTCACTCCAGAGAGGCCCAAGTAAGAAAACTAACTCTGAACAAAAGAGTAATAATATCTCTATAAAATCTGTCACAGAAATATATTTAATTGTACCTTATTTTCCACAGATATTTGAATTACGGAATGCTCGGAGTCGTCATTGGTCATGAGATAACCCACGGATTCGATAACAGCGGTAAGTTGGCTGGTAAAACATTTGCACGAGAATGCAAATAGTTTATTCTTAGAATGCAGGGAGGCAACGACTCAGTATAATCTTTTAAAATGGAATGTTAACGGAAAAAATGGAAGAGAACCTTACTCTTTTTTATGCCAGTGCATAATAAAATATTTTTTATACCAGTGTATCATAAAATATTTTGCCATTTTGGGCTCTTATATATTTATTTGGCTTGAAACAAAAAACCTCTGTTCATCAACTATTGTGTAGAAAGAAAGTTAAAAAGACAAGTTTTCATATCAGTTCTCAAAGAAACAGTTGTTAATTGAAAAGTGTGTAAGCTTTGATCTCTCCGCCAGGTAGGAAGTTCGACAAGGTCGGAAACCTCACCCAGTGGTGGTCGGACGAAATTGTGGAGAAGTTCAAAGAGCAAGCCGCCTGCTTTGTGGAGCAGTACTCGCAACTGCCCATCGACATTGTAGGACAGAATGTAAGTACTATGAGTACAATCATATTGTTACAAAATAAAATTAACTCCAGCGAATTCACTTGTTTTATGGTGGTGGGCGTATGGCGCGAAGACACAATCACCAGGCATCAGTAAAAGAACAACGATGTTTATTTACACACGAAGACACCAACACAAAGATGACGAATATGAAGACGATATATATGTTCAGCCGAGACGAACACGGGACAGCATAGGACAGTTCACAACAGCAGACAGTTGTCCAAGAGTAATAATCGCCCACAGCTCTCAAAGCACTGGCAGAATCCAGCAGGAGAGGAGTTCCTCGTAGCTTCTCCCAACGGTCTCCCCAAACGGCTGCACTTCTCACTGTACCCTCACTTTAGCTGCCGACACACAACCACAGACTGGCTACTCCACACACTGTACGTCGCTGCTTCCACAGAAGACACATGCCTCGACACACAGCAGTTCAGCCCTCGCTTGAACTTCACACAACGCTGGCACTTCTCCGTTGGTTCTCTATCCCCTCGAAGACTCGTTACTTGTCTTCGATTCCACTTCCGGCTCACTTCAATCGCCACCCATCATCTCATTTAAATTGAGTCCCGGTTCGGGCATGATGGTTCTTCTGTTTTCTGTCCATAAGAAGTGTGAATTTGCCCCACCTCTCTTGTGAAAAGGGTCTGTGCAAGCGAATGTGATGAGTGAGTAGCAAAAGTCGCACTCTTGGCCCTAGTTGGCGCTGATTAAGCTTAAATCGCTGACTACCTAAGAGAACTTGTTCATAGCAAGTGCCCTAAGAAACAACAACAACAATATACACACAATTGCACAACACAACAGAGTAATTATATATATACAATCTTTATTAAGATATTATAGGATATATCTACGATGTTGTTCGGTTCTTAGTACCTGATACTGTAGTAAAGGCATTGTAGAATGGTTGTTCTGGATTCTCTCTCTGTGTGGGTGGGTGGGTGTGCCGTGCGTTCGTGTGGTTTATGGCATAAAATAATCGTAGTAAGAGAAACGATATGCCATATATAATAATCATTTTATTTGTTCTTTTACAGGTAAATGGCAACCAAACACTTGACGATAATATCTGTGATAATTCAGGACTGAAGCAAGCTTACCGGGTCAGTAGCCAATTATCACTTAACTTTTATTCTTAACTAGTCACCTCCGGTGACCAGCATTGATTCTTCGAAAATAGTGGTTACATTGATTTCATGTTAACCGTTTAGATATAACTTCATTCCATGATTCTACCAAATTGGCTGGTATTAAAGTCTGATATAAAACAAATAAAACAAAACAGGATGAGGTGTAATGCCTTTATACTCCTTCAAAGTAACATTCATTTATCAATGGTGTCAATACCCTTTTGACACCATTGATAAAACTATTGGAATGAGTTAGCCTATGGTAGAATGAAGTGAAGTAGATACGTCCCCTTGAGGCGAAGAAATAAAAAGAAGTTCGCAGAAGCCAGATAAGGTGAATATGGTGAATGTGAAAGGACAGTTGCACTGTGTTTGGCGACAAAGTTGTGTACACGTGATATGAGGTATGGAGGCAAACGTTGTCATGCATCACACTCTTTTTACCAATCTTGTACAATTGAACATTGAAAAACGTTGAATGCGTAACAGTATAACTTGTTTCCCCACTTTGTAGCAAAACTTCATGTTAATCCAAAGCTTCATTTCTTTTTGACGTGTATTTTCATTTTTCGACCGCCCAAAGCAGAATAATCTGAGTCAATTTCTTGAATTCCTCATTATATAAAGTTTCTCTATAAGTCCTTCCCCACGCTTGCGTCTGGCCGAAATTCTTACTCACGTTGCTTTTGAGATATTCATCCATTCACCGAACTTTTTAAAAGTACCTTGTATTTTTATCGCTTTACTTAAGTTACGTTTTTGTATCATGTCAGAACATGATGTTGTTTTTGGGATGAGGTTTTTGGCGTCAACAAAAATGCGTTGGCCAAAAATAAAAATTTTATTATCTGCAGGAGCATTTCAAAAAAATCATTTTTTAATAACGTGTTGCCTTTGCCTTTACAAAAGCTCTGATTTTAAAAAAATAAGTTAATGACTACGGCAAATAAAACCTTGAAAAATGTCATTTTGATCATGTGATTATATGAAATGAAATAAACAGGAAAGGGGATATTTTTTTAAACAATAAATGCGAGGCAAAGTTTTTTTGATCGCTTGCAATACTAAAGTGACTCATTTGAGAAACAATGAAAATGAGTGAAAATATAATTTAACTTGCACAATCACGTGTTGCTTGGCCGTTCAAGAAATGGTGCACTGACATGTTACATTGAAATATGCATAGCAGATTTCATTTTAATATTTTGTTTGTTTGACTCTTTTTTTTTTGTCTATACTTTTCCAATAGAGACTAATTTCATGATATTATAGAGCTTATAAAGCTTTAAATGTGCATATCATCTATCTATCTATGTGCATATCACCTTTTTTCTAAATTTCTCAGTAATATAAACGCAAATTTTTACACAATCTGTAAACCACACAGATACTTCGCTAGTTATCAACGATAGAAGAAAATCACACAATTAAATATTTGCTGATAATTCGCTATTTAAAATTAGGAAAAAAATAATTTTTTAAAAAAATTCCAAAATAAATTTTTATTTTCATGAAATTGTTATTATTAAAAAGAATTTTTTTAAAAATTGGAGACAATGTAAAAGTTATTTTTGTTCAATAATATTTAATATGATCTCATTAGGGTGGGGAAAAAACGTATTGAAGTCTCACTCATTTGGTGGTGTGGAAATGAAGATTTTCGGTGGGAAAGTTAGTTTCTAATTAATAAAAAATGAACCACTCAATTAGCTAAAATAAATAGTAGCCTATGTCCTATTCTAGACTATAATATATCTCTTCGATAAATTTCCTCCAATTTCGTTCAGGTGTTCTGATGTAATTGCCTAACATCATCCATCCATCCATCCAAACTTTCACATTTATAATAGTAGTATAGATTTACTTGGTTAATTTTTATATAACTGTTATAAGAATTCTACTCCTTTCCTTTCGTTACAGGCTTACAAAAATTACGTATCAGAATATGGAGAAGAGCCAAGTCTGCCTGGAATAACGTATTCGAATTTGCAAGTCTTCTTCCTTCAGTATGCTCAGGTAAAATTTATAAATTGCATGTTTCCCAATTATATTTATGAATTAATTCACTTCTTGAAATTTATTTATTACTCCGTTGAATAATGGACTTCTATATCGTCATCGCTGCTTTTCAATATGTTTTGATGGCTTGTTAGGAAAAATTTATCCCATTCTTTTTTTCTCTATTATTTTATTTGTCGATATAAAAATGGCTTTCGGATCGGCTCCAAACGAAAAAAAATTAATAATTAGTCATCAGTTCTCAATTTAGAGTAGAATTTCCAAATTTTAAAAAATAAAGATATTAAATTTGGTAAAGTATATTTAAATTTTAAAAAATTCGGTTCTGGTGTAGATTTGGGTGTCCCTTCAATTGGCGACAAATTTCAGCGATGAAGCACCTCTTTTAGCTTCCATTATGTTTGGTTTTCATTGACGTTATTGTTGGGATACCGACCGAAAATCCAATGGCGCTGATCGTGGCGTCAAAAAAAAACACCAAATAACCAACGGGTACATAATTATAAACTTTTAGCAAAAATTCGCACTTGTAAATGCCTTCTAATAGAAAGTTGAAATTTTTAAAAAATTAAAATAATAAATTTGATTAAAAAAATTTTAAAGGTATATATGTATTATCCCGTTGATCAGCCAACAACGTGCCAACCCCGCCAAATTTCATTTTAGTGATTAAAATGCTTTAATGTTTTTGAATAAGTGCTAAACCAATTTTGGCGCGTAAACAATCTATTGGTGACCGTTTTTTGATTTGACGAAAATGGTCGACCAAATAAAACCTAATTCCAACGACCTGATGAATCTTGAGGTGGGCCATGCGTTCCCCATTTTACTCCTCTTGTTTCTTGGGTACCTTCGATGCCTAGACACTTTACCGATAATTTGACATGATAAACAAGCATCATCAATGGACCCCAAAAAATCGCGAGAGAAGTGTGGCCCATCTGAAGATTCGACACGTCGTTGGAACTAGGCTTAATACGTTTGTACATTTTTAAATTATGAAAACTCAAATTGAATACTTATAAATATCTTCAAATTGAGGGTCAAAAATTTGCACATCTCTTATGAATATTTGTTCAGTATGACATCGAAAATCAAACTCAGATGAACCGGAAGGTGAGAGTTTTTTACTTGAAAAAAAGAAAAGACAGAAATGATAAATCCTTCATCTTTTAACCCCAATATGATAAAAAAAAATAGCATGAAATGCAAAATCTTTATATTAAAAGAAATCTATAAAATAATTGAGTTTATGAAAGTATTTAGAGTAATGTCGGGTTTACACTCGGCCAATTATAAGATGGTAAATAGTCAGCGCATGCGTAGAAAGGTTGAAAAATGCTAGGCGGTCAATGGCATGTAATTGTCCAGATGAGGCAACTGTAAGCCGCTGATTTATATTTTTTCTTACTGCGCATTCGCTTGTAGAATTTGGTTTTTATTTTGGCGTGAAAAAATTGATCAGATTAATTCCGGCAATCTTCGCTGTGTGTTCTTTCTGATAAGAATCGTATGTTTTCATTTTATTTCCCTTTCATTTTCTATAGTTTTCCAAATTTTGGTATGCTGACTTTTTTTTCCATGTTACCATTTTTCTTCGTATAAATATCCATATTTTATTATTATATGCAAGAAAATTCAGGGACGCCAAAACGGCAGTTTATATCCAAGAATGGAATGCCTGAATCTATTTTATGAAATTATGGCAGGCATAAATTAGTCTCTTTCTGCGCATGCGCTACTTACTGGCCGTCTTATAACTAGCCGAGTGTAAACACAGAACACAGAGAAGGATATTTTTCTCCGTGACACAGCATTTAGAATTGAGCGCCAGATTTTCAAGATAATTTTCACTTTCATTATAAAATAAATAAGCAAAAGATCAAAGACTAATATGATATATAAGAGATTAATTTAATAAATTAATGCACGTGAAATAAAATCGTCATCTCGTGTGCATTCAAATTTAGAAAAATTCCATGCGCTGTTATAGTTCAAAGTTTTGTTTTGATAGTTTCAGTTATTCTCTGACGAAATTCCGCTAGCCGTATTATAAATTATATATTTTTAGAGTCTCTTTTTATTCTACGAAAAACAATTTTAGTTCAGTTTTAAATTACAACATTAAGAAGTTTTAGCTACACGAAATGTCTGTTGGTGAACCGAAGTCACAAGAAAACGCTGTCGAAGCGGAAATATCACCCGAAATGATGATGAAACATCCACTCCAGCACGTATGGTGTCTGTGGTTCTACAAAAACGATCGAACAAAGTCATGGGAGGAAAACTTGACCGAAATCGCTTCGTTTGATACCGTCGAAGACTTCTGGTCTCTTTATAACCACATCGAAATCGTCAGCAAGCTTCCTCCGGGTTGCGATTACGCCTTGTTTAAGCACGGCGTCAAACCGATGTGGGAAGACGAAAAAAATAAACACGGCGGTAGATGGCTCATTAATCTGCAGAAATACCAAAGGAATCCGGACTTGAATAGTTGCTGGCTGGAGGTGCTTCTGTGCATGATTGGCGAAGCTTTTGACGATTATGGCGAAGACGTGTGTGGTGCGGTGGTGCAAGTCCGCGCCAAAGTGGACAAACTTGCCTTGTGGACTGCGGATGTGGAAAACAAAGAGGCTATCATGAAGATTGGTGAACTTTTAAAAGATAGATTGCATATCCATCCAAGGAATGGAATGATAATTTATGAACCCCATGCAAAGTAAGTGATGGATAATGAATGAAAAAAAAATTAGAGAAATAAGAAGGTGAAAAATATGTTTGGTTGAAACTATGGCATAAGGGTAGAAGTTTTTCACCAATGTCGGCTAAATCAGTTATTGCTTAAGATTATTGTACGAGTCTCAAGATTAATGTCCATTCACCAAAGCTGAAAATGTTTTATCCAAGTTTTACAAATGAAATCTTGAGTTTTTATTGCAGGTACTTTTCCGTTAGCTGAGCTACAGCGAAAAATCGCCAAAGGAATTTAGTGGAATTTTACATTCTTTGTCGATTTTTCACTGCCGCCTGGTTAACGTAAACCTCATTGCTGTCCTCCTAAGCATTTTGAATAAGATTCTAATTTAGCGTGCCCTTTAAACTCGCCAAGAATGTCAACAATACCAGGTAGCTAATCAAGATGGCTGACCAGATAAATGATCTGTAAAACAGTTACAATTATCTGCTTTTTTAATTACAATTATTAACATAATCGATCAGGATTGTAGTCTGTAGGAGTACTTCTTTTTTGAACCTTTAAGAAATACTATTGCTGAATCTCCTTTGAATTCTAAAGTAAAGAATTTTTACTAACCGCCTGAGTCGATTTGTGCTTTTGACAATAAAACTTGACAGTCTGGCACGTGTCAAGTTGTTATTAATTAAATAATTAATTAACAAGATTATGTCGTGTTTGGCAAAAAGCCAAATGTTGAATTATTAGTGTTCAGTTTTTTCACAGGCTTGACAGGATCATGAGTGTTTTTTTAAAGCAGTTAAAATTTCGTCTTCTTAAATCTCTATAAGTAACGGTTGAATCCTAGTTTAATGTACTGAAAGTCTGCAGCCAATATGGCAACCCAAAAAGGCAAGCGGAATAATTTTTCTAGTCATTCTAATACTTTAATTTTGTTTATATATACTTTTTCGCTTATTTTAATCTTAATATTTTAATGTTATCTCTAAAACATAACTATGAGAAGATAATATTTATCTTGTTACATTTCTTACTGGATTATTTTATTCTAATTAGAAGGAGAGTTATTAGGAATGTTAGGAATTTTGTCGAAACAGAAAATAAAAAACTAAAATAATTTATTTGCTTGAATTTTTTTTAAATCACTTTTCTTTATTTCACAGCTTTCATTTTAATATTATCTTACCATTCTTTCGGAATTTTTTCATTTCTTGTTCGCTTCGCAGGATTCCTGCCGTATTTCATTAATTCTGTCAGTGTTTAAGTATCCGACATCTAAATTACTTGGATAGTAAGAAATATTGTCATCACAAATATTACTGGAGGTATTGTAATGGTGAATTAGATGTCTTTATTTCAAAATATATATGGCGCAGAGATTAAAAAACTTTTGACAGCGAAGCCATAGAATGTTTTTCTTAAGTATAAAATTCTGCCAGTACCCTCTTCAGATGCTGAAGATGTACTCGATACATTCCATTTCTTTTTAATTATTTGAAAATAAATCCTTATTATCAAGTGCTAGCGAAGACGCTAGGTTTCAATTCCTGATTATAGATTTTTTTTTTTTTTTTTTTTGCCTTAGATAGTTTTTTTAAGTTTAAAAAATTCTACCCAATCCCTTCTTTGGATGCCGAAACCATTTTTAGTTCAAATAAACATTTTTTTATTTCAAAATTCAAAGGAGATTCAGCAGCTGCGAGCTACAAATGTTAAAAAGAAGTCTTCTTAGATAAAGCAATCATAATCAATAAATCTCATTGTTTTTATAGAAAAAAAAGTTGGATAACTGTAACTGTTTCACAAAATTGTTTATAAGGTCAACCACCTTAATTGGTAACTTGTCACTGTCGGCATGCTTGGCAAAATAAAGGGCACAATTTCAAGGCCCAATGTTTTATTCATGCAATACTTTCTCTTTGTGAATTTCACATATGACATTATAGAAGTTAAATTAGTTGCAGGATTTTATTGAAATTTTTAATCACACTAAAACTATTATAAAATTTATTTAAATTTAATTTGTTTGTTTTTATCGTGTGAGAACATGTAGGAGGTTTTGATATCTCCGAAATTTATGGGCAAAAATATTTTTACCTGTTTTTACTAGTATTGCATTATTATTGTGTATACTTCTTTGACAGCGGATGAGTTTTTAAAATGTTGACCAGTTTGTACCAGCATTGCTTTATTATCACGTATGCTTTTTTGACAGCATACGGGTTTTTTAAAAGGTTGACGTTGAACTACGACATCATAGCTATTATTTTATATCAAAATCGGTCGAGCTCCTAAACTTTGTTTGCCAGCTAGAAAAATTGGAAATACATTTTTTTTTAAATCATGGTGCGGCCGGAGAGAGCATCACCCCTTTTCGCCAAGGATATTTAGCGCCAAATATGCCAACCCGATGTTGTCGTTGGAGGATATCTTCCTCCGGAAGATAGGCTGCAAGAGCGCGGCGAGTTGGCGATTTTGAAAAGTGCGCCAAAGGGGTGATGTTCTCTTCGGATAAACCAATATATCAATTTATTTATAAGTAGAGAGAGGGATTGAGACCGATAGAGGAGTCATGTGATTGTTTCGAACCTGTTTAAAAGGGTTAAGGACTTAAATGAATTAAGATAAACAATGACTTAAAAAATAATAATGTTGAAATCTGTGATTGTAGATTTCCATTTGTGTTTTATGGGCATTCATTTGTTTGTTTCTTTTTAGATATGGTGTGAAGTATTGAGCAAAGAAGCCAATGAGCGGTATGTGAAAGATAATCACAGTCCCGGTAAATACAGGTGAGTACCCGAATGTTTAGTTTTTTTGTATTATTTACTTTTACATAAAAGCTTTTTTAAACGATACTTTTCACTTAAAGAAACGTGAATCATCGCCAATCTGATATTTTAGCATTATTATGATAACCGCTAAATTATGGATATCTGCTCTAAATTCTAGCCAAAGCTCGCCGGCGAATGTTCGCTGTTTCTGGATTTATCGTTAGAATGCTAAAATCTAGCAGCCTTGACTCCAAAATAAAATAGCGTCAACATTAGAATTTTATTAAAATTTCGGTAATTATCTAGTTAAAAAGCTATGAAAAAATATTAAAATATTTGAAAAGATACAAAATTTTGTTGCTTTTTTCAGTTGGCAATAACTTGAAGCAATAAAATTTTTCTTATAAATTTATGGCTTACTATTAATATTCATCATCAAAAAGAAAAGGTATTACTAAGAATTGGCGATCTATCGCAAATATTTGGCGGTTTTCGTCTGGAAATTTGTTCCTATTTAATTAAATTGTACCGAGCTGAGTAGAGACTATCATTTAAAATCAAAAACATAGAATTAACCAGATTTGGTTGGCAAAGAAGCAAAATTGAGAACTATTAATCCTATTTGTTATTTCGTATTTCTGTGAACTCTTATCTTCGATAACTGACTTCATAAAGAGTAGCCGAATTCAGTTTTAATTCCATGATTTGAGAAAATTAATAATAACCAATAAGATTAATCCAATCCATCTTATAATTATTTATATAATAATTTGTGTTCATTTTTTTTATATTAAGTAATAACATTTGAGCATTGCAAATCTATAGCTTATTTACGTTCGTACTTCAGACGTTATTTACGTACTTCAGACTTAACCACATGTGATTGGCGAACATAGTAAACAGACTAATATATCTTAGTAGATTTTTTTTTTTTTTTTTTGGCTAATAATCGGCAAAATTCGATTAAAACAAAATACCCTTTAAATGTATTTAGCTTTAGTAAATAAAAGACAAAAAATGACTAATTTGCAAAAAGGGCTGGTTGGACTTTTCATTGTGCACCTTTGAAAAAAGCCAAAATTCACGAAGGGTGTCGAAAATCGAAAAAATTTAATAGCTTCTGATTCAAGAAATAAAAGAAAAATTACTCAATAGAAACTTATCAGTTCCTTAAATCTCGATGTCAATTTTAAAAATAATTCCTTTATCATCTGAAATTGTTGATAATCCAGTATCCAAAACGCTACTTGTATATTAATCGTGCATCATTGGCGACTTTTTGATTTAACCTCATGCCATTGGCGAATTTCTCATTTAAACCGAATACCAATGATGAACTTCAGGCTTAACTATGTCATTGGAGAACATAGTCTACAGATGAACATGAGATCTTTGGTGACATTTTAGGTTGATGATATATCGATATAATCGATTTGCGACATATTCTCAAGGTGATAATTAATCTCTAAACATAATATTTTTAGCAATTTTTTCTGGCAATTAATTAATTTAACATGTGATTCATGCATGAGAAAAGATAAATAAATTTACGTTAAAATATGTATATTGTGAAATTACGGATCGTGCAATATCAAATTGGTGCAAATATATTAAATACATGCTATTGGTGAACTTTTGATTTAACCGCATGTTATTGATGAATTTCAAACAATTCTATGTGATTGGTGAGCACAGTCAATAGATTAACATGAGATTCACAGAGAAGGATATTTTTCTCTGTGATGAGATCTTTGGCTTTTTTAAATTTTTATTATGTAAGAACATGATGTTGTTTGGGTTTGAGATTTTTTTGAAGCCTCAAAATGCGTAGGCAACAAATTGGCAATTTACCGCTTTTGAGACAATAATTGTTCACTTTTAGGGTTACTATAAAATAATGCAGAAGGCTCTCACATTTGGAGATTTATCGTCAATTAAAGTTGCAACTTGATTTTCAAATTATTCAGTCTCTGAATTCTTACGAACTGTTTAAATCATTAATATTTAAATCATTAACCAATTTAAACCTGTTTAACACGATAACAAGACTATCAGATGACGTATGCTTCGATATGTTTGAAAAAAAGATGGATTTTTAATCATGTCAGAACATGATGTTGTTTTGGAGATGAGATTCTTGACGTCAGCAAAAACGCGTGGGCAAGGAATTGAAATTTTAACTTTCAACTTTCTCAAAAATAGGCCTTATAAAACTCAAAAATATTGGTAAATAGCTATAATTTCGGATTAAAAACTTTTTTAATTTCCTATTTGCCATTTTTTGTTCAAATTATTTTTTCAGTTTTTTTAAACTTTATGAAAGCTTTCTTCAAACTTGAATAGAAATATTTTTAAAAAAAATAGCTTAAATTGTTTGATTAATCCATATGTTTGCGAAATCTGCCACTTTTTGTTGAGATGTTTTCTTCGAACATTAATAAACATCTTTTTAAAAGTAGATTAGATTGTTTAATTAAGTAAAATGTTTTCAATGATTGTCCTTTCAAGAAATTATGTTCTGACATCATACATTGAAATATGCATAGCAGATTTCATTTTTTTTTAATCTCAAAATTCCTGGAGCTCCAAAACTTTGTTTGCCAGCTGTAAAAGATAAAAATAAAAGTTAAAAAATTATCATTATATATAGAGAGAGAGAGACCAAAAGGCATCAACACTGTTTCAAACCGGTTTAAACTGGTTAATGACTTAAAATAATTAAGACAAATAAAGCTTTAAAAAATAATAATGTTCTCACATGATAGCATGAAATTTGTGATGGTAGATTTTTTTTTATGATTAATATCTAAACGTGACATCTTTAGCAATTTTTTTCTAACCATTAATTAATTTATCTAACATGTGATTAATACACAAATAAAGGTAAATTAATTAAACTAAATATGATATTTAACAGAAATTAATTTTTTTTTTTCAGAGCCAACATACCTTTAATCAACTCGCCCGAATTTTCTGCAGTCTTCAACTGCCCATCTGGAACTCCAATGAACCCGGTCAAGAAGTGCAGACTATGGGGTTAGCGCACCAAGAATCAAGTTTCAAATACAGACTTTTTGCAAACGCCACGCTAAGGCGATGGCAGACCGACCGACACCCGAACCAAACTTTGCAAATCTCACTTGCGTACCTGACATTGCAGTAAAACACAACACAAAATTCAAGTCAACTCATCACTCTTGTTCTCACGATGCGGATATATATATTATGTTATAAAAAAAGTTGTAAGTGAAGTAAATAAAAACTGTAAAATATCTCTTCTTCTCAAATCATTTGGTCATATTTTTTGCAGGTTTTAGAATTATAATGCCAAATACATCGCCATTTTTTTTAATCCTTTACAAACTATAACAAAAATCGTTGAGATTTGTCTTCCCGAAACATCTCACATACTTTCAAATAAAAGTGTTATCCAAAAGAACGCCTCACATGGCTTTGGCGTACAATAATTAAGTTTGTGCGCCAGCGTTTGGCATGAAAGCAATTTTATTGAATCTATACTGCGAACGTTGGCAATATTTTCAAAGATCAATCCTTGAAATGCGATAAATAACATCAAAAAATAAATTTTTCTTTCAAACACATTTTAGTCAATCGATTGAAACCAAAATTTGACACAGAATTATACAAAATCACATTTCAAACTTTATATATTTCATTGTGTTTTTGAGTCATCGCAATTACATATTTCTAAAAATACAGAACAAGACAGTCAATCTCCTAGTAGAATTTAGTTCAAAATTTCATAAATGTTTAAACTATAAAAATTAAATCCGTGTGCCGAATGTCATTCATCTAGCTTTCCTCTTTTTGTTTCATAGCCACCGTGTTAACTTACATTCGGACAGCAAGACAGACAAACTTTCCTCGAAGCGTTTCTGTTCAAAAACTTTAAAAAAATCAATACTTTGTCAATATAGCTCGTCACATTTTATGGTTATCGAGTTCACTTTTTTTCTAAGAGCGTTACTTCTAGCGAACCGCTTTCATTCAAATTACGATACTAACTTCAAGCAAATGGCTTTCGTTCAAATTTCGATAAACCTTCCAATAGTTTTCGTTCAACTTTCGGTATAGAGTTCCAGGAAATGGTTTTCGTTCAAATTTCGGTACAGACATCCAGAAAATGGCTTTCGTTCAAATTTCGATAGAAATCTGCAAATTTGGTGTAAGGACCATACATCAAATTTCAACTGTCTAGATCACGCCTTTTTTTAGTTATTTTTGTCACAGGCCGACAAAAAACGCTTCCAAAAAATGTGTTTTTTAAACTCAGGGAGGTTCTAAAACGTGGAAATCAAAAATCTCGAGTTCGAATTTTTTGACTATTACTATATTTTCTTTGTACTATGCATACGAAAAAGTAAAAAAATACAAGATGAAACTTTAACAATACAGTCTAATTTAAGAAAATTAAATCACTCTAATAACAGTACCGATAGTCAAAAGTTATTCGAAGCAATCCCTTATCGGTTCTAAGTATTAGACATCCATTGGTTATTATCAGACATTCTAAAAGAATATTATCTATGAATAAACTTTCGAAAAACAAGGTAATCAATTCTATCCGCATTAAAAAAAAATCCGAAATGAAACTTACACAAGTAATAAATACACTGAAGTGACAAAAGTCATGGGATAGCAATATGCAAATATACAGATGGTAGTAGTATCGCAGCGAAAAAGTATAAATGCGCAGTTCGTTTTCCAGAGCTTTCATTTGTGTTCAAGTTATTCATGTGAACAGGTTTTTCGTGATTTATGGCGGCGCGACGGGAATTAACAGACTTTGAACGTGGATTGTTAGTTGGAGCTAGACGCATGGGTCATTCCATTGCGGATATCGTTAGTGAATTCAACATTCCGAGATCCACAGTATCAAGAGTGTGCCGAGAGTATGAAATTTCAGGCATCCCATCCCATCATGGACACCGCAGTGGGCGACCACCTGCACTTAACGACCGAGACCACCGACGTCTGTGTAGAATGGTCAATGTTAATAGACACGCAACACTTCGTTAAACAACTGCAGGAATCAATGTGGGACGTACGAGGGACGTGTCCGATAGGACTGTGCGGCGACATTTGTCTTCCTTGGGCTATGACAGCAGAAGACCGACTCGAGTGCCTTTACTGACAGCACGACATCGCCTGCAGCGACTCTCCTGGGCTCGTGAGCGTATAGACTGGTACTTAGACCAGTGGAAAACCGTGGCGTGGTCAGATGAGTCACGATTTCATTTGTTACGAGCTGATGGTAGAGTTCGAGTGTGGCGCAGACCCCACGAAGCCATGGATCCAAACTGTCAGCAAGGCACTGTTCAAACTGGTGGTGGCTGCATAACGGTGTGGGCTGTTTTAACATGGCATGGACTCGGTCCTCTGGTGCAACTGAACCGATCATTGACTGTAAATGGTTATGTTCAGCTGCTTGCAGATCACTTGCAGCCATTCATGGACTTCGCGTACCCACACAACGATGGGATTTTTATGGATGACAATGCGCCATGTCACCGGGCCAGAACTGTTCGCGATAGGTTTGGAGAGCATTCCGGACAATTCCAGCGCATGATCTGGCCACCTAGATCGCCCGATAGGAATCCCATCGAGCATTGATGGGACATCATCGAAAGGTCCGTTCGTGCCCAAACTCCTGCACCATCCACACTTTCACAATTATGGACGTCTATACAGACGGCATGGCTCAATATTCCTGCAGAGGACTTCCAACGACTTGTGGACTCCATGACACGTCGCCGGGCAAAAGGAGGACCGACACGATATTAACAGTCATCCCATGACTTTTGTCACTTCATTGTAAATACATCTAAAGCTCTTTATGCAGACTCCTTAAACTTTCATATAGATTCTTTCGATTAATTTTAGTTTAGTTATACTAACGTCCCTTTTCAAAGCAATATTAGGGCTATTTCGGGATATGGGCTCCGTAATTTTGAACAGCAGTCAAATGGCGAAGACGGTATCTGAGCTGGTACCCCCTTTTCAATCTTCTACCTCACACCAACTGGGGGATGGATTTAACATGCACTAGACCCGTTTACACGACGGTTCTTCGGCGGAATTGGGTCTCGAACCTGAAGCCCTTTAATTCCAAAGTTGAGGCTTTATCACCAGGCAACTGCGGCTCATAGATTCCTTCCTATACATACATATTCTATTATAACAGATTACGATATTCATAGAATTTCTCTATATGGCAGTTTTTATGCATAGTTTCCTTCATATTCAAAATTCCATAAATTGAAAATTTCGAAAAATTTTCTTTGAATTTCAATAGAAAGACAATTTTTACATATATTAGATGGCCAAATTAGTTCTTTCGCTTTTGAAAAACTACAAAATTCAAATGATGTCTCATGCAACACACAATAGATGGCTCTAAAACTCCAGGAATATGTTAATCAAGATTTAATGTAGATTTCAAATAATATTAAAAAAAAAAGAAACGGAAAGATTATCTCTCAACATCATACAAAATTGACCAGAAGATGAGAACTTCAAACTCTACAATTCGTACATGTATGCTGAGTGTACCTTTACTTGCATTTTGTATGAGTTAAGCTTGAAACAAACGCGTTACAGACGTCTAAAAAAAGAAGTGGGTTTGGTGCATGTTAAATCCATCTCCCGCTGGTGTGGCGTGGAAATTTGGAAAGAGAGTACCAACGGCTGTTCCAGAATGGCTTCCAGAGAAGGTACTTTCAGCACTCGCACCACCTACAGGTGGTTTAGAAAATTGTCTCCTGGTGGCGATGACTCGCTTGAAGATGCGTCATGGGGTGAGCGACCATACGTCATTAATGGCGATGAATTACAAACAGCAATAGGAGAATATTTCGCTCACATTTATCAGCTTAGTTTAGTTATATTAACGTCCTGTTGTATAGTAACACTAGGGCTATATTGGGATGGACCTCAAAATTTTGAACTGCGGTCAGATGACGAGGACATCTGACTTAGCATTCCCATATCCACATCACACTACACCAGTGGGAGGGCGTTAGGCTCTGACGAATTTAAAATGCAATAGAATCCCGTCCACGAAGTTTTTTCTGTGAAATCGGCTCTCGAAATTGAAACCCTACAGTCCACGAGCCGAGATCTAACCACCAGGCCCCTCAAACGTGTCAGATAGTAGCGTAGGGGTTCTCTGTAAGTGACGAACTGTTCGCTTACATTTGCAAAGTCTTGAAAAATTTTGCAAGACCATCAGATGGATACCTCTTAACTTAATTAGAGTGCCTGGTCATTTGTTTGGGGTTGCTTCATCGTCATCAAACAGAACAATATTTGACCGTTTATCCACCGCTGATGAGAAGTGACTCCCTTACAGCAATCCCAAAAGATCGCCTCATTGGCTGCCATCCACCGATACTGTGCCAAAGGCCAACCAACCCAATATCCATGAGCAGAAGGTTTTATTGTGCATGGAAAGGAAATAGTTTTTATTTAACAGTTTTAGTTTGAAATTTCTTAAGCTAGAAATATGTAGAGAAAAAAAAAAGTCGAAAATGGAAATAAGACAACTACTACAAAATACCGTATATTTATTCATTTATATTCTTTGAGCGATTTTCAAACGAATTGCATTTTTATATGTTACAATTTACACTAGAATTCTAAATATAAAAGTTTGGATGGATGATGTGAGTCAATCATACCAAAAAAACTGATCGAACTTTATTTTGTTTTTTCCACGCTAATGAAGTTAGGCTAAAAATGTTTTCGACCGATTATTTCAAAACATTCTGTTTATTTTCTTAGAATTTGATGTATTTAAAATTAAACATGGTTAATCGAACTTTCGGATTCATTCTGAAGTACTTTCGGATTAAGATAAAACAGAATAAAGGAAATTAAAAATTTCTAATCTGTATTGCGTTATTCCAACTGGCGTATTAAATTCACGTCTATTCGTTGCCTCGATTGGCGCTAAAATATCACTCAAGCACAATGTATTCTGATTGTCGTCATTTTTAGGTTAGTTATGTGGGCTAAGCTTTGATACTGCCGTTCGCTCCGCATTCTGCCATTTCACTAAAATTTGTCGACTAACTTTTTTTTTTGCGTAAATTGTTTTCAACAGCACCATAATGATACAACTTGATAACATTTTACATTATGATCAGACCGTTAGTTCTCACACATGCACGTCAAAATTTCTACGCGATGTGATCAGACCGTGAGTTCTCACACATACACGTCAAAATTTCCACGCGATGTGAGCCGACCGTTAGTTCTCACACATACACGTCAAAATTTCCACGCATATAAAGTTGTGGGTAAAGGCCAGTCCCATACAAAATCACAGCGCAAAAAGCCAAGTATGAATACAGATCTTTTATTTCAGAACAGAAAATACAGAATATATCACAGTAAAAGTTGTACAAACAAATTTCATGACACAACATTCAATGCACGTAACAGTTAACAGCAAATATCAATGTTCCTATGTATATTTGGTTTATAAAACCCATTTTAACTCTATTGTCACACTTACGCTAAAGGAAAAACTGAGAAAATTCAGTTTTAAAAAAAGTTATATTACAGGAACAATTTCTAGCTTGTAACTTCCAGAGCCGTTCTTGATATTAACAAAAAGTTCTGCTAGGAGAACTAAAAAAATGAAAGAATAACTACTACTATTAACTGCTTTAAAACAATTGAGTAAAATTAGAAG
Organism: Argiope argentata; assembly: GCA_026289955.1. Lineage (NCBI taxonomy): Eukaryota > Metazoa > Arthropoda > Arachnida > Araneae > Araneidae > Argiope > Argiope argentata. The sequence goes on from JAOUZG010034892.1 coordinate 3,206,126, forward strand.
TTAACCAAGAGTTTTCGGTAAATATTAATATTTTTAAAGAATTTGATTGATAAATACAAAGGATGCTAAATAAATTTATGCAATCCAAGGAAAATTTATTTTTTAAATAATGGGAAAAAGAAATTCAATATTTCTCATAAAAAAAATCAATTAAAAAGTAGAGATTTCTTTTCTTTTTCTTTTTACTTCTAAGCAGTGGAACAAATCAACAATATAGTAACTTTCCACCAAAATAAATGATCGCCAAATTCATCCAGTTCTTAATTTTCTAAATTAAATTTACACAAAATTTAGGTTTGGTTTAAATCCAAAGAATGTTTTTTTTTAATCCGTAAAATTTGTTAATTTTAAATAATGAGAAGAAGAAATTTCATATTTCGAATATAAGAGAATTCGACTACGATTTTTGCAAACGATTTTTTAAACTTATAAACAGCAATGCGAATTCACGGTACGGTGACTTTCCAATTTAAATAGTCGTCAATTCATTCAGTTAATTCTGAAGCCAAGCTCAAATTAATTCTGTCTCTACTATAGAATGAATCGAATTCGAAGTTATTTTTATTCCCATCTATCTAATTTATTCATCTTTTAGTTCTTAAATGTAATTAATAACACATTTTTACAGCAACATCCTTAAGATTAAACAAATGCAATAAAAGTAATTGACAATTCTTAACTTCAATTTAAATATTGCAAGAAAAAATAGTATATAAAATAAGGCAGCCATTCTGTAAAAAAGTGCACCACTCATATACTTTTGTTTCTTACTTTGTAACCCTCCTTATCTCTCTTATTTTGATCCTGGTACTTTTCTATTAGCCAGGCGCAAGCGAAAAATCGCCAAATAAAATAGAATTTCGCCAAATTTTTTTAGTGATTTTTCGTTTGTGCCCGGCTGACGAAAAAGTTCCTTTATATTATTCTAAGATTAACAAATACTTTTTCTGATTCGCAATCGTTCCCACAGAATTTCCAATTCACAAATTTAATTAATAAGTTATTTACAAGACTCAAAGAAATAATAATAACAAAATGACTTGTAATATTTCAAACTCCTGGAATGATTAATTAATAACTCAAGAACGGCTCTGTAAGGATTGATATGAGAACTTTTAAAGCTTATTTCTGAAGATTGGAACCCTGAAACTCACAAGCTGCGGTACAATTTGATGATGTATAGACTAGCTATAAATTGAGAGTTAACTTTTTTTAAAAAGCAGTTTAAAAGATGCAGTTCGTAGGCAAAGGCAATGCTTACTACTGATGTAAGGCAACAAAGAACACATTTCATACTTATATACATCACTTACAATTAATTACATAGGATTGTGATAAAAACCTCAATGTGAATTAGAACATTGGTATCATAATATTACATACATTACATCCTGATATACATTGATATTTGTTCCTAATAATATTAAAACAGGAAACTATTTGAGCAGTAGGTGAGAGAAATGCATCAAACTACACATTTCTTATAATAATGATTATCTTATATAAAATTACTTAAATAAGAACATTCTTAATACATCAAATTTTTAAAATAGACTAAAAAATATCAAATAATTTCATGTAACACCAAAAAGATTGTCTTAACAACTTATGATTGTGAATTTCACATATTTTTAGAACAATCTATGTTAAATTATATGTAAGGGGTTAGAAGAAATTATATATATTTTTAGTATGTTTTAAAGATATTGAAAATTAATTTTTTTATTTATTTAAATAATTATTTTCTGCTTTTCAGTCTTGTGTGCATCAAACTTTGAAATTGTTTTTAAAATACCTTTCTGTCAATCAAGTGATATAGCATGACTAAAAAATATATTAATCCTATTCTTAGAAAGGGCTTTATTTTAATAAAATAACCACTCTTGGAATTTTTTTAACCTGTCCAGCGTGAACAGCAACAAACACTTCAGAAGACAGTCAAGAAAATGATTTAATATAGCAATACCATCCAGTTTTGAGCCGTTTTAAAGTTTAGTTTAAAATCGATAGCAAAATTTGCACCATACAGACAGACAGAGAAAAAAAGTTATTAAAAATATGTTAATAATAACAATACAATAAAAAATGTGCAATTTTAAATAAAAAATATTAACAATGGAATGAAACTAAAAATATAAAATAACAATAAAATTAAATCACCTTAAAAAAATAAATTTCTAAAAAATTTATCCTCAAACAACCATGCGCAATATTCAATAGCTTCTTTTGATTGTTAATTAAATGTGATAAAAACAAATGCATTTAAATATTTTTTGCAGCAAGAGGAATTTCTCTTTCACAGTATAAAATAATTGAAAAGGTGAATTCTACAGTGCCCAAGGCAAAAAGGATAATTAAGAAAAAAATATTAAAAGAATTTGTTGGAATGTTATAATATAAACAGAATAAATAATAATAAATATAGAAAAACAAAATTTTAAACACATATTGATGACGTTGTGAAAAGTTAAAGAAGGTTAATAAATGCAAGAATCCAAAAGTAAACAAGGAAAATAAATAAAAATATATTAGAATTATTTTTAAATAGGCCTTTAATTCTAATAAAATAATCACTCTTAGAATACCTTTAATATACACACAATAATTAATATCATTATTACAAACCTTTTATAATAAAAGATTTTAAAAAATGAAATGTGTTTATGAAAAAAAAACCCTAAAAACAATTGCTCTCAGGTATTGTTTTCATTTCAGATGTTCATTAAATATTAATATTTTGAAAATTCATAATTAATTTATGAACATTAATAAATCATTTGGCTTCATATTTATCATACAACAATATTATATTAGCACATATATTTGCATAGTTAATGTGACAATACAGTTGCACATATATTTTCATAATATGCTTTGGGTTGACACACATACACTTCAACATGTATTTTATATTAAACAAGTACCATTCAACATTTATGTAATTATATTTTTTGTCAAAGAATACCCACCGACAAGTCTTGAAACAGATGAAAAGTTAATCAAATTAGAAATACACTAACAATTAATATTTACCAAGACATATTTGTCTAACATTTATTGAAATATTGGATAAATACACTAAAATATACAAATAAAGCACAATGATAATCCATTTACAAGTTCCACTACCACAAATATCTATCTATCATTAAAATAAAAATGGTACAAGCAGGTGGATTCTTTGGTTATGATAACAGATAAGATACTGACGCCAAACTAGAATTTTTTAACAGCGGTAATTCGCTAAATGTTTCTTTGGGAAATCCTGATTCTTAGATAGACGTTTGACCAGTTTTTAATGCCTGCACGATTAGCCAATATTAATGAAAAATGGATGAAATATACTTTATCCAAATTATTTTATATCCAGACAAAAGCAAAAAAAAACATAGAGAAAGAAAAATTTATGATTAAATTCATACAGTAATAGTGGATCTTTTCAATTTACACATTTCCAGACAAACAGAGCCAAATTTTAACGACTTCATTTATGTCTGAACATAAACCAAACCATCGCCCTACGATGACAATTCAATAAAATTTGATGTTCTCTATAGTTCCAAACGATAAATTTTAGCGAATTATCTGTTAGATTTTCATCCACTGTCAATGAACTTGGATGTTATTAATAAAACTATACCAAAAAGGAATATGATTGCAACAAGCAGGTTGCTTTAACAAAAAAAAAATATAAGGGATTCAAATTCAACTAATTAAAAAGTAATAAAAGAACAGAAACCAATTCCGCATACAAAATACATTTTATTAATATTCCGACCTGTCACTCATCTTAAATATTGATTTTAAAGTACAGAACATAAATGATAGCACCTACTTGCTTTATTAAAATTATCATTCAAAGATTAATTCATTTTCTTACTTTTTTGTAATATAAAAAAAAAATACTTTCAATTCAAATTTTTGAGATTAGGTTTATAGCAAATATTTTACACAAAAATGCAAAAACAATTCTTCAAAATATAAAAATTGTTATAAGTATCATTATTGAAAAAGATTTGATGTAAAGAGCATTTTAAAAATTATACGATCAAATTTTACTTAAAAAGCTAAAAATTTCAAAAATACATTTGGCACTTCAAAAAAAAAGCAACTTTCATAAGAATTTTTAATGATTAAGAATTCAGGAAGATTAATTTGTTATGAAAGCCATCAAGCACCTTATTTGAGTAGTTCCTTTTAATTATAAATTTCTAATAAAATCAAAATTCAATTCATGCTTAAATGAGTAGTGGAGAAAAGTTGCAATGAAAATAATACAAAGCTGTCTCAATTTGTAACATTAAAATGATTGTAAATGCCTAATAAATAAATTTACTTATAATAAGGTATATTAACATATAAATCTTATAAGTAAAAAGATAAATTTTTTAACTTTTCACGATAGAAGCTTAATATTTAAGATTCAATAAAAATAGGGATAAGCAAATAAAATTCAATGATCCATAGCCCAATTAAATAAAAACATTGATTTTTCATTCAGATAATTAAAAGTAAGACCCCAAGATCTTATTTGAAATTATGTTTTAAAATTTTTATAGTCTCCTTAACTCATACAAAACTGGGAAATTAACAATTCATCAAAAAAAAATACATATATGCCATCAGATCTTAAAAAAGCAAAAGAATTTTGCATACATTAATAAGCAAATAATAGTAATAAGGAAGTAAATAAACAATCTAACAAAAAGGTAAACCCAAATTACTAAGAGAAAAATAAAAATAAATAAATATGTTACTGTTGCTTAGCTTTAGAATAGAAAAAAAGCTTTATTGTTTATTAAATGTGAAATTTTAAAAATGTTAAAATGTAAGTAACATTTTAAAACCATTTATATGAAATGTGAAAAAAAAAATATTTTAAAAAATCATGTTAAATTCCTTATTTGTGAATTCTGAAATTAATACATTATTCATAACAGATATCTATATATTTACAAATGTAATAATTTAATCATATTGATCTTAGATAAATGAAGATTCTATTCCTCAGTTTTATATCACATGAACAGAGAAGCTACTTTCCTAATACAATTATTTAAAATGTGTAAACATTTCTTATATTTCAAAAAAAAAAATCTATTTAAAATCTTATATTTAAAAATTTGAGCAAAATGAAAAACATATTTAGCCATGCTTCACCAGTGACCAATTAAATTAAAACCTGTTTTCCTTAATTATTCTTCCAAAACAAAATTTCTCTGAGAGCAAATAAATAATTATTATTGGCTATTATATTATCGTTGATTAACAAATACTTATTTGGTAATAAATTATCTAAATAGCATTAAGTATAAAAACATTATTTTGGATGAAAATTACATTTTTTTTCATTAAAATCATAAAAAATTGTCGTTAACTATAATACAACACAAACTTACATTTTTATATTAAATTCAGTTTGTTTATGAATAAAAAATAAATGATAAAAAGCCGTTGTAATGCTTATTTAACTAATTTAATACAACAAAAATATGCTCAAAATGACTAGTAATAAAATAATACCCACTGAAAAAGAAATTCATGCATAGCAAATATGCATAATTTTTTTTGCATGAAAAATGCATAACAAATTCCTTTGATAATTAATTTATAATTTTCAGAGCTAATTATAAGTGAAAGATTAACAAATCCAACATATTCAAATCAGTAATATCTAAAAAAATGTGATTTTTTTTATTTGTAATTTTAAGATGTATTAAAGATTTCATAAAATAATTATGATCATATAAAAATGGACTACTTACAACTGTCAAAAGCACCCTCATTATATTGAGCTAAAGCATATTTAGAAATATCTCTATTAGGTATTATTCTCATAATTTATGAACTCCAAGATGTTATATTAATTTAATAAATTTTATTAAAATAAGTTTTAATATTTTTAATTTTGATAATTTGGCTAAAAATTACTGAATAACTGCAGATTCTATTTCTTTTGACAAGAATATTTACACTCTCAAAAAATCACTATCAAATTTTGATGATTGGTTCATCTCAGTTCAAAATGTAAGAAACAAATTTTTAAAATTGAACAGCATTTTATTTAATATGAATAAAAAAGTCAATTCAATCAATTCTGTTGAAAAATTATTCTATTTCAGACAACATACACTATATAACAGAAAGGAAGATTTTAACAGTTATATTAATTTAGGAAAGAAAATAATTAGACTGGTGAAAATTCTGCCAAACCAGCTAACTTTTCAAACTACAGATTTAGTTGTCGTTTGCAATATGAAAGAGTATGAAAAGTTACTACTGCATGTTCTTGAAAGTATGTACAGGTTACTTTTAAATATAATAATAAGATCATGAAAAAGAAAAATGATTTGTCTACTTTTTAAACCCCAAGAATATATTTGCATTTCCTTTAAAATGTCAATGGAGTTAACTATTACCATTTTCAAATTATCAACAATTTTATCCCTCAAATATGCTGTGCTCCACAATGACAATGAAGTAATATATCCTAAAGAATAATTAGGGCCCAAAAATAGTTAACTTGTAAGAGATGCAAAGTTCCAATGGCTTATAAAAAAGGAATACCAAATATCAATTTTTTAAAAAAAAGTTATGACAATGGTACAACTTATAAAGACATTTGTAGATTTGACCATATAGATAACAGGAAAAAAACTGTTTTGAAGCCAGTACCCAACATTATTAATTCAAATTTGTTTAGCACCATGATTTTTATGGAAGAGATTTTGGGGTTGCACGCAGTACCGGAGCACCAGAAAATAGCCACCAGAGACCAAATAGAAAACTGTCATGTAATAAAGACAAATTAATCAAGTATAAGTAATTCTATCAAAATATTCTTTTCTCTAAATTGTTACAACTTAAAAATAAAAGTGATATTAATAGGAAAAAAGTAAGTAAGTAATTTGTTCAAAAATAGGAAGAATTCTACGGATTAATTCATTCCCAGAATTACTTTGATTACGGAATTACTTTGATTTGATGTTTTAGTTTAAAGGTGCTGTAAATCAGAAAGAAAAAGAAACTCAAAAAAAAAAAACTTTAAGCCTTAGACATTAAAAATCACCCTAACTCTCTATAATTGCTGTACTGAATTCAAAAATTGGATAGCTTTAAATAAATTTCTCTAGATAGGGTTTTTTGAAATTCCGGTTTGCAAAATAATGCAATAGAGATAAACATTTCATAAACATAAAATTATATCGCTGATAACATAATCTTTTTAATGAGTGCCTTTTTTTTTCCAATATCTAAAAATGCACCTAGAAATAAAATATGAAATATTTAATTTCATTGGGGGGAGAATAGAGTGCCCTACAATGTGTTATGAGTAAATAATTTTATTGATTATTTACATTTTCTGATCATCAAAATAAAATGTCAAATAGACAAAATTGAAACTGTTGGCATCAATTTTACAATTAATTGAGGAACCAATGCCAGAAGAATGAGAAATGTTTGTGCAGAAACAAAGAGTTAATTTTTCAATGATCCACTACTGCAAACTTTTTGAGCTTTAAAAAAATCAATTAGAGCAACACTCAATTTAAGAAAAGCAATCAATTTTTAAATTTAAAAATCAAAACCATATCAGTTTTTTTAAGCAAACAAGATATTTTTTTTAATAATAAATTTGAAATTTTGAAGTAAATTTAAATAAATGCTCATGATTTAACTCAATAAATAGGTGAAAATACAATTTCTATGAGTTATAAATCAATCAAACAAAAACATGCAAAAACAAAACAAAAAAAGCAGCAATAAAACCATAATAAAACTGGATTTTCTATTCTTTGAGTGTCTGCATATATCTCAGAATTTCAATTATTTCCGAAAAACTAAGACGAGTTGTTGGTGCCTTACTGTATTTGGAATGAAGGAAAAATCCATCAGTGTTTTCATTGATTACATGCAATTATTTTGAATTTAAAAGTCAAAGAAGTTAAAAAATTTCTCAAATATCCTAACATTAAGTATGCTTATCTTTCATAACATAATATTAAAATAAATAAATTAAACAAAACCACACAAGCTCACTTAGTCAGAACCTCATTTAAAAAAAAAATTTAAATTTTACAATTAAATACAAAAAATAATAAATACACAAATTTGGTATTGGTTCTTATAGAAAATAAGAAAGGAACAAATTATTCTATCCTTAAAAATAAATATGCAATATAAATAATGATGCATATACAGAGCACTAATCATATTACTTTAGAAAAAAATCAGAAATTTCTAATTATTTAATTTATCTAAATTGCAAACAAAAACAATAATAGTAATAATAACAATACATTTAATTTCTCAAATTTTAGTAATATTAAGTTATGGTGGGCATATCGTATGACAGAAATTTTAGAGAAATTAATTCTTTTAGTACAAAATATAAATTCATAAAAATGCCTTTCTTGCAACATTCTTCAAATTGGCATGATTTGGAATGCATAATTATATTGAAAGAAATAACAAAATTGATGTATAAAATCAGAATTTCAGATCTAAAACCTCAATGCTTACCTAATTTTGTAAAAATTACAGGAAGACTAGAATAGTTAGAATTCATTGTATATAATTTAGCAAACATTTAAAATTCTAGAATCTAAATTTCAACTAGTTTATGTCAGCTAAACATAATTAGGAAAACTTATGAAATCACAATTGAAATGATGAAATTCTTTAGTATTACTCAAATATATGACTAAACATACATAGAACAAGCATATAAAAGCAAGTAAAACTTCGTTACAAAAAGGAAGAAAAAGACTAGCTAATAAAATGTATCATTCTAATCGGATCTCAAACCAGATCATTCTTATATATTCTTCTCGATATATTTTGACAGACTGATATAATAATTTGTCCACACACCAACTGAAAATTAACTAACATATAAGAAAATAGGGGGGGAGCCTTTATAACTAATAAATAAAACTAAATAATTTAGCTGCAGTTTTTCAAAGGATCCTAAAATAGCAAATATAGTACCTTTTTATTTAGCCTTTTGAAAAATCTGACAGACTAATAGGATTTTATCAGGCATACCAGGATTCCTTAAACTATGTATTGTGACCAGAAATGAGGGTAAACCACTATGTACAGCTCATTTAATAAAATAGTCTTGTACTAAAATACAAATAAATCTTTCCTTTAAAAATTGTCTAAAAACAATTTTTCAATAGTCTCTCATGTAAGTATCTAATAGAAAATTTGTGGTTATGTATCAGCCACATGCAAATGGCATAGTCAAATGACTAACATGACATCTTTGGCAATTTTTGGAGCGATTAATCATCAGTTGTAATAAATATATCTTTGGCATTTTTCTTTTTTTCTTTCTTTTTTTTTTTTTTTTTTGGTTTGGTAATTAATTGCAGCATGAGCTTAATACACAAGCACCTAAAATTTTCTTTTAATTATAATCAAAATCGATCATAAATTCTGAGATTGTCATAAAATATTTCACATTGAAATTGGATTTTTTTTTTAATTATCTCAAATGACGTCACAACCAAAAATAATAAAAGTTTAAGAAATCCTGATGTCCAAAATTCTTTTTAAGATTGCGAACAATAATTTAAGCATGTTTAATTTAAATGATTTAATTTAATAAATATACAAAATAAAAAAAATAGTTTTAATATTTAAAAAATTACTTCAAGCATAATTTAGTCACCATGAGAAATCTTTAATAACTTATTACCAAGCTATGCTATGGTTTATATGATTCATAAACATAGGAACTGTATGTAGCCTCAAAAGGATACGAACTTGGCTGCACAGTGTTACAGAGTGCTTGAAATGAAGAAGCACCAGCATTTGTGACAAACTCTTCTATGTACTTTTGGAAACTTTCAAATGGGCAGATACCATAATCAGAAGGATTTGATGATTTTAAGGAATCTTTAAAGAAGGATTTACAGAAAGTTGCATATTTTGTGACATCCTTCCCATTGTAAAGAATTTTTACGACATATTTTAACTTACTGTTTACGGAATGACTGTACAATTCAAAAACGATCCTGGAAGCATATGGGATCAAATTACCATCATCAATACCAAGAGCTGCTGAAAGTGGTTCCAATGTTATATCATGCCCAGAATATAAAATAAAACGAGTTGCTTCTTTCCCACTGATATATGCCCTCATATTACTGAGCAAATGGTTAAGAAATCCATGCATATTTAACATACCAGCCTTAGTATTACTACTGTCCCTCACAAACTGCCGTCCAACCCAATCCATATAGGCAATTAAATTTCGAACATGTTCGAAAGTGACACATTCATTTGTGCCAGGTATGCATGGCAGATGAGAGCCATGGCAGACGTAGCCCATCATACAGTCAAACATTTCAAAAGGATCGAATATATTGGAATGATTTGGATCCTGTTTGACAATTGGATTCAGCTTCTGCATCAAATGTAACACAGCAGGATGAGATTGCATCAGTCGCCTCTTCTTAAAAACCTTCTGCTTGTCCAGGTAATCAGCTAAAGGACATTGACAATAATAATCTGACATGCAAAACCTATCATCTCTTGATGGAATAATTCTAATATTTGAGACATTAAAAGTTGGCAGAAATGTAAAGAGGAAAGCCACAGCACTTTGAAACGTTCTTGAAAATACTGTACTGTATAGTTTGATATGATCTGATGTCCAGTTTTTACTGAGCAATCCATGATCTTCAATATAAGCCTTATGGAGTATTTGACCAACCATAAGCAGTTGGTGAGCCCCAAGAAGTGTCATATGTGAAGGTGTGCAAGTCTTTTCAGCAGGCTGCAATGGAAATGTTGCAAATGCTGATAAATACTTGGAAGATCCTCGTAGATATTTCAAAGTTTTCATATATTTTTGAAGAAGAGGAGTACTTTGAGTTCCACAATTGATGATTGACTGATTTCTCACTGGTCTGAGGGGAGATCTGTCACCGTGACGTGTCATAACAGCCACAAACTCTAGAGTGCCATTAACGGGTGATTTCCCTGCATATAAAAGATTATATTAAAAAATAAAATTAATTAATTAATAACAAGATAAAAATTAATGTGATTTATTGTTAGTAATATTTAATAAATTCATTCAAAATAGCATTAATAATAATTTTTTCAGCTGAATTTAAGAACATTTATTTCATAGCAAAGACATAACAAAATCAAATGTATAAAAAAGACTAAAGCATTCAGCCTTTCAAGAGATAAATATTATTACATTAATAGCAGGTGTATACTATGTATTTATGACTTTAATCTCTTTAAAGACATTTTTAGATAAAATGCTTTACATTAACAAAGTATAAAGCTTTGAAATAAGCAAAATTTTGTAAAAAAAGTAATGATAATAAAGAAATCAAATGTTTTAACAAAACTATAGTTTTACATACAAACGTAAGTGTAAATTAAATTTTATTTAAATAATTATAAAAAATATAATAATTTAGTAGGTTTATAAATCAGTAGCAAAGAAATTATTTAAAAGTAAATGCTTTTCCCATAAAAAAATAAATTTATGTAAAAAAAAGAAGTTGCATATAAATAATTACATGGATATTTTTTAAATTTATTTCACACAGGTCTATACCAAATACAAGGAGTGTATAAAAATTAGAACTTTCTTAATCAGAAGCAACAATACTTATAAACAATTTAAATTTCTAATCCTTTACATTAGTATCATTCTCAGATGTGAAAATCCAAACTTCTGATTTGGTATCAAGTAATTTGAGGGGTGGGGGGTATTTTTAAATGATTGTTGCATTTGTATGTAAGTAAAGCTAAGTATGAAATAAAAATTAGTAATGGAATTCTAAATTCTATGCTTTATTCATATTTTTCTAGATTAGATTGCAATAGACATCAATATGCTGATGTCTGTAACTTTTATCATTTTATGCTAATACTAATCTGTTATATTCTTCCCTACAGATAAAATTTTATTTAATCATTTTATTTATTTATTTATTGGCCTTTGACCTTGCATTTTTACTCTGTTAAAGTATCCCTTTTTGATTTTATCTGTTTTTAATGGTCAGTTTTGATGTGAAAGTTTGTGAAGCTTTTTAGTTCTAAGAATTATAAGGATATTTATATTGAACACTCTGTCAAATATATGATATTATTTACATCTACAAATCAGATCTAAGATATTGTCATCAAGATAACAGCTCAATGTTGACATATAATTGAAATCATAATAACGTATTTTTCTTAACCAAAAGAGTGAAAATACATTTGTTTTTCAGAAAATGTTTTTTTTAAATAAAAATTACACAAATTCTATTAGTTCTCCTTATAACTTATAGATAAACAAATTAATTTTGATGTATAAAGATGTTCTAGTTTGATTTATTCAGCCATTAAAACAAATTTAAAGAGAAAAATAAACTATAATACTGGATTTCAGCACCCAGCTAAATTCTATTGAAAGAAAAAAGTAAAGTACAAAATAATGCTACATCTTTACAAAAGTACTATGTCCTTAAATATTAATTAATCAATCATAATTACTATAGAAAGATTAAAGATTATACATTTTACATAAATATGTAGGATTATTTATAACAAACGGACTGTTTTCAAAATTCTTTATTATTAAAATATCTCATAGAATACTACACACTGTGGTAGCTCTTTTGTAATGAGGTTGAATTTTTCCTCCTTATAACTTCCTTATGATTAAAGATAGAAACATAAATAAAATGAAATGAAATAATACA
>JAOUZG010034892.1:3233850-3259172 GCA_026289955.1 Argiope argentata
TTTTTAATATTTTTTTCTATTTAAATTTTTCTAGCTGGTAAACAAAGTTATGGAGCTCAACCAATTTTGAGATGAAATAACAGCTATGATGTGTAGTTCTTCGCCAGCCTTTAAAAAAAATCATCTGCTGTCAAAGCATACGTAATAATAATACAATACTGTTGAAAGCGGGTAAAAATATTTCTTGCCCGTAAATTTTGCAGACATCAATACCTCCTAAACAAAACTACATGTTCTCAAATAATAAAAAATAATTAAATAAATATAAAATAAATTGTATGCTAATTTTTCTTCCTTAATTTGAAATTGTTTTGTGGTGCTATCCTTACCACTAAACATCTACGATACTGAAGTCGACTTTTGGTGACCGGTCCTAGCGTAGCAAGTTCATACCGCTACCTTTACCCACCACATTGGTGACCCGGCGCGAAATTGGTGACATTGACAAACGTAACTTTCTGATCTATCGTGGCGCCATCTACAAGCTAACAAAGCCGTGGCTAACTCGATGCATCAAAACCGTCACTCACTCAAAGCACCAACGAACTCACACGCTCGCCATAACGCTTGGCACTTTCAAAATCGTTCGTCTCTCGCCGAATCACTGGTGGGGAAGTACTGAGGCGCTAGTCTTATAAGCCAGATAACATCTACGATACTGAAGTCGACTTTTGGTCATGTTATTCGGCTACCGGCCCTAGCGTCGCAGGTTTGTATTGGGACCTTCACCCGCCACAGTTTAAATGCACGTGGACTAAAGTTAAAAAGTTTGAAGAAAACTAATAAAATAAAGAAACGTAAATATTTATTGGAAATATTATTTAAAACTCTTCAAGTTTAGAAAATTTTAGAACTGTATTTATGTTTTGGCCAGGAAAACAATTACAACGCCAAGACTGTTGAATCGTTTTATTCTCCATAATAATTCCCATTATCATAAATGTAATTTGCATTAACGCCACTGAACACATAATTCTCTCGTCCAAAAAATATACTTGTTATAGAGACAAGTTGTGGAGTTTCTGCAGCTAGATAGACAAGATATCTCCTCCAAAAATCACTTGGGTAAAATAAATGCAAACCAAATCAATTTGCAAGTTTCTCTTCAAGCATTGAAACATTTCAATATCTATTAATTCAAGTGGAGGCTTCTTTGTGTCTGTTTCCTTTATCTCCATTCCATGATGAGGGAACTATCCACCATTTTGTACCTCATCTTTCCACTGGAACTATAGTTTTTTGAGAATGTGAATCGCACCAGCGGAACTTCTATGTAACTGTCAGCTGACTGAAACTGCAATTTGGCTATTTGTGGCTGTAATGTTATACGGACTGTATTGCATTATCTGGGAGACATACTATGTATTAACCATCATATCAACCATGCAATAAATTTTTTTTGAAAATAGTTTTTTTTTGTAATTTGCACCAGGGATCAAAAAATTGAAATTTTTGTTAATGATATTTAGCATCTAGCGTCTTTTTTGATCTTTACCTTTTGTTCATAAATAGGCTTTTGAAATAAATCAGATCCGTTTTGTTTCTGACTTTTTCTTTTCATGAACTTGCATTATCCTTAATTTATGGACATGGGTGTATATATACAATCTGGCCTTTGTACTAGCAGCGCGCAAGCGCACACGCCTTTATTATAAGTAAAGAGAGATACTTATAATAAAGGCGTGTAAGTAAAAAGAGATACTTATATAAAAGAGAGATACTTATAATACCTTTCTCCTTTGGCGACCAAAAAATTCGCCGGTATTATTAGTTTCATTAAAATTTATTTGAATACTGTATGCTTATACTTCCCTCCATAAATTGATTTTAAATATCAAACGGATTGTGGCTATTTAAAACAAATAATTTTAGCCAAATATTATCTTATATTTTTAGTAAAAAAGAATAAATAATTGTTAGAACAAAAGGAAATTTTAAACAATAAATCAAACAATGAATCAAAGATTTGCTCTCTCTACAAAAAGAACCATAATATCTTTATCTGTTGTAGCAATTGTTGAAATAATAAAAGGAATAAATAATGCAGTCGGTTTTGGTGTTAGCATTTGTTAAATAAATTAGTCCCTTTTTTTTCAAGCTCTACCACATATTTCAGTTGAAGCATCTCTCACACGAAATGAGCGTGCCATTCAAGTCCTTCGCAGAGATTTTTAACAGTGGATTTTGGGAAGAGCAGCAAAAGTTCACCGATGGGACATTGCAAACAGACGATGGTGCAACATTTAGAATTCACAGGATAGTTTTATCTCAACGCAGTGGCTATTTCCGAGCTTTGTTTAGCTTTAATTTGAACCAAGAAACAATAGTAGTTCCTAATGTAGACAGTAAAATTTTGGAATTCATTCTCTTGTATATATACACAGGAATTATAACATTAGACGAAAAAAATGTAAGGGACATATTGATAGCTTCTGATTATTTACTACTGGATGACTTGTTGGAACGTTGTCGGTCATTTACCATTCAAAATATAACTAGTACAAACTGTTTGTCAACACTCGCCCTAGCTACTCAGATTGATAAATTGGGTATCACGGAGGAAAGCTTCAGATATACTCTTGTTCACTTCGAAGAAGCTTTACAGACGTCAAATGGGAAATTGGAAGAACTTCCCTTTGAAGTGTTCAGGAAATTTCTGAAAAGCAACAGCTTGAATGTTGCTTCTGAAAGATCTGTGTGGAAAGCAATTGTTTTGTGGACTAACAACTCTTCCACAAAACTGTCTCATGTACCAGAACTTCTAACTTACCTTAAACTTGAAGAGGAAATAGACGAAGACCTGGCAGCAGAAATTCTGTCCCATACTATAGTAAGCAACAATCCACATTGCATCGACTTGATGTTGAGAAAACAATTCAACTATTATCTAACGAAATGTACCTTACTTTCACAATATGCAAAGAGCGAAGGAATATTCTACCAGAATTCGCCAATATCATATTGTCCTCGCATGCCAAATCGTATGTATCTCATAGCCCGGCATACATTAACTCATACAAAATATGGTAGTGAATTGTTTCTGACATACGACAATGAGTTAGACTTTTGGCGACACGTTGGTGAAGCAGAGTTTTTTATTGACACAATGGTTCAAATCGGGCCATTCATCTATATGTTCAACGTGTGGCAAAATATAAATCTGGTTTTTGATATCGTAGAGGAAGTATGGATACCAATAAGCATTCCACCGGTGCCACATCATAACTGTTGGATAATTGCTTTAGGAGAACAGTTATTTTCAATTGGAGGCATAAAAGATAATAGTGAAATAACGGACATGATATTCAGTTACGAATTTGAAAGAAATAGGTGGAACAGCATACTAATGACCCACCAGACAGTCATATACGGAGCTGTTGTTTTGAAAGATCTAATTTATATTATGGGAATGACCGAGTTCCATTCCACCCCAGTTTTGATATTTCAAGCATACAATCCCGAGGATAACACTTGGATGTTTCTTCCCCCTCCCAATATATACCGTGGTGGATTTTCTGTCGTGGCCTATGACGAACAGGTGTTTGTAATTGGAGGTGTAAATGATGGGCAGTATTTAAAAAACGTAGAGGTGTTTGATCCAGCCAAAAATACCTGGAAATCGTTTCCTGACTTACCTTTTCAGTATTTTTTCCCAAAGGCAGTGATTATGGATGACAAAATCATTGTCTACGAAAATAATAACGAAGACACAAGATACTACGACGTTTCACCCCCTGTTTATTGGGACAAGGATGTTCATCTATGGAGAATCGTCGATAAATCATCCCCCTTAAACTACATTGAACGTTGCTCGTTCTTTATCTTGGATGACTGCCGCCTAGTACAAGATATTACTGCTAAAAACAGGCGACCAGGAATTAAATGGGAACGAATCCTTCATGAATAAACAGCAATGAATTTTGATTTTATACATTATAGATACGAACTAATTCCAACTAAAAAATCAGTAAAAATACAACCGTATTATCAATATAGATGTTAATTTTTTAAGAAAAACTTTTTAATTTTTGTTTTGTAAGATTAGAATAAACCAAAGAGAAAATTTTAAAACATAAATGTTTATTAATAATTTTTTGCAAACCCTTTTCATGTGTTTTTAAATTACGAGAAAATGCATCATTTATTAATATCGCTGGTACTTTCCAGTTAGCGAAAAAAATCGCCAGTACTTTTCTGTTAACCTGGCTGCAACGAAAAATCGCCAAATATTGTAGAATTCAGCCAAATTTCTTTGTCGATTTTTCGTTGTAGCCCGGTTAACGAAAAAGTATCAAATCGCCAAAGAAATTTGGCGAATTTTTTGATTGCGCCAGGTTAACGGACATAATGTAATAGCATTAGCATACCAAATATCATTATGTATACAATATTATATTTGGATGAAGCTTTACTTTATTAATTTTTCAAAAGAAAACCTGGGTGCGACAGGAGAGAGCATCACCCCCTTTTCTTCAAGGATATTTAAGGTCAAATATGGCAATCGATGTTGTCGTTGGAGGATAACTTCCTCCGGGAGATAAGATGCAAGAGAGCAAAGAGTTGGCGATTTTGAAAAGTGCGCCAAGGGGTGATGATCTCTACGGATCAACCAAAAATTATTTAAATAATAACAATAAAAAATTGAAAACCTATGTGAAGGATGGAAAACCCTGGGCGTAAGAAAAAGAAATATTTACCAAGATGATGCAATTTTATCATAAAGCTCAGTAGGAATTAATTTTTTTTAAAGTCATATTAATGTAGTAAGTGGAGCTATAATTTCAACTATATTACACTGCAAATACAACTTTTTTTTCTTTTTCAGGCAGATTAGATGACATTTAAAAGCGAGCAAAGATTCTCATTACTGTTTGGTAAATGATTACGAGGAATACAGATAAACTAATTTTTTTTTAAAAAATCATCCCGATAAAAATTAATCATTCTGCACTACTAATAAAAGAAAATGCATCTCTCTCAGTGCGGGTTTCGGAACAAACTATTAACCCTTAAACAACCAAAATTTGGTTGGTGAACTAAATACACCTAATAAAATGACTTTTTCAAAAAAAATTTAAAAAAATGAAGCACCCTTATTTAATCATCTGACTGACAAAAAAGCTCTTTTCTGCATTCTTAAGGACTTATTATCTTTAAAAAATTACTCATGTTTCCAAATAGCTTCTAAAGTCTATCATAACAGAAACACATTGTAGGTCATATTACCTACAATGTGTTTCTGTTATGATAGACCCCAAAAAACAACAACCCTGTATTCTTCGGATTTTTAAACAGGGATCGTAATCAATTCCTATTGTGTTCCTCTCCTCTCCCTTCCCAGTTGAAACTACTGAATTAAGATAGAGAACGGTATTAGCAAAAAATATTAACTTCAAAAATTGAAATCTGCTATTGCAAACTTCTTTAAATTCCCACAGGGGGCACCTCGATTTGAGATGCTTTCGACATGGTGGTTGGATCTCGCCACCCTAGAGGGTACACTAATTGGTGGGAGTTAGGTTCCTTCTATAGATGCCGGAATGTATTTTCTACTGGAAGGGTTATACCTTGACCGGTGATGACCCTTAGGACTCATCCATAGTTCCCGCCGCTGTTGCTGTCCGGACATTCAATTTTGTGGTTTATTCCGCGCACCTACGGGTGGTTCGGAGAGTCTGGTCTGACTTTCCACCCAATCTCAAAATCATTCGAACTACAAAACTTTAGTTAGAAAAAATTATAAAATATATATAACTAGCGCATATCCGCGATTTCGTACGCATGGAAATTTCGAAGTGTATATGTGAGAACTGACAATCTAATCACAATGTAAAATATCAAAACCGTATGCATGCATAAATTTTCAACCTCGATTGGAGCAACGCAAAGACGTGCATTTTATGTACCGGTTGAGGTATCGCAGTGCAGATTAGAAAATTTTAATTTCAGTTAATTTGTTTTAATTTTATTTAAAAACACTTCTGAAGGAATCAAAATATTTATTAATTAACAAAGTTTAATTTTAAATTTATCATACATTACGAAAATAAACAGAATCGTTTGAAATAATCGGTCGAAAACATGTTACGTCTAACATCGTAAGCGTCGGGAAAAAACCTACTTAAAAGCTATGTACTTGAAACTAGAAAGGTACTTTTCCGTTTGCAGGGCGCAAATGAGCAATTACCAAAGAAATTTGAGAAAATTTGGCGGAATACAGTATTTGCTAATGGAAATATATCATTATAAGCATATATAAAAAATATATAGCTAACACAAATACAATTTAATTACAACACAAAGTGGAACAGTTTTAATAAATAGGCATTTTCACCAAAATAAATAAATAATAAAATATCCACCAAATTTTAGCGAAATGGCATTTCCAATTACAAGGTTTCGATGACTGTTGCAGCAAATTAACGGAAACATAGAAAAAATATCAATAAATGCAATAATATGGAATGCGCTCAAAAAATTTAATTGAAAATGATGAAAATAGGCAAAAGGAATATGCACGGCAAGAAAAAAATCAAGAGAAATGAACAGGAAATACCAAATTATATTAACACAAGAACAGCGTAAGAAAAAAAGTTAATAAACTTTTCTTTAGAATAGTTAGATAATATTAAAATGAAAAACAGAAACTGAAAAAAAAAAAAAAGCTTCAAAAAGCTAGGGCAGATGTCATCAAATTTTTATTTCATTTTTGGTGGAAAAGTTAGTTTTTAGTTATAAAAAATGAATCAATCAATTAACCGGAATAAAAATTAGCCTATGTTCTTCTGTAGACTATAACCTATGTCTGAGCTAAATTTCATCCAATTTCCTTCAGCCATTCTGGCGTGATTGACTAACATCGTCCATCCATCCAAACTTTCAAATTTATAATAGTAGTATAGAATATCATAATATATATATACCTTTCGCTATCTCTCCTCACTATTTCGCATTGATTCCCGTTTTCTTCTTTATTGGCGATAACTTCTTACGAACTACCATTTATTTTCTGCCCACATATTTTGGGGCTCGAAAATCCCCAACTAAAACACACCATGTTCTTACATGTTTTTTAAAAAAAGTAGCAATAAAATAAACGACACAAAAACGTATTCCACATGATTTTTTTTTATTAAAAATTGCAATTAATAGTATACACTACAATTTTGACAATATCCTAAGAACAACAACAAAAGATCTTCACAGAATTCCACAAAGATTGTACATCATATTAAAGCAATTCCATAACTAATACGATATACGAACAAAGAAAGAAAAAAAAGAAAAAAAAATGAAGAACAGGTGCTAGCTACTAGGACAGACACTACATGGTCAAAGTATCAACATTTTTTACTTAACCTTATAATTGTATCCTAAAGAAAATGAGCCGACCACAATGCTCTGTCCTAGTACCAAGCTTCCGACATACTTTCACATTAACTCCAAGTTCAAAATATCACTAAATCTCAAGTTAGTTTTCTGAAGAATAAATATGTATATATATATATATATTTTACACATATAAATGTACACACATATAATCTAGAGCCCATAAACAAATGGCTCGATGCTTGTTCTTAACAGTCAGACGCATTTGAATATATACAATATCAGTTCAATCACATTTGCTTTCGTATGAATGGCCCTGGGAAGAAAATTATACTGTTAGCTGCGTGTAGATTTCCCAGCATGCCAAGGTAAGCAGTACAATGAGGGAAAATAACAGAGTATAATTCTTTCGGTACGCACAAGGATGTTCAGTTGTGGCAGGAGTTATTAAAAGAAAGGTGTGAATTAAGGATTAGAATTGCATTTTTGCCGCTGAAACAAGCTTTTGTTTTGCATGTGAAATGAAAGCTATAAACAAGTTCTTTTTAATTTGATTTTACCAATGGGTAATTTGAAGTCAGCAAAGCGGTTAATCACAAAAAACCAATTGTTGAAAAATATTCAAACAGAAAATACTGGGCAATAAAAACAGTATAAACAATTAAATATTCATTATAATTTTCTGATTATTTCAATGTTAAACATATAGAACTCAACCTCACTATTTTAATTCAATTTGATTAATAAATTAAAAAACAATACTGAAAACTGAATAAACACATTTGTATATGACACAATGAAGGTAATGTATAGAAATGAAATATAATTACTTTTTACATGTACTTATAAAACTGCCTATTTAGCCAATTTAAAATTGAATACAGAAAATATATTCTGTAGGTCCCATTTCATTCATTTATGCTTCATTATCAAAAATCAGTTATATGATTCAATATAATTTTTGTTGTTTATAAACTGAATATTTAAAAGGATTCACAAAAGAATGCAATTTTTAGATAGGATCCTGTTTCAATCTACTTTGTCACAGAACTCTGTTACACATATATTTTGTTTACAAGACTTCAATGTGCAGTATTTTCATTTATTTAAAGATGGTAATAACATAAAAGATTTATAAAAGTTATTTTTTTGTTAACCAAATTTCACACATAAAAAATTATAAATTGTAGTTACATATCGCCAAATCTTACAGCCACATATATTTATGATGAATGTTGGAATTATTCCAACATTTCAGCTAGGTAACAATAGGAATTCTTAACACATTAAAAGTTTAAATATTAAATGAAATACGACTGACAAACATTAAATACATTAAAAAAAATCAAATATAATGAATTTTTGAGGCTATTTTTGTATTCGAAAAGAATAATACACTCTTATTTTCCGTATTCATTAATAAATGGAAATAAATGCAAAAATAGGATTTCACATACAGGATGGGTTGATACAAACCGATTACATGCCTTTGATACAAAGAACCAAAGGGTACTCTTCTGTTTTTTTTCTCCACATTTTGTGTATATATTCCAAATTTAAGGCCTAATATAGGCATGGCAGTTAGAATACCCTATCTTTAATACAATCATATACCACTTCTTATTTTACAAGTAACACATACAATGAACAATAAGGGAAATACTTTCTTAAAATACTATACTTGATACATGTTACACAGTTGTAAAAGCCATAAAACGCACTTGTTATATAAGCATTAATGGGGACTATCAGAAGCAAGACGAAATGTTCTCGTTTATTTCCATATTTGGAATTAATTAAGAAGCCTAAAAAGGTGTGCTATTTGAATCTACTTGTACAACCTAAGATAACCATAAAGTCTATGAAGATGAAGTTAATTTTATGCAAATTTCCTAGATATAACTAATTAATCTTAACGGCGTATAAAACTTTCAAGACTGTTGTGAGTGAAAATAGAATTTTGTAAACTTCAAATTTGAATGATTCTTCAAAAGACCATTTAGATCAAATCAGAAGTCGATTAAAAAATGTTTCTTTTTTTTTTTAAATAAATAACAGAGGATTTTAAAAAATACGAATTTCAGATTTTAAATTTAAAAGAAACCAAAATTTTAACGGACATTTAAAAAATTGAATTTTAGAGTACATTAATTTCGAATACATACAAAGTATTCAAAAACTTCAGGTTAACGAATATATATTTTTAAATACTGAGTAAATTAAAAATATATTTAAAAAAAAGTGTCAAAAATAATACTTGACATTTTAAAAAACGAATACATCAAATTTAAATAAATCTTTTAAAATGATATCTTTAATTTTTTGAATCAATTATGATGATGACAAGCGAATGTCAAAAGGCTAAGAAATCAAAGATGATGAACAGCAGGTGAAACATATCACAACAATACTTTCAAAATTTATATAGAGATTAATAAATATGTACATAAAATGAGATGCAAAATTCACACAATCAATAATGTTTCAATATAAATGGATCAAAAGAAATTAGAAATTTTTTCCACGATATTATGAATTCAAATATACGAACTTGTATTTTTCTTTAGTCACAGATAAGTACATGGGCAATAATTAAAATGAGATGCTCATATAAAAACTGCATAGTATATATTTTTTATAACACTGACATGTTTGAGAATTGAGAAGATTTAATAAACACATGTCTCCAATTTTCTATTTCTACTAGTGAAAAAGGAATGTACATGATTCAACATCAAAAACAGAGATCTATGTTTTTGTAAACAAAATAATACAAAATTTAATAAGTCTAAAAAGTTTTTATACATGTGATGCAATAAATGAAATACAGTCTATACTTGTTTTTTTAAATTCACAAATTTCAATCATTTGTATGATACCCACAATTAAAAGAAAATTTGAAGCCATTGACAGGGAGATGAATTTTTTGAAAAATGAACAGATAATTTAAAAGACTATATCAAACCATTTTTGAATTATGATTAATTATTTCAGGTAGTTTTAATAAATTTTAAACATCTTGGGCTAATAGTTTGGCACCTCATCAAAAACAGACTTTCAAAGACTACAGAAAACCTTCTGTGCAGTACAGGTGCTCAAATAATCTACCTGATAAAATAATTCAGAAAAAAATATTTGTCTTCTGATTAACAATTTATGAAGCAGCCTATAAACTAGGATATTATAATTTATACCATTTCTGGCCATATACATAACTAATTTAAATGGTTACATTATATAAAAAGCTTCCTAATCAATTCCATTTATTTATTAAATATACTTCAGTTTAATATGATAATATATTTCTAGAAACTTATTAGTATTTATAATTCAGCCAAAATAAATTAAATCATTTTGTGCATTAATTCAACAGCTACTATGTGATTAAACAATTTAGAGAATATGCAAATGAAATTTGGGAAATATGCATAATTAAGTGAAGAAAGTATTTATTTATTTAAAAGCATTGGTAGTAATAAATATTCTTTTTTCCAGAAAATTTATGAAATAATTTTTAGTCCACTTATGAATCAGGATTACTTTTGAAATGACTAATTACTACCTCTTTTATTTCAAGAAATGCATTTATGTATGGTATATCAGGAGAAAAGTTAATAAAGCAAGGAAAAATTGGTAGATAAAAAAATGGTAATAAATAGCTTCTGACAGCTCCAAAAAGAACGGTTCAAAACTCTCACTGTATGCATTTCCAAGGCGAATATGTGGTCCCTATAGATTTGTAAGAACGAGCATAAACTGTATTTTATTAGAATCGCTACACATAAAAAAATGAATTCGTACTTTCAACTTTCCTCAACTTTATAAATTTAATGCTAAAGATGGGGGAAAATACCCTTGCAAACATACTGTTATGAGATGAACACTGAAATGAGATGAAATGAAGTGAGAAAAACAACTATTTAAAAGATTTAAGTAGTTAGTTTATATTCAAATTCTATATTACAATATATTATAGGCATCATAGAAGAAAGAATGAAAGCATGCATGCAACTTTATTAAACTTTAATAGGAAAAGATTTTCTAGCTGAGAGGGTGATTTTATTAATGTTTGTTGCTCTGGAGATGAAATAACAAAATTGAGTTAGCAGTGCATAGAAATATATATATATTCTAAGTTAGACAAGGAATTTTTTCCCATGTCACAAACAATGTTTGAAATTCAAAACTTATGAATATGAAAATATTTAAATTTAACAGAATTTCTGACTTAATATTTATTATAATTTTGTCTACAGAGAAACTGAAAATATCCTTTTAGCAAAGGAACTTACACAAATAATTAAGGATGAAATTATGCATTTGTATTATGCTTAATGCTTATATTTTCTTTTATTCAATTTAATAAAATATATATTAAAGCATAATTTTCATAACGTTTGATGAAATTATGATACATGAATATGAATTGTATGCAAATGAAATATTACATTGATATGTGATGTCCTTAAGTATTTAATATTTTTATATTCAAAGAAATTATATCAAATAAAAATTGCAATTGCTCACTCTTATTGTATAGCATAAGATTTGTTTACTACAAGAGGTAAAATAGGGGACATGTAAAAAAAATCATTCCAATTTTAGATTTCCTTTTAGAATTTATGAAAAAATAACTCAAAAAATCAATGAAAGAAAAATGATTGCCAATATACATATCAGATACCTCTGTTTTTATGCAATTATAAACATTACAAAAAAATAATAATTTTAGTATAATATATAAGAAATCCACAACACATTTCATAACCAATTAAAAACAGTTTTATTCCCTATCTATTTGTTTTGTAAACATTGCACCAACACAAACATAACAATAATAATGAGGACTAGATGACATTTTTCACAGGCAGTTATCACGTTGAAATAAAATTTAAGAACTAAAAATATCAGATCTTTGAGATTTTTCTAATCAAATGTATAACCTTCCTCCACTACAATATTCTAAAATTGGCAAAAACAATAATGTAAAATAAAAGACTGATTCATAATAATTTTTTAAATATAAATACTGAGAAAAAATCTGAAAACGACGAACCAAAAACATTTATAAAGCACCAAAGTAAACACACAGAAATAAAATGAAACACACTAATGTAAATACTAAGCAAGACTGCCATGTCCTACACATCAAAAGTTAAATATTGCAATGTAGAGTACAAAACAATACCATTAGAAATGCAAACGATCGCTATAATGAACGTAATACTTTACTAAAAATTTCATTATTTAGTAATTTTTTAATTAAAAAAATTAATTGAAGATTTGTAACCCATTTTATTGCATATTATAATAATTAAATTAAATGTCAGCTGTTTTAAAAATGTAGAATGTGTATACATCAGTAATTTGATAATTTGAAAGAATTGAAAAATTACATTATAATTCAAAATTTTATATGAAAAAACATACATTTACTAGTTAAAATGTGTTAAAATTATATATATAAAACAATCCGTGGAGATTTCAATAATTGTTACTTATATAAATTGCAAAGAATTTTTTTTAAAAAGAATTCATTGCTGTATACTTGCATACATATATAAATATATGTATATGAATGTAGGCAAATGTTGAAAAGAAAACCCATGTTATTTATTTATATTAAAAAAATGGGCAAAATATAAAAACCAGATTTTATTTTTAATCACATAATAATAATAAAAATTTGAGACCTTCTGAAAGAACAAAGGTTACAAGTTTCAACAAGAAATATTTTAACTATAAATTTATTGTTAAAATATTGAATTCTTATTGAAAAACCACACAAAAAATGATTTTTTAAAAAGAAAATGTCCAGACATAGTAGCATATTTATATTTAATAAATACATTGAATGCGAAAGAGAGCTCAGTTTCAATTTTAAAATGTTTAACACCAAAATGAATAAAATCAAACCTTAAAAATGAAAATGAGAAAGACAAAATAAACGAATTTATACTGAAATTCAAAAATCCACAAAAGAAAACACAAATGCATGGGAGCCTTAAAGAGATGTGACCTTGAAAGGGGAGAGTAATAAAACCAAGCCTTAGAAATAAAAATAAAAGAGATGAATGAAAAGAATTTGTATTGAGATTCAAAAAAATGCAAAAGAAAACAGAAAGGATTTTAAAAATGCATGCCAGCCATATAAATGGAATCTTGTTCAAGAAAATTTCTACATTGTGGATAAATAGAATCAGAAGTTAGCATATACATTGCAATTACCTTTTAACCACAAATAAAATTTGGTTTATCGGACACAAAAAAAAATCATACTTGTTTCTATGTTCTTCAAAACAGTTTCAAATTCATGTACGGAGCATTTTAATGGATATTTATCCTTGAATGATTTTTATGTAATTTGTTTCCAGATGTTCATTACATCGATCGTTTAGAGCAAATTAAAATACTAAATAAAGCACTCGGTTGAGCAGGGGAAATAATTTCATACAAGAGAAAGGGGATTGGAATACATCGAAATGATTTTCGTGTTTTCTTTCTCGTCTCCTTTTTCGGGTGAAATTTGACCACTCCCAGAGAGTAAGGGGCAAGCATTGTCGGGGCTTTCGTGTAAGCTAAAGATGCTTTTATCGATAGGGCTTTTCGTTTTCTCTTTACCATTCAAGAATTTCACAGATTCTGCATCCAACGGCTCTTGAAATTTCACTTTGCGGGTATCGGATGAAACGAGATCTTTATCGCTGTTAGACGGGGCCTTGGAGCTGCAGAGGAGACTTTTAGCCATAGGGATCACTAGGGCACCAGATACAACTATAAGCAAACCGGTGCAGAAAAACGTTATGTCGTAATTTCCGGTCCAGTCGAATAATGCCCCTGTAAAAAAAATACAAAAATGTTAATATATAGGATGGTTTGAAATTCGAAGGAAAACCAAAATTCGGTAATTCCAAAAAATATAAAGATGCGGTTGTGATTTTTGGCAACTCTGATAATGAAAGTAGGACCCGACTGAGGGAGTACTGAATTTATGTTCGGCACACACATGCTCAAAATCTAAAAGTATGCTAATATGCCGGCAAGTACATGGAGTTTCTGAAGTCAATGGTTATTAATCTTCAGACATAACCATATTATGAATAAGATGACATGGCACGTACAGTTGCGTAAGAAATTAAATTTTGCTTGAAAGGGCGGACAAAAAATTGCACAGCAAGAATCTATTAAAAGTAACAGCTTTAACTGAAAGTCTAAAGAAATAAAGGAAACCACAACATAACAGAAATTTTACATACTTGATATGTGCATTGATTATGATTAAAATAAACTTCTTTAAGAAACACAAAGGTTACTTTGGGTCGGACTCCGGAAATTGTTCTAAAGACGAGGTCGATGCTTCATGTTGTTAATGCTCTCCCCGATTCAGCTGATAAACCGCCAAATCTGGCACTCCGATGGCGATGTGTTGGCGATTGTCAGGTTGCTCTCTGCCAGTCAGTTGGTATATAGTTCGCACCGTTCGAAGGTGTTAGTTTGTAGGGCTATCGTGCTCATATAACTGTAAGCCATGGGGCGTTGTATAATTATTATGTAAATGGTGTTTGTTGATTAAATAGTACAGTCCACTTTGAATGCTTTACTGAGTCCCTAACATTTTGGTCCGTGCGACCGGAGGGTGAAGAATTACCACCTTGGATATAGTTATTAGAACTTTGTTTCGATTCGAACCCTTGCTTTTCGATGCCCTTAACAATGGCGGACCTTAAAGTTTTAAACAGGAAAAGAGGAATGCTAAAGGCAAAGGTAACAAGGCTTTCAAATTTTTTGAATGACGATAGTAAATTGAGTGACTCTATTGTTATTACTTCAAAAATAAATAATTTGGAAGCTGTTAAAAATCAGCTAGAAGAGCTGAGATTAGAATATTGTGAAAGTTCTGAAGATGGAGATTTCGAAGAAATTGATAAGGCCTTGGACAGCATTGAAGAAGAAATCGAAGATTTGGAGGTAAGATACCTTCAAATTAAATCTTAGTTAGAAAATTTGAATGTTGAATCTAATAATATTAAAATAAGATTGCCTGAAATCCCATTGCCCAAATTTTCAGGTAATATTGAAGAATGGCATAATTTTAAGGCTCAATTTAATTCCTTGATTTCTTTAAATGAAGGTTTGGATGAGTCGCATAAATTATATTATTTGAAGTCTTCGTTAATTGGTAACGCAAGGCAAATTCAAACTACAGAAGACACTTTCGATTCGCTTTTTAAGGCACTACAAGAGCGCTACGAACATAAACGATTACTTGTAAACAAACATATTAGCGGACTTTTAAATTTAGAAAAAATTAGCCATGAATCGGCTTTTGAATTGAGATCTCTCCTCGATAAGGTAATAAAAGAAGTTAGAGCATTAAATTCTCTAGATTTACAGTTGGATCAATTAAGCGCGAATATACTTATTAATGTAGTACTCATGAAAATTGATAAGGAATCAAGAAAGTCCTTTGAAATGACATTGAAAACGTCTAATTTACCAAAATGGGAAGACCTTATTGACTTTCTTAAAACGCGTTGTACATTTTTGGAAAACCTAGAAGGACACGCAAACCAAATGAAACCGAAAGTGTTTGCCAAGGCTAAAAGTCTTATTGTTGATTCTAATTCAAATATATCTTGTCCAATTTGTAAATCTCGAATGCATTCCATTTTTAAATGTTCAGAATTTCTTCGATTAAATCCTAAACAGCGATTCAACTTAGTTAAAAAACACTCATTATGCATTAATTATTTGAATTATTCTCATAAAATTGTTGACTGTAAATCAAAAATTGTTTGTAAAATTTGTACTAAAAGGCATAATTCACTCTTGCATTATTCTTCGAACCCGGAAGTTGAAAACAATGTAAACACGATTAATAAATCATCACTTTTCGAACAAGAAGCACCTTCTAACCTTGAACAGAATATCTCCTCGGAGAATTTAAAGGCGCCAGTCTGTGCTAGTGCCAGCTGTTCTCAAAATGTGTTTGATATTATTCTAGCCACATCGATTGTTTATATTAAAGATATTAGTGGAAATAAATATCCATTAAGATGCATCCTTGATTCTGGCTCTCAAATCAATGCCCTCACTATGGAGAGTGCAAATCTTTTGAGATTGAAAAGAGAAAAAATTAATATTTCCCTTTCTGGTTTAAACGGAACTTATATTCCGGTGAAAGCACGCGTCTCAGCAGAAATTTCGAATAAATCTAATGACTTTGTAAGATCAACGGAATTTCTGATCGTGTCAAAAATTACGCACTTAAGCCCTTCCACGTATTTAAAGGTAGATTTTAAGAATTTGAATAAAAATATTAAATTAGCCGATCCTGCATTCTATAAACCTGCCAAGATTGATGCTTTAATCGGCGTGCAGCTATTTTTTGACATGCTAAGAACGGGAAAATTATATATGGAAGATTTAATACTACAAGAAACTGCATTTGGATATATTGTAAGCGGATCAAGCTTAGCCAAAAATACTACAGGGTACACTTATTGTGGGCTTGTGCATGAAGAATCAAATCTTGAAAAGACTCTTCGTGAATTTTTTGAACTAGAAAATGTTAATGGCTCTGAATCTATTTTAAGTAGTGAAGAATTAGAATGTGAAAAACATTTTGCCGAAACTCATTTTAGAACAAGAGAGGGACGGTACGTAGTGAGTATGCCGTTGAAAACAGACAAGATGTTGGGTGAATCTAGGCTTATGGCAATTAACCAGTTAAATTCTCTCTCAAGACGCTTAGAACGTAACACAAACTTTAAAAAATTGTATCTTGATTTTATTGAGGAATATAAAAATTTGGGACATATGAAGGAAGTCTCTAACGAAATAGAACCTAAATATTGTTACTATTTTCCACACCATGGTATTTTCCGGCCGGAAAAATCGTCAACAAAATTGAGAGTTGTCTTTAATGGGTCTGCCTTAACAACTACTGGTGTCTCCTTAAATCAACTTCAAATGAATGGTAAAATACCTCAACAAGATCTGTTCTCCATAATGCTGCGTTTTAGGAAACACGCTTTTGCTTTTACTGCAGACATTCGTATGATGTATCGTCAGATATTGATCGAACCTGGTCAGAGGGACTTACAACGAATTGTCTGGAGAGAAAATCCAACAGACCCAGTTAAAACGTATAGACTTTGCACTGTTAGCTATGGAACAAAAAATGCGCCTTTTTTAGCCACAAGGGCTTTAAGGCAATTGTGTGACGACGAAGAAAAATTATTTCCGGAAGCAGCTTCTACTGCCCGTGATGATTTTTATATGGATGATATCCTCACCGGATCACATGATTTGGAATCTGCATGGGAATTAAAACGCCAGTTAGTTCTATTACTACAGAAAGGGGGTTTTACGCTACATAAGTGGAACTCAAATGATGTCAGCCTCATAAATGATGAATCTTATAATCAGAATTACTCCTTTGACGATTCTAATGAAGTAAAATCTGTTAAGGCCTTAGGAGTGCTATGGAAACCCGCCTCAGATTGTTTTTCATATAAGGTGACCGTTCAATCTGAGACTGCTTATACGAAGCGAACAGTTCTGTCAGATATTTCTAGAGTCTTCGATCCACTTGGACTAATAGGTCCTGTGATTACCAAAGCAAAATTATTCATGCAAGAACTCTGGACGATCCGGTTAGACTGGGATACACCATTACCAGATCCCTTCCGAAAAAAATGGTTAGAATTTGTTTCCTTGCTACCAAAAATAGAAAATTTGCAAATTCGTAGATTTTTCGAAAACAATGGCAAAATTACTCTTCATGGCTTTTCGGATGCTTCTTCAGTCGCTTATGGTGCAGCTATTTATGCCCAATGCAAGACATCCAATGATACTATTGCGGTACACCTTTTATGCAGCAAGTCAAGGGTTGCTCCTGTAAAACCAATCACCATGCCTCGTCTGGAACTTTCTGCCGCTCTCCTGTTGTCACATCTCATACAAAGGGTCACAAAGGCTTTAAATTTTAAGGATTGTGACATAGTTTTGTGGTCCGATTCTACCATCGTGCTTGCGTGGTTGAGGAGACCTCCTCACGAATTAAAGACCTTTGTTGGCAATAGGGTTGCAACAATTCAAGAGTTAACAAAAGGCTGTCAGTGGAATCATATTTCGTCTTCACAAAATCCAGCTGATCAGCTTTCTAGAGGTATGATGCCTGATCAGATCCATACGCAAGAATTGTGGTGGCATGGTCCACCATTCCTTAGACAATCTACACCGATGGATGAGACCTTTGAACTTAAAAATGTGACTTCTAGTATTGACTTTACATGTGAACTTAAACAGCCGAAAAACATTAACTTAAGCTGTACAATGAATAATGATATTATTTCCCATGTTATTTTTTCTACTAACAATTACCTTAAATTGATTAGAGTATTTAGTTTCATTTATAGGTTCTTAGAAAATTGCAGAAGGAAGTCACCGCGTCGGGTAGGTCCTTTAACTACAGAGGAACTACAATCTTCAGAATTGGTCATAATCAGGTACATTCAAGAAAGCAATTTTAGTATTGACATAAGGTGCTTGAGGGAAGGAAAACAACTTACAGGTAAAAGTAACCTTAGATCTTTGAATCCTTTTCTCGATGAGAAGGGAGTTCTGAGAGTTGGTGGGCGGCTACAAAACGCAAGGCTTAGTTTTGATTCGAAACATCAAATTATTTTGCCTGGTAATGATAAGGTAACTTATTTAATCTTGGAATATTTCCATAAAAGATACTTGCATATTGGTCAGCAAGCCTTGCTATTTTACACCAGGCAAAAATTTTGGCCGATTGGTGGAAGAAATTTGACGAAGAAAGTAGTGCACAATTGCATAACTTGTGTAAAAAACAAACCAGTGATAGTTGAACAACTAATGGGTCAACCCCCACCGGAAAGAGTTAACATGAGTCCCGTATTTTCAAATTCAGGGGTGGATTTTGCAGGACCCTTTTTTGTACGATATAAAAATCAACGAAAGGGACCTCTGCATAAGATTTACGTAGCAATTTTTGTCTGCATGGCTACCAAGGCCATTCACATCGAAATGGTTTCGGATTTAACTTCCGAATCATTTATAGCGACACTGAAAAGATTTTTTGCCCGTCGTGGCAAGTGTTGCACGCTGTTCTCTGACAATGCAACAAATTTCGTTGGGGCACATTCCGAACTCAAAAAACTCCACAACTTACTTAGGCATCCAGATGAAGTAATAGGAAACTTTTTGTCTGCTGAAAGGATTAACTGGAAATTCATACCTCCTAGAGCTCCGAACTTTGGCGGGCTCTGGGAGGCGGGAGTAAAATCCTTCAAATACCACTTTAGAAGAGTTGTGGGTAACGCTCACTTAAATTATGAGGATTTTTTAACTGTAATTACAGAAATTGAGGGAATTCTCAATTCAAGACCCTTGACTCCAATTTCGTCAGACATCAATGACTTAGAGGCCTTAACGCCAGGTCATTTTTTGATAGGTCGGCCAATAAATACAATTCCTGAACCAGATATTACTGATACACCCTTCAATCGTCTATCTAGGTGGAAGCGTGCAGAAAAAATGACTCAAATTATTTGGAAGAAATGGAGCTTAGACTACCTAACACACTTTCAGCAACGTTATAGATGGCAGTTCGAGAAGGATAATATAAGGCCAGGTATGATGGTGATTTTAAGGGAGGATAATCTTCCAAAATGCAAGTGGATTCTGGGGAGAATAGTGGATGTAATTTATGGGAAAGATGGCCGCATAAGAGTAGCCAACGTGCGGACCATGCACGGGACATTGAAGAGACCCATCTCAAAAATTTGTATTTTGCCTGTTAAGACTGATAACTAATTAATGGGTCGCTTATAGTTAAGAAATAAGTTCATTTGTATTTCCCTTCAAAACAAGCCTTCAAGAACTTACTTGCTTTGTATGATTGTATATTTACTAATTGGAATTGTATCTATTTTTTAGCATTGAATCTTCATTATTGTTAAATAGTTTAATACTTAAAGGCTCAGAATTTAATTTATACTAGGTTTATATTTGAAATTTTTTTCTCATTGTTGTATATTGTGTAATATTTTACGTTTTGTAAAAATTAATTAATAATTCTGTGTTGAACTTTTAGAAATTCAACGGGGGCCGGGATGTTAATGCTCTCCCCGATTCAGCTGATAAACCGCCAAATCTGGCACTCCGATGGCGATGTGTTGGCGATTGTCAGGTTGCTCTCTGCCAGTCAGTTGGTATATAGTTCGCACCGTTCGAAGGTGTTAGTTTGTAGGGCTATCGTGCTCATATAACTGTAAGCCATGGGGCGTTGTATAATTATTATGTAAATGGTGTTTGTTGATTAAATAGTACAGTCCACTTTGAATGCTTTACTGAGTCCCTAACACATGTGATAATCCGAATTTCCGTATAATGTTACAGAGAAAACACTTGAATCTCGATAAATGTAATGTGCATCAAATCTGTATTAATTGGTTCTTCCGAGGAATTGAATCACGAATCCACAACAATCTCGTTACCAAAATGAAACATTGCAATGTGGTCCCACATTAATTAAAGCGGCTAAATGAATTTATTAATATCTAAGTGACATCAAATATAAGTTAAATAAAATATCGGCTGATGACTTTTAGAACATTTTTTTACAAAATAAGCAATAAATATTCTCCTTTATATTGTGCTCTCTGAAATAAACAATGGTAAAAAAATTAATACAGAAAATTAAATTATTAGGTTTGAATTCAATATTTCATAACATTAAATTCCAATTAATTTCAAAGAAACTGAGTTAATTTTTCTTAATAACACAAATACGCTGAACAATCTGACTCACCAGCTGCAGGCGGGCCCACTAAACTAGCAATTCCTTGAACAAGCAGCAGAAGTCCATAAGCTCCCGTGAAGTTGTCGAGGGATATCAGGTTGACAATGATGACGGGGATGAGCGTGTAATTCGCACTGATTGTGAAGCCATAGATGCCCACCAAGGCGGCCGTGGCGTAATAGTTGATTAATACTGGTATTAGGACGAGTGACAATCCGCTGATTAGTATGAAGCCACTATAAAGAAGAGATGGATCAATCCAAGGTTTGTCTCCGATATATCCGACGATAACCTAAAAAGAATATACATTTTGAAATTTAAAAAAAAAAAAATCATCAGCAATGGAAGAGTAAATAAAAATACTGCAAGAATTTTCGCTTAGATTATTCTTATTAATTTGTAAATAAAACGTCACAGTAGAAATTCATGAATATTTCTACATGCATGCTTCTTTGTTTCCATTTGGGTTTCAAGATGCAACAGCCATATTATTTTACACTGCATTCAAATATCTAGATATTTATTCTACATGTTAAGGCTGCTGTTTCCTTACGTTCTTGAGAGTTCCAAGAATAGTAATTTGGAAATTCAAGTAAATTGGGTAGATTAACAATAAAATGGACTTAATAATTAAATTTATTACGTATAATGGAACACTGATTTTTGAAAGGAAAATATGACTCGACATTCATTTATAAAATAACTTAAAATATGCTGTCGTTTTTTGTTAAAAGAAAATAAGCATAAAAATGAAAAGTAAATAATACAATATATTCATATAAATAATTAACCTCACACTCAATAAATTTTTTCCAACAGGAAATAAACTTGCAAATTCCATTTTCACAAAATTCAGATCTTTAGACTCGAAGTTCTCTAACTCCGTTTCCGTAGCCACTCTACTTTTTAAATAGTCGATATCGGAAATGATTGTCTAAGGGTAAAAATAGATGGTAATCAGAAGGGCTAAAGTCAAGAGAATAAAGAGAATGCAAAAGCGCTTCCCATTAAAGGGTCTGAAATGTGTCAGAGATCGCACCCTAGACATGAGATATAGCATTATCGTGTGAGGAAATAAATCTTTACGGTACAATAAAGCTGGCTGTTCTTACAAAAATGATTAGGTCACTGGTCAGATGGTGAAAGTTCACAGCGAACAGTTCTATTTGAAGTTTACCTTTCTTTAAAATAAATTCTTCCTCCGATGAATATTGGGTTTGTTGGTCTTTGGTACAGCATAAATGGATGACAGTCAATGAGTTGATATTTTGGGATAGCGGTAGGGAAGCCACTTCTCATTAGTTGTTAATAAACGATAAAGAAAGAAAAAAAAAGAAGGTTCAGTTAGATGGCATTGAAGCAATCGCAAACAAAAGTTCAGGCGCACTAGCTTATTGGCTGATTTCATCACTTACGGATAATTTATTATCTTGCAAGTTTGAACAAAATCTTCGATTGCTGCCTATAATTCATCATCATTCATGAAACATGGTCACGATTCCCATGGCACATCTTCAAGCGAGTCATCGCCCGTGGAAAATTTTCTAAATCACCACTGGGACCAACTGTGCGAGTGCTGACAGAACCTCCTCCAAAAGTCTAGCATATTTTTATGAGTTTCAAGTTTAAACTCATACAACATGCAGCAAAAATTATAGAATCTGGTGAACCTTCAGGTAAATTTTTATAAAGTTAAGAGGAAAACCTTTCTATTTCTTTTCATGAATGATAAGTTTGCATTAAATATTGATTAACGTATTGCTGGTATTTTAATGCTATCTCTTGCGTACTGCATGAATGATTTTTTTTTTTAAATTTAGCGTTTCCCAAAAACGACAGAGCAATTTGGGTCATTTGATATTAAAGAACATTTATATAAATTGGCTCGCATATTTCTTAAAATTTTACGATTTTTCTCAACAAATTTATCTTCTCAGATAAATTGAAAACAAGTAAATTGGAAAAAAATGTATCATTGGACGTAATAAATTAAACACGGAAGTATACATTGAAAATAATTGAATACATACATATTATTGACCACTTCCTAAATACGGAGTTGAATCACCTTTAGCCTGTAATACTGCCCGCATTTTTCTTAGCATATATTCTGTGAGATGTTGGCAAGTGGTAGGAGGAATTTGACCCCATATAACTGCACTTTTCAGTTGCCAGATGTTTCTTCGATCTCCACTCACAAATTCTCAATTGGATTGAGATTAGATGATTGTGCTGACCAAAGAAGGCAGGTAAAGTCAACGTCATGTTTTCGAACCATCTGTCTACAATACCAGCTGTATGATAAGGAGCATTGTCTCGATGAAAGCAGCCTTCCCAGGCAAGTACATCATTAGCATAACAGGATGCACTTGATCTGCAAGAACACTTAAATACCCTTGTGCACTCAAACGCTATTGCACAATAATCAAAGAACCCATACAATGCCAAGAAGACACCCCCAAACCCTAATATCGTCACCACTAGCTTGAAGTGATGGGGTAATGCAGCTGGAGTGCTTTCGTGCTGTTTCCGTCATATCCGAACCGTACCACCTGTATAGTGTAATTGAAAATGCAAATCATCATATCACATGCCCAGTCATCTACTGCCCACTCCTTACGCGCCTTTTCAAGATGTCGAGGTTGACAGCAGAGGCTTTCGAACAGA
This sequence comes from Argiope argentata, assembly GCA_026289955.1. Classification (NCBI taxonomy): domain Eukaryota; kingdom Metazoa; phylum Arthropoda; class Arachnida; order Araneae; family Araneidae; genus Argiope; species Argiope argentata. The sequence continues at coordinate 3,257,681 of JAOUZG010034892.1, forward strand.
TCGTCGGTTTCCATAGCCAATACGATGTAATGTGTGCCGCACAGTTCGTTCAGAGACATTTGCAGAACCTTTATTAAGATTCTCCGTTATTTGACGAACTGTTGCTCTTCTATTGCAGCGGATAACTCTGTTCTTTCAGCTCGAACATTCAGTAGTCTGTGACGACCACAAGCCAGACGTAGAGATCCGGTTTTCTGTTTGGTAGTCCACTCTCTGTACGCTATAATAACTGCTGCTCTCGAAAACTTAATAAGAGCAGCTATTTTGTTGAATCTGGTTCCGAAGTTTCGAATGCATGCACTAATCCTGTGTTCAAAATCATTTAAATCACATTTTTTGCCCATATCTCCGCACGTAACACATTGCAATTGACTCGCATTCCCGTTTTGTAGCTATCTTGCCCTATAGCGGTAACATTGGGGCACAATAACTCCTTTTGGATAAAACTGTCAGGTGGTCAAAATAATTTGGCCACTAAAGTGTGTATGGTAAGGAATTAACTTTTTTTCTTTCCTTATTCCCAAAAATCAATGGGTGTATGTTTACTTAAATTTTCACGCAAGCATTCTAATAAATGTGTTCGTTTTCCCATCATAAAATATTGGGAATTGGTAAGGCACTAATAAATAGTATAAACGAACAATAATTACATAGTATTTGCACGTGAAACGATCGTTTTGAATGATAGATGTTTATTGTAGTGCACTGACCTCCAGTTGGGGCTTTTAATTACAACTCTAGACAATAGTTTCTTGCAGTAACTATGAATAGTTTTATTCGTAAAGAAACATTCGGCTATTAACCCTAGACTTGCGATTAATACACAGACACTAAATTTCCAATTTGTATTTCTGAAGTTTTTCCTCAATAGACCGAAACCGAAATTTCACGTAGAAAACAACTCTAGACACAAGAGTATATACAAAATTTCAATTATTTTAACCACTACATTATGGAATGATTATGTTTCTATGCATGCAAAAGTGCAGGCCAACATGAGGTCAAACGCTTAACTGATTTGGTAAACATTTGTTAACTCTTTGACTGGACATTTATTTGAAATGACCTTTGTATTTGAAGGGTATTTAATTTTTTGAACATGTGAAGGCAGTATTTCATTTATTCTTATTATTCAGAATATATACTCCTACATTATACTGACATAATTTAAGCTAGTTAGAGTTACAAAAAGAAAGGACACATATATGGAACGGTCTGATACACCTATCGTACACAAAGAATTAAACATTTGCATTTTAGTCTAATGTATCTAATTCTATCAACCTACCCCTTTAGTATTTTGATTACGGAGTTTCTTTCCTTTTACTTGAGAACTTAAACAGAGAATTCCGCTGAATGGAATGTGTTCAAAATTTGATAGAAATGTACAAATTTGGCATAAAATCCTTCATCCAAATTTCCTTTCTCTAAACCAATGTTTTGTATGAATTGTCAAGTCCACATACATACACAATGCCATTATATATTATGT